>OX359296.1:34365737-34965737 GCA_947179395.2 Pulicaria dysenterica | reverse complement strand
GTCAAGAGATATGAGCAGGAATTACTAGTAGCTAGGAATGGAATGTGATTTAGCAAAGAAGGTTGAGAAAATTTTGAATTGTCCACGGGTTAGAGCAAAGTATCAGAAATTTTATGAAAAGTAGTAGTTAGATATAAGATGACAGTATAATGATTTAGATAGAGATACTTGGTTATCTTTAAATTCTGGAGTAAATTTCAGAAAGATATAGGAACTAAGTTATATCTTAGTACAATATTCCACCCTTGTGAGGTTGGACAGAGTAAGAGGAATCTATCAACACAGAGAGATATGCTCAGATCATGTATTATTAATTTAGTGACAGTTGAAATACGTATATACGTTAATAGAGTTCCAGTATGATCACAGTTACGTTTGAGTAGTAGCATATCTAGTACTAGATGATGTGTCATGGGAAGTATAGAACTCCTATTTGCTGGGACGAGGTTGATCAGAATGAGAGGTATCAACACACGATCGAATGTAAAGATAATACAACAGTTATGTGAGTAGCTTAGAGCTGCTCAAGATAAACATAAAAAGTTATATGATAAGAAAGGATTATTAGTAGAGCTTCAGATTGGAAGCTATGTGTTGTTAAAAGTATTATTGTGGATATGGATGAACAGATTCAGAAAGAGAGATAAGCTAGGACAATAGTTTATTGGTCCGTTGAGGATTATCTCAAGGATAGAAAGAGTAATGTATATGCCAGAATTTATAGTAAAGATGTCTTAGATAGTATAACATGTATAACTACCATTGTAAGTATGTGTCAGAGACACCAGTAGTTGTCCGGACGAGACAAAAGATGAGAAATCCAGTTGCATAGAATAGCCGGTGGTTGTATTTTTAGAGAAAGTTGAGAATTTTGTAATAGACAAATGAGATCGTAAAGATACAGTAGGAACATGAGAAAGGATTAGACTACACTTAGGTGTAATTATACTATGTTGTGTATGTAATGCTCGATTTATGCTCAGTATGCAGTAGACCTTCTACTTTAATAGCTGGTAGAGATGCAAAAGTATATAGAGATAAAGAGATATAAGACTGCCGTTAGTGCGCTACGGTAGCATTCAATATGATTTGAAGCACATTTAATAGTTTTATTGAAAAGAAAAGTTACGAGTTTGTGTAACAAACAGATAAGATTGGTAAAGTTACAGTGAAGATACTGAAAGAGATCAGATACACCTAGATGTATATATATATATATATATATATATATATGTTTTATGTATGTTATGCATATGATATCCTACTTTATGTTCAGTATGTTATAGACCTTCTATCTTAGTAGCGAGTAGATGTGTGAATGTATAACTATCGTCAGTGCGCTGCGATAGTATTTAGAGTTGAGGAGATGTAAGACTGCCACTAGTGCGCTATGGTAGCATTCAGTATGTTAGGATTTTAAAGTTCTATGTGTACAGTTGATTTCGGGGACGAAATCATTCCAAGTGGGGAAGAGTTGTAACACCCCAAAGTTTGAAGTCCCTTTTTATTGGTAAGTGTTGTATGTGTGTTTAGTAAGTTGCCATTTTGTGTGTTCATGTGATTTAATAGTAGAGGGGCTAAAGTTTTCAAGTATGCAAAGTTATAGAAGTCCAGGGGCTGTTTTGTTAATTGCTCAAAGATATACATATATGAAGGTTTTCTTTTGACTTTGTGTAGTCAAAAACCTTCTTCCATTTACACACTCACGACACACACACTACCACAATCTGATGCTACGATTTTTGAACAAGAAATCAGAGGTTTGATAGTTGAATTCGTTCCTAAAGTGAAGTAGTAGCAAGAGGTAATTGAGTTTTTGGTGTTAGCCTTTGTTTTGGTGTTGTTCTATGTCAAGATATGTGTTAGGCAGTCAGCGGAATGTTTAAAACTCGGTCGTTTGATTAATTTCGAGTTTGTTCAAGATTTGAGTGGATGAACATGATGAGTTTTAGCCGTGCGAAGTGAAGCCCATTTCGTGCGTAGTGACTTAATTTCGTACGAAGTGCTTAATGTAAGAGATGAAGTCGATGAGTTTTGGTCGCACGAAGTGTGAGCCACTTCGTGCGTATGAGAGTTCACTTCGCGCGTAGTGGGATTCACTTCATGCGTAGTGGGATTCACTTCATGCGTAGTGTGATTCACTTCGCGCGTAGTGGGATTCACTTCATGCGTAGTGTGATTCACTTCATGCGTAGTGGGATTCACTTCATGCGTAGTGTGTTCATCTCGTGCGTAGTGTTCAGAAGTTAATTCAGTTATTATTTATTGTTTGTAGGCAATAAGAGTTGACACTTTTCTGATAGGAGTGTAATTCTTAACTGCTGCGGAGGTGAGTGTACTTACCTTTAATCAGATTAGTATATGTTTGTGCACTAAGTGATTAGTATATCAATTGTATGTTTGATATGTTAAGTTAAAGGCTGCTGTTCAGATGTTCAGTAGCACTATGTTATAGTATTTGATATGAGTAGTATGCATTTATGTACCAAGTGAACAATATGATATATGTGTTTGTGATATGTGTTATGTATGTGCTCGAGTACAGAAAGTACCTGGCTTAGAGAAGTCTTGTACTAAGAAAAGCAGATACTTTGTATCCAGAATAGTGAAAGGGGTATATTGAGATCCTTATACCTACAAATAAAGCGTCAGGGGCTTGGTTACGCGCGAGGTGATCATACCCCGGGACTAGTTAACAGTTGACTGTTTTGCAGGTTATAGCTGGGATGTGAGACATCCCGAGAAGAGATACTCATGTTATGTGTTTATTAGTCAGTAGTATGCTCACTAAGCGAAAGCTTACGTTTTAGTATGTTGTACATGCAGGTAACCAGTTTCCAGCAAGGGTAAGACCCCGGTGCTCCGCAGAGTTGGATAGCTCCCAGCTTTTGAAAATAGTACTTTTAACACTACTTTTTGTAAAACTGTTAGTATTAAAGTGTTGTAGTTAGTTTTCCGCAAACTCTGATGTTTTAAAGTGTAAATCAGTAGCAAACAAATTTTAGAAAAGTGGTGTTACAACTTGGTATCAGAGCCAAGGTTTAAGGGATTTGGACACACACGAGTGTGATGTCTGAACTTAAACCGTGGTTTTGAGGTCAGGAGGAGCTATCCCTGGGGCAGTAGTCTTGGTGAGCATACGGTTAGTAGAAGTTTATGATTTGTTATCAGTTTTACATATCAAGCATGAGTATTAATGTTTTGCATGAGTAATAGTTATGTGAACAAGTACTAATTGACATTATGTGTATATGATATCAGAGAAAAAAAGAATGTTTAACAAATATAAATAGTTATGCCATATACGTGACCTAAGCTTGTGAATCGGGGTATTCCGTGACGGTATTAAGAACAATTATGTATAATATGCTCCTGACAACGCTTGGTCAGTGTATGTGAAGAACATGTGATATGCAATTGAGCTTAAGATTGCCATGTCAGTACCTTGTGAATCAAGTGAGGGGTGATACGTGATAGTACAGTATGTGTGAATCAGACAAGAACAGAAAATGAGATAAATGTAGTATTAGTAATATTACATACCTTATTATGAGAAACAGAGAAAGTTGTTTGTTAGTATATGTTAAAGATATCTAATTATGAGTTTATAGTATGTGGTAAGTTGATACGAGTTAGATAAAGTAGCATGAGGCTAGTATACTTCGGATTACCAGAGATACCTATTTTCCAGATGCAATTCTTAATTTGAACCAGTAGACCTTTGGGTAACCGTTTAGAGGGAGTTGTTACAGAGGGATTGCAAGATATTGAGATCAGTTTAGTAAAAAGGATAACAGTGATAACATAGGGTAAAGTTCTATATGTAATGTTCCAGATATTACCAACCAAGTGGTAGAGTAAGTTTTAGAAGGAAAGAAAGTTATATTATTGCAGTGTGTAGATACAGCTGTAGAGATTATGGTTAAAGTATTATTAAGAGTTAAAGCTAAGAAGAACCCTTTGTAGGGGTAGATGTGTAAAGATTGTTCAGCATGCGAATTACCTCGTTAGAGGGAAATTTTTAGATCCAGTTGTGAATAGTGATGATTAGTAGAGACAAATTTAGATTTTTCGTATCAGTAGGTGTCTGCCAGGGAGAAAAGTGATGCACGCATCGAACTTATTACTAGAGACAGAAAAGACTAGTGGACCATGTTGTTGTAGAGAAAGTTAGAAACACAGATTGAGGCTGAGGCCTTAGTTTTAAGAATTGTTTAGAGTATAGTCGTACTAGAAGCTTGCGTAGATCAGATCACAGAAGAATTTTTGAGTTTGATGACAGATAATAGAGTTGGTGAATGACATCAACTAGAAATTGTTAAGAATATGTAGTTTTGTTCAGAATAAGTTAGTCTAGAAGTTTTGTAAATACAGTAGTATAGAGTAGTATAGTCTGATGTTAGAAATGATACGGGTGAAGTGTAACGGCAGTTTTTCGCAACAAAGTGGGTAAGATGATAAGTCTTACATGGAAGAAAAGAGAAATAGTTGAGAGAGCAGAGAATAGTGAACGCAAAGAAAAAGGTTAAGTAAGTGACAGTGTTAAATAATAAGCCGAAGTTTGTACTACAGTATGGAAGGTTAGTTCCCCCACTCAGATATGCGAAGTGTGAAAAGTAGATACATGTGACCAAAGATTTGAAATAGTTTGTTCTAAGTGTGCTGCCAATTTACTAGTTTAGACATTATTGCCCTAAGTTATTAGTCGCACAGAGTAAGTCAGTTAATTATTTAGCCTAATTTTGTTTTAATGAGAGTAAGTGCTAGAAAGTAGGGATGCCTTAGTTACGGGCAGAGCTCTCCAGTTTATGGTTTAAGACGTAAATGTTAGATCTAATGTGGTAGTAAGTAGATACAACAAATGATAAGACTACTATTGTGAATAGTACATAATGGTACAAGGTTAAAGAGACAGATATTTAGCAGTTTACCATGGAAGAGTTTTAAGCAGTTATTAGTATTGATTAATTGAGTTAATAGCCAGTTCAGGTACTCGGAGATCAGAGAGCAATGCGGGCTTAGACCCTAAGTGGGGAAGAACTATTGGACAGAAGTAATAGTAAGAGAGTCAGTGTTGCAGTTGCTTGTCAGCAAAATGAGAAAGTACTTGATGCTTAATTGTATAGCTTATCTAGCTTATGTGGAAGAGTGTAGTATGAAAAGACAGTCATAGTAGATTTAATAGATACCACCAGTGGTGACTACTCAGATGAGTAGAACTTAGTATTAGTATTATGTCAGGAATAGAACCAAGGAGTTAAAGCATTGTACAGATTAGTCCCCAGAGAAGTAAGTATTGATGATTCAAAAGTAATAATTAACAGATAAAGGGTTAGCCCGATCCATTAGTTTACCGTGGGGCACATTAATATAGGTGGTCGTAAAGAAAGTAACTAGTCAGAATGTGATAGATTGCAGAAGACACTATAAGTTTGCAAACAGGAATCAGTACCCAGTTTAAGAAGTAGATAATCTGTTGGATTAGTTTCAGAGTATAGAATGGTTTTCAGGGATATAGTTGTGGTCAGAGTACCATCAGATGAAAGTCAGAGAACAGGATAGAATCAAGGAAGTTCTCAGAATATGACTCCCCATGAGTATGAAGCGATTATTCGACTCAGGATTTGAAACTAGTAGTAGTTGGAAAGTTAATTTAGTAAATATGCTTTTAGCATCAAGTCAGCTACCCTAAAGATACAGATACCTCAAGTAAGAATGCTAGACATCACTTCGATACTCGATCAAGTTAAAGCAGTACAGAGTGAAGTAGTTAGAGAGGGTGATCAGATAAAGAGTCTATTTAAAGATTGAGGTCTAAGTTTGTCAAGAGATATGAGCAGGAATTACTAGTAGCTAGGAATGGAATGTGATTTAGCAAAGAAGGTTGAGAAAATTTTGAATTGTCCACGGGTTAGAGCAAAGTATCAGAAATTTTATGAAAAGTAGTAGTTAGATATAAGATGACAGTATAATGATTTAGATAGAGATACTTGGTTATCTTTAAATTCTGGAGTAAATTTCAGAAAGATATAGGAACTAAGTTATATCTTAGTACAATATTCCACCCTTGTGAGGTTGGACAGAGTAAGAGGAATCTATCAACACAGAGAGATATGCTCAGATCATGTATTATTAATTTAGTGACAGTTGAAATACGTATATACGTTAATAGAGTTCCAGTATGATCACAGTTACGTTTGAGTAGTAGCATATCTAGTACTAGATGATGTGTCATGGGAAGTATAGAACTCCTATTTGCTGGGACGAGGTTGATCAGAATGAGAGGTATCAACACACGATCGAATGTAAAGATAATACAACAGTTATGTGAGTAGCTTAGAGCTGCTCAAGATAAACATAAAAAGTTATATGATAAGAAAGGATTATTAGTAGAGCTTCAGATTGGAAGCTATGTGTTGTTAAAAGTATTATTGTGGATATGGATGAACAGATTCAGAAAGAGAGATAAGCTAGGACAATAGTTTATTGGTCCGTTGAGGATTATCTCAAGGATAGAAAGAGTAATGTATATGCCAGAATTTATAGTAAAGATGTCTTAGATAGTATAACATGTATAACTACCATTGTAAGTATGTGTCAGAGACACCAGTAGTTGTCCGGACGAGACAAAAGATGAGAAATCCAGTTGCATAGAATAGCCGGTGGTTGTATTTTTAGAGAAAGTTGAGAATTTTGTAATAGACAAATGAGATCGTAAAGATACAGTAGGAACATGAGAAAGGATTAGACTACACTTAGGTGTAATTATACTATGTTGTGTATGTAATGCTCGATTTATGCTCAGTATGCAGTAGACCTTCTACTTTAATAGCTGGTAGAGATGCAAAAGTATATAGAGATAAAGAGATATAAGACTGCCGTTAGTGCGCTACGGTAGCATTCAATATGATTTGAAGCACATTTAATAGTTTTATTGAAAAGAAAAGTTACGAGTTTGTGTAACAAACAGATAAGATTGGTAAAGTTACAGTGAAGATACTGAAAGAGATCAGATACACCTAGATGTATATATATATATATATATATATATATATATATATATATGTTTTATGTATGTTATGCATATGATATCCTACTTTATGTTCAGTATGTTATAGACCTTCTATCTTAGTAGCGAGTAGATGTGTGAATGTATAACTATCGTCAGTGCGCTGCGATAGTATTTAGAGTTGAGGAGATGTAAGACTGCCACTAGTGCGCTATGGTAGCATTCAGTATGTTAGGATTTTAAAGTTCTATGTGTACAGTTGATTTCGGGGACGAAATCATTCCAAGTGGGGAAGAGTTGTAACACCCCAAAGTTTGAAGTCCCTTTTTATTGGTAAGTGTTGTATGTGTGTTTAGTAAGTTGCCATTTTGTGTGTTCATGTGATTTAATAGTAGAGGGGCTAAAGTTTTCAAGTATGCAAAGTTATAGAAGTCCAGGGGCTGTTTTGTTAATTGCTCAAAGATATACATATATGAAGGTTTTCTTTTGACTTTGTGTAGTCAAAAACCTTCTTCCATTTACACACTCACGACACACACACTACCACAATCTGATGCTACGATTTTTGAACAAGAAATCAGAGGTTTGATAGTTGAATTCGTTCCTAAAGTGAAGTAGTAGCAAGAGGTAATTGAGTTTTTGGTGTTAGCCTTTGTTTTGGTGTTGTTCTATGTCAAGATATGTGTTAGGCAGTCAGCGGAATGTTTAAAACTCGGTCGTTTGATTAATTTCGAGTTTGTTCAAGATTTGAGTGGATGAACATGATGAGTTTTAGCCGTGCGAAGTGAAGCCCATTTCGTGCGTAGTGACTTAATTTCGTACGAAGTGCTTAATGTAAGAGATGAAGTCGATGAGTTTTGGTCGCACGAAGTGTGAGCCACTTCGTGCGTATGAGAGTTCACTTCGCGCGTAGTGGGATTCACTTCATGCGTAGTGGGATTCACTTCATGCGTAGTGTGATTCACTTCGCGCGTAGTGGGATTCACTTCATGCGTAGTGTGATTCACTTCATGCGTAGTGGGATTCACTTCATGCGTAGTGTGTTCATCTCGTGCGTAGTGTTCAGAAGTTAATTCAGTTATTATTTATTGTTTGTAGGCAATAAGAGTTGACACTTTTCTGATAGGAGTGTAATTCTTAACTGCTGCGGAGGTGAGTGTACTTACCTTTAATCAGATTAGTATATGTTTGTGCACTAAGTGATTAGTATATCAATTGTATGTTTGATATGTTAAGTTAAAGGCTGCTGTTCAGATGTTCAGTAGCACTATGTTATAGTATTTGATATGAGTAGTATGCATTTATGTACCAAGTGAACAATATGATATATGTGTTTGTGATATGTGTTATGTATGTGCTCGAGTACAGAAAGTACCTGGCTTAGAGAAGTCTTGTACTAAGAAAAGCAGATACTTTGTATCCAGAATAGTGAAAGGGGTATATTGAGATCCTTATACCTACAAATAAAGCGTCAGGGGCTTGGTTACGCGCGAGGTGATCATACCCCGGGACTAGTTAACAGTTGACTGTTTTGCAGGTTATAGCTGGGATGTGAGACATCCCGAGAAGAGATACTCATGTTATGTGTTTATTAGTCAGTAGTATGCTCACTAAGCGAAAGCTTACGTTTTAGTATGTTGTACATGCAGGTAACCAGTTTCCAGCAAGGGTAAGACCCCGGTGCTCCGCAGAGTTGGATAGCTCCCAGCTTTTGAAAATAGTACTTTTAACACTACTTTTTGTAAAACTGTTAGTATTAAAGTGTTGTAGTTAGTTTTCCGCAAACTCTGATGTTTTAAAGTGTAAATCAGTAGCAAACAAATTTTAGAAAAGTGGTGTTACAACTTGGTATCAGAGCCAAGGTTTAAGGGATTTGGACACACACGAGTGTGATGTCTGAACTTAAACCGTGGTTTTGAGGTCAGGAGGAGCTATCCCTGGGGCAGTAGTCTTGGTGAGCATACGGTTAGTAGAAGTTTATGATTTGTTATCAGTTTTACAGATCAAGCATGAGTATTAATGTTTTGCATGAGTAATAGTTATGTGAACAAGTACTAATTGACATTATGTGTATATGATATCAGAGAAAAAAAGAATGTTTAACAAATATAAATAGTTATGCCATATACGTGACCTAAGCTTGTGAATCGGGGTATTCCGTGACGGTATTAAGAACAATTATGTATAATATGCTCCTGACAACGCTTGGTCAGTGTATGTGAAGAACATGTGATATGCAATTGAGCTTAAGATTGCCATGTCAGTACCTTGTGAATCAAGTGAGGGGTGATACGTGATAGTACAGTATGTGTGAATCAGACAAGAACAGAAAATGAGATAAATGTAGTATTAGTAATATTACATACCTTATTATGAGAAACAGAGAAAGTTGTTTGTTAGTATATGTTAAAGATATCTAATTATGAGTTTATAGTATGTGGTAAGTTGATACGAGTTAGATAAAGTAGCATGAGGCTAGTATACTTCGGATTACCAGAGATACCTATTTTCCAGATGCAATTCTTAATTTGAACCAGTAGACCTTTGGGTAACCGTTTAGAGGGAGTTGTTACAGAGGGATTGCAAGATATTGAGATCAGTTTAGTAAAAAGGATAACAGTGATAACATAGGGTAAAGTTCTATATGTAATGTTCCAGATATTACCAACCAAGTGGTAGAGTAAGTTTTAGAAGGAAAGAAAGTTATATTATTGCAGTGTGTAGATACAGCTGTAGAGATTATGGTTAAAGTATTATTAAGAGTTAAAGCTAAGAAGAACCCTTTGTAGGGGTAGATGTGTAAAGATTGTTCAGCATGCGAATTACCTCGTTAGAGGGAAATTTTTAGATCCAGTTGTGAATAGTGATGATTAGTAGAGACAAATTTAGATTTTTCGTATCAGTAGGTGTCTGCCAGGGAGAAAAGTGATGCACGCATCGAACTTATTACTAGAGACAGAAAAGACTAGTGGACCATGTTGTTGTAGAGAAAGTTAGAAACACAGATTGAGGCTGAGGCCTTAGTTTTAAGAATTGTTTAGAGTATAGTCGTACTAGAAGCTTGCGTAGATCAGATCACAGAAGAATTTTTGAGTTTGATGACAGATAATAGAGTTGGTGAATGACATCAACTAGAAATTGTTAAGAATATGTAGTTTTGTTCAGAATAAGTTAGTCTAGAAGTTTTGTAAATACAGTAGTATAGAGTAGTATAGTCTGATGTTAGAAATGATACGGGTGAAGTGTAACGGCAGTTTTTCGCAACAAAGTGGGTAAGATGATAAGTCTTACATGGAAGAAAAGAGAAATAGTTGAGAGAGCAGAGAATAGTGAACGCAAAGAAAAAGGTTAAGTAAGTGACAGTGTTAAATAATAAGCCGAAGTTTGTACTACAGTATGGAAGGTTAGTTCCCCCACTCAGATATGCGAAGTGTGAAAAGTAGATACATGTGACCAAAGATTTGAAATAGTTTGTTCTAAGTGTGCTGCCAATTTACTAGTTTAGACATTATTGCCCTAAGTTATTAGTCGCACAGAGTAAGTCAGTTAATTATTTAGCCTAATTTTGTTTTAATGAGAGTAAGTGCTAGAAAGTAGGGATGCCTTAGTTACGGGCAGAGCTCTCCAGTTTATGGTTTAAGACGTAAATGTTAGATCTAATGTGGTAGTAAGTAGATACAACAAATGATAAGACTACTATTGTGAATAGTACATAATGGTACAAGGTTAAAGAGACAGATATTTAGCAGTTTACCATGGAAGAGTTTTAAGCAGTTATTAGTATTGATTAATTGAGTTAATAGCCAGTTCAGGTACTCGGAGATCAGAGAGCAATGCGGGCTTAGACCCTAAGTGGGGAAGAACTATTGGACAGAAGTAATAGTAAGAGAGTCAGTGTTGCAGTTGCTTGTCAGCAAAATGAGAAAGTACTTGATGCTTAATTGTATAGCTTATCTAGCTTATGTGGAAGAGTGTAGTATGAAAAGACAGTCATAGTAGATTTAATAGATACCACCAGTGGTGACTACTCAGATGAGTAGAACTTAGTATTAGTATTATGTCAGGAATAGAACCAAGGAGTTAAAGCATTGTACAGATTAGTCCCCAGAGAAGTAAGTATTGATGATTCAAAAGTAATAATTAACAGATAAAGGGTTAGCCCGATCCATTAGTTTACCGTGGGGCACATTAATATAGGTGGTCGTAAAGAAAGTAACTAGTCAGAATGTGATAGATTGCAGAAGACACTATAAGTTTGCAAACAGGAATCAGTACCCAGTTTAAGAAGTAGATAATCTGTTGGATTAGTTTCAGAGTATAGAATGGTTTTCAGGGATATAGTTGTGGTCAGAGTACCATCAGATGAAAGTCAGAGAACAGGATAGAATCAAGGAAGTTCTCAGAATATGACTCCCCATGAGTATGAAGCGATTATTCGACTCAGGATTTGAAACTAGTAGTAGTTGGAAAGTTAATTTAGTAAATATGCTTTTAGCATCAAGTCAGCTACCCTAAAGATACAGATACCTCAAGTAAGAATGCTAGACATCACTTCGATACTCGATCAAGTTAAAGCAGTACAGAGTGAAGTAGTTAGAGAGGGTGATCAGATAAAGAGTCTATTTAAAGATTGAGGTCTAAGTTTGTCAAGAGATATGAGCAGGAATTACTAGTAGCTAGGAATGGAATGTGATTTAGCAAAGAAGGTTGAGAAAATTTTGAATTGTCCACGGGTTAGAGCAAAGTATCAGAAATTTTATGAAAAGTAGTAGTTAGATATAAGATGACAGTATAATGATTTAGATAGAGATACTTGGTTATCTTTAAATTCTGGAGTAAATTTCAGAAAGATATAGGAACTAAGTTATATCTTAGTACAATATTCCACCCTTGTGAGGTTGGACAGAGTAAGAGGAATCTATCAACACAGAGAGATATGCTCAGATCATGTATTATTAATTTAGTGACAGTTGAAATACGTATATACGTTAATAGAGTTCCAGTATGATCACAGTTACGTTTGAGTAGTAGCATATCTAGTACTAGATGATGTGTCATGGGAAGTATAGAACTCCTATTTGCTGGGACGAGGTTGATCAGAATGAGAGGTATCAACACACGATCGAATGTAAAGATAATACAACAGTTATGTGAGTAGCTTAGAGCTGCTCAAGATAAACATAAAAAGTTATATGATAAGAAAGGATTATTAGTAGAGCTTCAGATTGGAAGCTATGTGTTGTTAAAAGTATTATTGTGGATATGGATGAACAGATTCAGAAAGAGAGATAAGCTAGGACAATAGTTTATTGGTCCGTTGAGGATTATCTCAAGGATAGAAAGAGTAATGTATATGCCAGAATTTATAGTAAAGATGTCTTAGATAGTATAACATGTATAACTACCATTGTAAGTATGTGTCAGAGACACCAGTAGTTGTCCGGACGAGACAAAAGATGAGAAATCCAGTTGCATAGAATAGCCGGTGGTTGTATTTTTAGAGAAAGTTGAGAATTTTGTAATAGACAAATGAGATCGTAAAGATACAGTAGGAACATGAGAAAGGATTAGACTACACTTAGGTGTAATTATACTATGTTGTGTATGTAATGCTCGATTTATGCTCAGTATGCAGTAGACCTTCTACTTTAATAGCTGGTAGAGATGCAAAAGTATATAGAGATAAAGAGATATAAGACTGCCGTTAGTGCGCTACGGTAGCATTCAATATGATTTGAAGCACATTTAATAGTTTTATTGAAAAGAAAAGTTACGAGTTTGTGTAACAAACAGATAAGATTGGTAAAGTTACAGTGAAGATACTGAAAGAGATCAGATACACCTAGATGTATATATATATATATATATATATATGTTTTATGTATGTTATGCATATGATATCCTACTTTATGTTCAGTATGTTATAGACCTTCTATCTTAGTAGCGAGTAGATGTGTGAATGTATAACTATCGTCAGTGCGCTGCGATAGTATTTAGAGTTGAGGAGATGTAAGACTGCCACTAGTGCGCTATGGTAGCATTCAGTATGTTAGGATTTTAAAGTTCTATGTGTACAGTTGATTTCGGGGACGAAATCATTCCAAGTGGGGAAGAGTTGTAACACCCCAAAGTTTGAAGTCCCTTTTTATTGGTAAGTGTTGTATGTGTGTTTAGTAAGTTGCCATTTTGTGTGTTCATGTGATTTAATAGTAGAGGGGCTAAAGTTTTCAAGTATGCAAAGTTATAGAAGTCCAGGGGCTGTTTTGTTAATTGCTCAAAGATATACATATATGAAGGTTTTCTTTTGACTTTGTGTAGTCAAAAACCTTCTTCCATTTACACACTCACGACACACACACTACCACAATCTGATGCTACGATTTTTGAACAAGAAATCAGAGGTTTGATAGTTGAATTCGTTCCTAAAGTGAAGTAGTAGCAAGAGGTAATTGAGTTTTTGGTGTTAGCCTTTGTTTTGGTGTTGTTCTATGTCAAGATATGTGTTAGGCAGTCAGCGGAATGTTTAAAACTCGGTCGTTTGATTAATTTCGAGTTTGTTCAAGATTTGAGTGGATGAACATGATGAGTTTTAGCCGTGCGAAGTGAAGCCCATTTCGTGCGTAGTGACTTAATTTCGTACGAAGTGCTTAATGTAAGAGATGAAGTCGATGAGTTTTGGTCGCACGAAGTGTGAGCCACTTCGTGCGTATGAGAGTTCACTTCGCGCGTAGTGGGATTCACTTCATGCGTAGTGGGATTCACTTCATGCGTAGTGTGATTCACTTCGCGCGTAGTGGGATTCACTTCATGCGTAGTGTGATTCACTTCATGCGTAGTGGGATTCACTTCATGCGTAGTGTGTTCATCTCGTGCGTAGTGTTCAGAAGTTAATTCAGTTATTATTTATTGTTTGTAGGCAATAAGAGTTGACACTTTTCTGATAGGAGTGTAATTCTTAACTGCTGCGGAGGTGAGTGTACTTACCTTTAATCAGATTAGTATATGTTTGTGCACTAAGTGATTAGTATATCAATTGTATGTTTGATATGTTAAGTTAAAGGCTGCTGTTCAGATGTTCAGTAGCACTATGTTATAGTATTTGATATGAGTAGTATGCATTTATGTACCAAGTGAACAATATGATATATGTGTTTGTGATATGTGTTATGTATGTGCTCGAGTACAGAAAGTACCTGGCTTAGAGAAGTCTTGTACTAAGAAAAGCAGATACTTTGTATCCAGAATAGTGAAAGGGGTATATTGAGATCCTTATACCTACAAATAAAGCGTCAGGGGCTTGGTTACGCGCGAGGTGATCATACCCCGGGACTAGTTAACAGTTGACTGTTTTGCAGGTTATAGCTGGGATGTGAGACATCCCGAGAAGAGATACTCATGTTATGTATTTATTAGTCAGTAGTATGCTCACTAAGCGAAAGCTTACGTTTTAGTATGTTGTACATGCAGATAACCAGTTTCCAGCAAGGGTAAGACCCCGGTGCTCCGCAGAGTTGGATAGCTCCCAGCTTTTGAAAATAGTACTTTTAACACTACTTTTTGTAAAACTGTTAGTATTAAAGTGTTGTAGTTAGTTTTCCGCAAACTCTGATATTTTAAAGTGTTAATCAGTAGCAAACAAATTTTAGAAAAGTGGTGTTACAGTTGTTAGAGAGTAAGGTAGATTTGTTTCATCTTTTCACATTTGTTTGTCTAAGGCACTCAACCTTTTTTTTTTCTCTCTCACGTTCTCTTCTACTATTTCGGCCCAATTATGACAGAATACTTTCTCTCACTTTAGCCATAAACTACTATAGAACTCAAAGTAATTGCATCTCACATACTTGGTTATATCTCAAGAATTTAGTGCTTCTTAATTTTAAGATCTAAAGAATTATTTTAAAATATAATGTAACTGTAATTTCTTATTGTTATTACATAAAACTCAAATTTATACATAAATTGCCTCATTAGCATCTAGAAAAACATATGAAGAGTTTAATGTTGTATGATTATGTCAATGAAAAAGGTAGCTGATTTAGGGGTTTATAAACATAAACTATCTAATACTTCAGTAATAGGTTGTAGATAGATACTCTCATATAACATAAATCGAAAATACCTCATAGAAAGGATTATTAATTTAGTGATACATAAACATAAAAATTAACTATAAATATGTTCACTAGTTTATAGTTTACTTAAATGATAAGCAAGAGTATACCTAATTGAAAGATCTTAAGTGTCGTTATATTCAAAATTACATTAAATCAAATATAGTAAGTCACTTTTTCAATGATTATGAAACAAATGTTTTTTTACTAATATGAAATAACTTATTTTTAAAAAAATTTGTGAGATTACGTTAAAATTTATATCAAAATGTAAATAAAAATGAGAAATCATAAAATATTTTATATTTGTACCATTCATTATACAGTATATATTACAGTTACAAAAGAAAAACTATAAACATATACAATTAAATACATCCATTAAAAATAAATATATAATTTATTAAAATACTCCTAAGTATTTTTCATATGATCCTTCATCATTAACTTTAAATTTGATCTTTACTAGGATGAGAGTCAAAATTAAAATTACAATCAAAACCAATTAAATGAAATCTAGGCATCTTATTGGCCGATAAGAAAATAATGACGTGATAAGTTAGATACTTTTCATAAGGAAGAGGAAATCGCAAACAATGGAAAAAGTCAAATTAAAGGCTAATTTTGCATCGAAGTAAACATGTCGGGTACAATTCACAAAAATGTTGTGAATATAAAGAGAACAAGATAAAGAGAATGGAGAGGAAGAAGTTTTTATCTTATTTATTAGGTAATCATCTATTTATACAGTACACAATGTATAATTAAAAGGAAATAATGATTCCATTCCTTCAATTGCTTCCTTTGACATTAAATTTTCAGTACTTTTACTTTCTGACAAAACAGTAGAATTGGAATTAACTTTTGAAGTGGTTAAGTCTTTTAGCTGAGAGCTTTTACTTTTGACAAATCTGTTATTGATAATACTTGTTCCTTTTACAATTTTTTTAAAAGTAAGAGGTAAAATATCAGTCTTTTCTAAGATATTTATGTCCATGCTAAAATCAACACAATTAGCAGCTTGGGAATAATTTCCACCAATAATAGCTTGAACTTGTTTTGAAATCTGCTTATTGACACATTGAGTGGTCTTTTCAGCAGAAACACACCAAGATTTAACTACTTTTTGTAGGTCATTAAACTTTATGGTTGCTTCATTGGTTTCTTTTACCAAGATCTGATTAAGTATCTTTTGATTAGCTAAATCATCTTCCAATTTTGACATTTGTTTCAGTTTCTCATCTTTAAGAAATAACTTCTCTTTTAGTGATTCTATTTCTATTTTTAGCTTCTTTTCTCTTTGAATATTTGACTGAAACTCAACACACAGATAATCAAACATAGTGTTCTTTTCATTATCATCATAAGTAATAAATTTTCCAACCTGATACATTGAAGAAGGATCCCAGTCAGGAGAAGTACAAGCCTTGGCAGCCTTTTTCATGTCCTCATCAAATGAACTTGTACTCTCACTGTTGGCCATCAAGCTGAGCTGAGCAGTGAGGACCTCATCTTCATCACTTGAGAGATCTTCCGCAACCCAATCTTCTTCTTCAGCCACCAACACTCTATTATGGGCTTTCTTCTTCTTCTTGTCAAGAACAGCAGCAAGAAGCTTTTTATACTTAGCTTAATAATCCACCTTGCTGTCTGAGTTTGAGGGACCCTTGAAGCTTGAGCTTCCTTTGGACTTACATTCACTGGCAAAGTGACCAGTCTTGCTACAGGAGAAGCATCCTTCCGAAGCCTTTGATTTAAACTTGGCTTTTTCACCTTTAAAAGGTCTATTCCCAAACTTCTTGACACCCTTTCCTTTAAGGAAAGTTGTGAACCTTTTAACTAACATGACAGCCTACTCAACAACAGCTACAATGCTGTCCATGTCCTCCAAATCTTCATCCCTATCAGCCACCTGCTCTTCATCTTCAGAAGACTCCACCTCTTCCTCATCATCACTGGACTCATCCACCACTGCAGCAAAATTCCTAGTTCTTGTATCCTTAGACACAAGGGCAGTTGATGTAGCTTTTGCAGCCTCCTTCATATCCATGGTAGAGAGCTTCCTTTGTTTCACTGATTGTTCATGGTTCATGAGGTTTTCATACAAACCAACCAGTGAAAGATCATTGATTTTCTCACCATGTTGAAAATTGATTTTCTCACCATGTTTCAACACAGTAATAAAATGATCCCAAGATTATGGGAGAGAGTCTAGAAACTTGTTTACAAGTTCCTTGTTGCTCTTGGGAACATCTTCCCTTCTTAAATCATTAGTAAGACAGTTGAAACTGGTGTAGGTCAGAGTAAGAATTTCACCTTTATGAGCAAAGAAGAACTCATACTCTCTAACAAGAAGGAGCTTCTTGTTCTCCTGCGCTTCTTCAGTGCCTTCATATGCAACGGTCAGAGTGTCTAACATCTCCTTTGCAGATATGCAGTTGAGAACTTGATGATAGACTTCATTGGGTAATGCAAAGACTAAGGCTGTTCTGGCTTTGACATCAAGATTCACCAGCCTTTTGTCCTCATCAGACCATTGATGCACCACTTTAACAACATATCTTTGCACAACAGGAGTATCATCAGTGGCAGCAGTGACTCCGACAGTGGAGGAACAAACATAGGGGCCTTCAGCAACAGTTTTGAGCTTCACATCATCAAGGATGGACATGTAGAGAAGAACTCTACTTTTCCAGAGGGAAAAGTTTTCCCCATCAAACATTGGGCACCTTATGAGTGAACCATTTTTTGAGAAACTGTTAGGAACAGCAACATGAGTGGCCATTTTGAAATGTGGGGTAGAAGCATTTGAAGAGTATGCAAAACAAATCTTAGATATGAATTTTCTAGCCTGCTCTGATACCAGTTTTTGGTCCTGAAGGGTTTTGTAGGTATAAAAAACATATTATAAACATGCACAGCGGAATAAAAACCCCCTCCAGTGATTTCATCTAACTCGTACAGAAACTAAAAGAAGTAGAGGATTAAAAAGTTATACCTTGAGAAAACCCAAAAACTTTTCCTTTAAACCTCTAGACAGCTGCAGGTTATCCACCGCTACTGCACCACCTTGAACTGGCTGCTAGACCGCCTAAGGATTAAACCTTGGATCAAAAACGATGACCCTTAATGTGTGTGTGTATGCGTCGCCGCCAACCACCACCCATGGTGGTTCGGTCCTTTCCTTGCGCCGTCGATCGAAAACCCCAAGAGAGGGGGAGCCGGCCGGCCGCCGAGTAGAGAGAGAAAAGAGAGAGATTAGGGTAATCCTTTTTTCCTTGTGATTATCTTATCTTGATTAATGAGGCTAAATAAGGTTTATATATAATAAACCCTTATTAGGCCCAAGCCCGTTTAATTAAAGCCCAGTTTTAATTAAACTATTAATCAATTACAAAAAATACCCCTTGACCTTTCTAATTAATTAATATCTATTGATTAACTGGTCCCGTTAATATTTAAACTAAACATTAACATCTCTTCTTTAAATAATAAATAACTATTATTATTTTTCTCTTTCTCAATAATTAATTAAACTATTAATTATGGTAATACACAAACAGGTAAAATCCAAAAGGTTCTAATTGGGTGTGTAGCAATGTGATCCTTTAGTGTCACATAGTATTGGACACGATGATACATGTTAACTATCTCTGCACATAATTTAACAGACTCCCACTTGTGCAAGATAAGTAACACTCCTTGTATATCGTTGGCCTAAGGAGGTCCCTAGCCAGACATTTAGGTTAACCAGACTATGAGATCTCTTATATCTAGAGACATAATCCACGCCTTGGATTATCTAGGCTTTTCCTTTTGCATCGCGATATTCCGTAATGTGAGTATTTGGCATGGAGCAGGGATCTTATTAAATACTCAGATTTTCTCGACTCTGATTTCGACACTCTGCAGTTACGGTTTACCGAATGAAAAACTATCATTCTAACCGAGCGTGGCCACGCATTTTCAGTAGTCTTAATCGTTGAGGAGCTCAGAAAAATATCTCTCCTAAAAAGGAGGTGCAAATCCCATCTTGACTATTTGCAATTTGAGCACATGGCTTCCGATGCACCTAGACAAGCCCCTTATAATCACCCTGTTACGGCGTGACGTTAGAAAAAGCTAAAGTACAGAAGTTACCACGCCCAAAACCAAATATCTCAGGTCTAAGGACAACCTATCAAGTTTAATTATGTTAAGGCTCCATGAAGTAAACTTGATGCGGATCACCCCAATATTTATCCCCTGATAAATATCTATGAATATTTGGTCACAACCTTGTGCTTTTTTTCATACCCGAATAAATCATCAAATATCCATAATAGCGTTACCTCCCTAATGTAGCTCCCACTACATTAAGTAGCTACGGGCATTTAGACAATTCATCACTTTACTTGTCATGGATAGGTTAAGCATGCTAAAAATAGACAACTAGAAACAATTATGTAAAAACCTCATATTTCAATCCCATGAAATGTAATTACATAATAAAAGAGTCATAAGTTACATCTATAGTAATAATAAAAAACACGAACTAGCTGTTATGTTCTAAGTACTGCATTCCTATAGAACTCGCATGCCTCTCATGCTTAGCCCTAGCTAGCGGCTTCGTCAACGGGTCAGCAACGTTGTCGTCCGTCGGTATCTTTTGCAATCTAATATCATCTCTTCCAATGATCTCTCGGATGAGGTGATATTTCCTGAGTACGTGCCTAGTCCGCTGATGATCTCTAGGCTCTTTAGCTTGCGCCACAGCCCCTGAGTTGTCACAGAATGTATCGATCGGTCTAGAGATACTGGCAACAACTCTAAGATCCGAGATAAAATTCTTCAGCCAGACAGCTTCCTTTGCCGCATCACTTGCCGCAATATACTCTGCCTCTGTAGTAGAATCTGCTATTGTATCTTGCTTCTGACTCTTCCAAGATAGATGTTTTCCTTTAAAAAAACCTTAAACATGTGAATTAGATTTTTTTTTTTTTTTTTTTGAACAACAAACTTGCATACCCACTAAACAACAACAACAACAACAACGTTACCCAATCCCGCAAAAGCGGGGTATGGGGGAGGTAAAAGCGTAGACAATCATACCCCCACCAAAAGTAGAGAGATTGCTTCCTGTAAAGGACCTCCGGCCACAAAGATAAGAACAAGATAATACACACACACACACAAAAAGGAAAAGAAGAATAAAAAAGTAAAATAAAAACAAAAAGTAGAAAAGAAAGTAGCAGTAAAAAAAATATATATATATATATAATAATAATAGTAAATATATATGACTAAACCCTAAGGCTCTAAACCTCCTAACCCTGACTCTTAATCATCCTCCTCCAAGACACCCTATCTGAGATCATGTCTTCGGAAAGAGAAAGCTCCTGTAAATCTACTTTCACTCTATCTTCCCACCTCATAAAAGGACGACCACGCCTCCTAGTACCTTCAACTACAATCTCTTCCGTTCTCCTAACTGGTGCAGTTGGTTGTCTCCTTTTAACGTGGCCAAACCACCGTAGTCTACCTTCCCTCAGCTTGTTACCAATAGACGTTACTCCTAACTCGGTTCTAAAGGCACCCACCGGGATTTTATCCATCAAAGTCTTCCCACAGATCCATCTAAGCATCCTCATCTCGGCCACTTCCATCTTCTCTGCTTGTGTCTTTTTCAGGGGCCAACACTCGGATCCATATAACATGGCCGGTCTAACAGCTAATTTGTAAAATTTTCCTTTAAGTTTAAGAGGAACTTTCATGTCGCATAACACTCCAGAAGCCGCTCTCCACTTGCTCCACGCCGCTTGGATACGATTTGTGACATCTTCGTCCACCCTCCCCGATTTATGTAGTATGGAGCCTAGGTACCTAAAGGAGTCTTGGGGTCTCAATACTTGGTCCCCAAGGCGGAGGTCTAGACTCTCTTCATTTGTTGTCTTGCTGAATTGACAAAAGAGATATTCGGTCTTACCCTGGCTAATCCTAAGTCCTGAATCCTCTAGTGTTGTCCTCCACTGTTCTAAACGTCTGTTTAAATCCTCCTTCGAATCAGAGACCAAAACAACGTCGTCTGCGAAAATCATACACCATGGTATTCCTCCTTGGATATTAGTCGTGAGCTCGTCAAGACTGATTGCAAAAAGGAAAGGGCTAAGAGCTGACCCTTGGTGCAGGCCCCGTACCACTGGAAAGTACTCGCTGTCTCCTACAGGGGTGGACACACAAGACATCGAACCGTCATACATGTCTCTTAATACCCTAATGTATCTCCCAGGGATTCTTCTATCGTTAAGGGTCTTCCAGATAAGTTCCCTAGGGACACTGTCGTAAGCTTTCTCTATATCTAAGAACACCATATGCAGATCTCGTTGTCTCTCTCTATGTTTTTCCATTAGGTTTCTAATCAGATGCACTGCTTCTATCGAAGACCTCCCTGGCATAAATCCGAACTGGTTATCTGAAACTCTAGTTTCTCGTCTCAACCTGTTTTCTATCACCCTTTCCCACAACTTCATAGTATGACTCAGAAGTTTAATACCACGATAGTTCTCACAGCTTTGGGAGTCTCCTTTGTTCTTGAAAATAGGGGTAACCACACTGCGTCTCCACTCATTTGGCATCTTAGCCGTTCTAAAGATAAGGTTAAAAAGGTTCGTTAACCAGTAAATGCCTGGTTCTCCAAGACACCTCCACACCTCAATGGGTATTTGGTCAGGTCCAGCCACTTTACCTCTCCCCATACGGCGAAGAGCACTGTTAACTTCTCCTGGGAAAATCCTAGTGCAATAACAGTGATTCCTAACTTCAGAGCCCCATAAGGGGCCATCCCCACTATCTCTCACAATTTGACTAGTCTCCTGATTAAATAAATGACGAAAGTAATCTCCCCATCTACCCTTAATATCTCTATCCTTAGAAAGCACCCTTCCTCTATCATCTTTGATGAACTTAATGGTTCCTAAATCTCTTTTCTTCCGCTCCCTGGCTTTAGCTAATTTGAATATTTCATTTCTCCCTTCTTTAGAGTCTAACCTATTGTATAAGTTTTCATAAGCTCTTTCCTTCGCTTGTGCTACTGCTTTCTTTGCTTCTTTTTTAGCTTCTCTATAGATATTCAAAGCTCTCACCCTATCTTCTCTTCCACTAGCCCTAGCTAATACTAACTCCTTAAAGCAATACTGCTTTCTTTTAACCTTATCCTGGACCTCATAGTTAAACCACCAAGATTCTCTGTCTACACGAACCTTACCGGAAGTAACTCCTAGGGTTTCTTTGGCTATCCCTCTAATAGTCTGGGCGACGCGGTTCCACTCTAAATCTGCATCTCCTATATGGGTTTTAGTTAGCTCTACCGAGACTCTTTTCTTAAATTCTTCTCTAGCTTCCCCATTTAGGTTTCTCCATAAAATTCTAGGTTTGCCCTCCTTTTTAACCTTAGTAAAACCTTTCCTGAAATAAATGTCTAACACTAGTAAACGATGTTGCGAGAGCCCAGCAACTCGAGGAAGAACCTTACAGTCTATGCAGTTCCTCAGGTCTCTTTTACGAGCAAGAAGAAAATCGATTTGCGTGCAATGACCTCCACTAAGGTAAGTAATCAAATGTCCTTCCCTTTTCTTGAAGAAGGAGTTTGTGATAGCCAACTCATGAGCAGAAGCAAACTCGAGTAAAGACCTCCCCTCGTCATTCCTAACCCCAAAACCAAAACCACCATGGACTCGAGGGTACCCCTCTACTCCTGCACCTATATGCCCATTAAAGTCGCCCCCTATATACAACAGCTGATCTTCTGGGATCCCCCTCACAAGATCATCTAAAGACTCCCAAAAGTTGGTCTTTTCCTCTACCCCCAGACCCACCTGCGGTGCATAAGCACAAACTATATTTACTATTGCTTCTCCTAAAACCACCTTAACAGCCATAATCCTATCATTAAGTCTCCTCACCTCAACTACATTATCCTTGAATTTTGGTGCTAAGAGAATTCCTACTCCATTCTTAGCACTACCACTGCCCGAGTACCAAAGCTTATAACCATTTGTTTCCCTAGACCTACTTCCCTTCCACTTGGTCTCTTGAAAACACGCTATATCTACCCTGCGTTCTCTTAGACAATCCACTAGCTCCAAAAGCTTGCCTGTTAAAGTTCCTACATTCCAACTACCAATTCTAAGCTTATGTCCAAACTCTCTGTAACCGCCCCTACTGCGATCCCTAATTCCCCTCGACCCTACTAGACTGTCTACGACCCCCCTAGAACCTAGACGTGACGGACATGATCTCAGTCTCCTGTCATACCTACTAGACTCTATAGTGAACCTGTAAGCTTATGTAAAAACCAAAAGCAAGTAGAAAATATAGACCAACACTCGTAACCCTGTAAAAAACAAGAATTATAATTAAAAAAAGGCCACTAATTAGAGAAAAACCAAATAATAAGTTAACACACTAAACTAAGTATAAGTGAAATACTATACTAATTAGATCAAACAATATTAAATAGGATAATCAATAAAACGGAATTAAAAGTGTATAGAAAGAAAAAAGGAGACCTATAATGGTAAAAACAAATAAAGAGAAAAATAAGAATCAACTAAAAACTAAAAGTACTAAAAACCTAAAAAACTTATATACCACAATAGAAAAAAGACAGCAACAAAATATAGAAAAAAGTCAGCAAGGAGGAAGAGATAATCCGATGACAGCAAGTAGGATGAAGTTCCGCCGGAGGCGGGAGTCCGACAAGCCGTAGGTCGCCGGAAACTGGTGCAGCCCAAGCTTGTATCAGCTGTTCCCTTGATTTTCAACCTGTTAAAAGCCAAAAACAACCACACAACAAAAGCCCAGACCCGGCGGTTATACCGAAAAACCCAGATCCGGCAGTTAACAAGGGCCGTTTGCCGGGAGACGGCGATGACAAAAGGGGGGTTGGAGCCGGGCGGCGGCGAGTCGACAACAGTGAGCTAACCGGGAGAGGCAGCGAGCTTACCGGGGTGGCAGCGAGCTTACCGACGATGGTTGTAGTGCCGTCGATAGCGAGCTTACCTGTGGCCGGATGAACCTGATGTCCGACGTCTCCGGGAGAAGGAGGTCGGCGCTGGAGATTCTTAGGTTGCTGTCGGTCGGCGCTAGCTGCTCGTCGGAGAAGGAGGCCGCCGCTGGAGCAAGGAGGCCGCCTTTGGGCAGTGCTGCTCGTCGTAGGAGGGGGCCGCCGCTGTGGTCGACGGAGAAGGAGACTCGCCTGAGATGGAGGCCGCCGCTGGAGAAAGGAGGCCGCCTTTGGGCAGTGCTGCTCGTCGTAGGAGGGGGCCGCCGCTGGGGCCTGGTGGAGGAGTGTTCGATGGTAGGTCGCCGTCGATGGGAGGAAGAAGGAGAGGACCGTTAGAGAGAATAGCTCATACCCACTAAACCTACTTTTAAATATACTTAATTGTCCACAGCTAACTTGAACCCACAACCTCTTAAGAGGGGGCACTACTCCACAACCACCACATACCGCTGGACTACAAGCCCTATAGGTGAATTAGATGCTAAAAACTCTATAACAATCTAATGGAAATCATCGGACGTCTAAAAACATTTTAACACACGACTATTAAAAAGTTTTTTACCTTTTTTTCTTGAGGTCCAAACTTTGTATACCACTTTAACATCGCTACACATCGACATTGCTTCCCCATTATATTCGTTTATAATACACCAAAATTTATACCTTTTTTCTTCATAACCATCACTAAATCCTATGCTAATATAGTATTAATAATAAATTTTTTTATAAAAAAAAGTAAAGCAGGCATACCCGTATACCTGAATCTTAAATAAAGAAACCGATTTTACAACGGATGAACCGAATAATAAGCTTCAATTACTTTATACCCGAACTAACAGAACCGATTCTACAAGGGGTAAACCGAATAACTAGATTCATTAACTTTACACCCAAACCTGATTAAAAAGATTGGGTTAATCGAGTGACAGGTTAATTTCGACATCCCTAAAGAAAATGAAACCAGCAAAGAGGAGGGGAAGGGAGGGGCCATCAAAGATGTGGTTGTTACTATAACACCCAAATTCGACCACATTTATAATTAGGTGAAGTATATTTCTTTCCTTAGTTGTATCGTATTAATAAAGAACCTTTAATTACAACAAAAATTAAACATTATAAATTCTAAGAGCTTAGCTCAAAGAATATACAACATCGAAAATGACGATCTCCTTGACATCATGTCTTCATACCCTTTTTCCACTTGCAACCTCTACGAAAATACATAGATCGATAACGGCAATGAAGGTTGAAATCAAATCAAAACGGATGATAAAACCATTTCTCGCAACTCCCCCCGCCCTCCGTCATCACAAAATAGGATTCATCGATGAATTCGCTCCCAACATATATGTACCTCTTGTCCTTTTTTTTTCTCCAAATATCGACTATAACCAAAATGTTGTTGTACAACTTGAGGAATCATTACAAAAAACTCTAACGCTTATGTACCCTTTATCAGGTAGATATCTAGAGGACATTCGCGTAGTTGACTGCAATAACCAAGGTGTTGAGTTTATACAAGCTATAGTTGATATCACACTTCAAGATTTTCTTGATTTCCAAGTGGATCCTAACAAAATCAATGAGTTCATTCCGTATAAACGTTTTTCAGATCAAGTCACGGATCCGATACTTGCCACTCAAGTAACGATGTTTCGATGTGGCGGTTTAGCACTTGGTGTAGAGATTGCACATAGGATTGCTGATGCTTCTACTTTGTTCACATTCCTTAATCAATGGGCTATATTGAGTCAAAGAGGTGAAACGAAGGTTGAAATTGTTGGTACAAGTTTCCCATCTTCTACTTTGTTTCCGCCTCGAGGGATTTCTCATATGGTTTTGGGATTTACTAACCCAAAAACCGAGAATGATTATGTCACAAAGAAACTTTCTTTCAATGAGAGTGCAATATTAAACATGAAAGCCAAAGTCACACATAGTGAAAAAATAGACAACTATAAACTGTCTAAAGGATGCTTAGTATCTGCGCTCATATGGAAGGCTTTTATTGGTGTAGATCGCGCAATTCATGGTCATCAAAGAGATTCAGTTTTGATCCAGCCGATAAATCTCAGGCATAAAACTGCAACTTTGATTCCCGAAAATGCATTGGGTAATTTTTGGGGGCTAATAGTTACTCCATGTGAATCTATCAAGATGATAAAGGAGATTAAAGATTTGACAAAATTGTTAGATGCTCATCTCAAGAAAGAAATTAAAGATTACTCAAAAGTGGGTAATAATAACAATGAACAAAAAGCAAAGGTTATGGATTCCTTCTCTCAATATACCAATGTTCCTGACACCACAAACTTAATTTGTTTAACTAATTGGTGTATGTTCCCTTTTTATAGTGTTAATTTTGGGTTCGGGAAACCAATATGGATAAGCTTTGGATGTACCCCATTCAAGAGAGGTATGGCTTTACTAGAAGATGTACGAGGTAATGGAGTGGAGGCATATGTGAGTATGGGAATAAATGATGTACCTTATTTCGAACAAGATGAGGATATCAAAGCTTTTTCTCTATAAACATGTATTTTTGTCCTTGTCAAACTTGGAATATTGATATATGAAATGATATCTTTTAAATATGGAAATTTTTATATTTATCTGACTAACTTTGCTTTAATTTTTAGATTTTGACAATGTTTGTTGGACTTTTTTAATTTGTTACACCGAACTATGCAATTCGAAACCAAAATTAAGTAAATTGGGTCGATAAGTGTAACATGTTACACTTATTAATTGAAGCAAATTGCATAATTCGTATACCCTATTTAAAACTTCTTACAAAATCACACAAATTAGAAAATAGAGTAAAAAAAAGTTTGCAAATGTTCCCTTTTGAATAAGTAGCAATGTACAACTTGCTGCCACCACTTACCAACACACTGCCATCACCACCACTACTGGCCGTCATTTACGCCATCATCATCAGGCCACCACCACTACCGCCACTAAACGCTCACCGGCAATGACAATTATGGTTATGACCCTAACGCATTTAATAATGTGTTTAGGATGGCTCATGTTGCCATGCTATTCGACCCGAATAGCTTGTTTTACCATGCTTAATTCTACAACTAGATGTACTTAGACCCTTTTGCGTCCCAAAACCTCCACTAAGTGTAGGCAATTTAACAAGTCACGTGAATGATTCATCACAGAAACATTTCAAGTCCCGCGAATGATTCAAAATCACAAATAGAATTTCACAAATACAAAGCTTAGACAAATTTTTTCAACTAAACACGAGACAAGATTAACAATCTAGCAAAATACAGATCTTTTAACATAATGCAAAACCCATAAAATATTTATGAACCAAACGTCTTTTTACTGACCTTCTTTAGATAAATTTTCAAACTTAGTATAATTTCCTATCATGAACATCTAAGCTAGTCTACTAATTCTAATAAACAACTAACTAATGTGACACGTGTCCTTTTCCTAGACCGTCACTTTTTTATTTCCCCGCTCACTGTCTACCCATGTAATGCTTCCACGTGTCCTTTCTTCCCACACACGCAAACGAGGCACTATGTTTTCATTATGTCGATTCAATTCTCATTCTCTATTGCCTCTCATTTCTGCCTAAGAGAAGGCGCGCTGAAGACGAAAACAACTAAGCAACTAAATCCTACCACCACT
Source organism: Pulicaria dysenterica (assembly GCA_947179395.2). NCBI lineage: Eukaryota > Viridiplantae > Streptophyta > Magnoliopsida > Asterales > Asteraceae > Pulicaria > Pulicaria dysenterica. The sequence goes on along the minus strand of OX359296.1, from coordinate 34,937,920 downwards.
AGCAATCAGTCGATTATCAATAATTTATTGTGAGTGCATTTGCAAACAGATCTACAAATGTTCATTCTAACCAATGGTACTATCTTCATTATGGATTTCTCTCTTCTTTTACAGTTTGGTTGATTCTAAAGTTAAGCCCCAACTACATCTAAGGTTGCCAAAATAGAAGAAAGGTATGGGAGGTTCTTTGCCTAAGATAAGGCTCAAGATTGAAGTAACTAAATTCAATCACCACCCGCAAAGGACAAATACAATCACATCTAAAAAAAATTATTCCAAGCGGTGGGACTATCTTCATTCTTGATTTCTCTCAAACCCATAAGATGATTAATTCTGCTGTTCCTATGGGCTATGGTCTTAATGGCATGTTAGTAAAGTGTTTAGGTCAATCTCCTTCAAATTCCTTAGCATACACAATGAGGATCAAATGAATCAAGTTTGGTTTTTTATCACTCAGTTAGTGTCTTCTTTTCCAAGCACGGATTTGGCCATTGTATTGAACTTTGAAAGATATTATAATGCATCAAGCATAAATGTGATTTATTCTGTTCACTAATAAGTTTTCTATAAGATATGTGAATTTTGAGGTTTTTTGAATTTGGGTTTTTGATATTGTTTTGTTCTATTTATTTCTTATGTGACATATATTAGCTTATTTGTGTTTGGGTTATTGGTGAGTGTCGTATGCAACGGTTTTAAATGATAAAAGCTTTCAAACGCTTAGTTTAAAAGATATATAAATGAAATAATACAACACGCACAGACATTGTGCCCATGTATGTAGTATATTTTATATAACCGGATATCGAAAACAAACATGGAACGACAACTACTGATATTAGATCATTACTATTGACTAACCAAAAAATAATCACGATGGTTTGTTAACACTAAGATTATACTAACATTAAGCTACAATTTTGGTTCCAAATTACCCAAATCTCTTGAAATACAAATTAGTGAAATCAATACAAATGGGGATATAATCAGGCTTTCAATCCTGTTAATCAACCATGGTATATTTGCAAATGCTACAAAATTCAGATTATGTGCGATGTTTCCATTTTGTATTGTAATAGAAGTGTTGGAACATATGTGTGAGCTATATAATTTTAGCAAGTTTTATACCTGTGTTAAAACATATATATTAAATCACAATTAAGGGTGTCACAACGCAATATTGATGTATGTCGCTACGCGACAAGTGGTCGGCAGACGAAAGTAACTGGCAGTTAGATATTTTGGTGTAATGCGACCGAAAGTGAGCACTGAGGATTATTTTATTCCTCGCGACAGGACAAGTGATTTTCACCAATTTTAGATAGAAACCGGATATTAAGATTGAAAGGTTACACCTAATACTATTACTAAAGCATTCTCGTCGAGCTTGAGGGGTTCTAGAGGTTGTGTGGTTGATTTGTGAAGATTGAAACCTTAAGAAGTAAAGATTTAGACTTAGAGGTTTTGGTGTTGTGCTTGTGAGTTTGGAGCACTTCTTGCACTTCAATTGGTGGCTACAAGAGGTAAGTTTACTATCCAAATAGTATACAAGTTGAATGTAGTTATAGATGTTAAATACATGTGAATTATGAACTAGAATACATAGTTTTGGAGTATTTTGGCAATTAAATAGTATGACATGATTATAAACCAGTATATACAATTTATATGCATGATTAGAACCTGATAGATGATAGATAAATACTGGTTTAAGCATATAGGGGATGAAAATGAGTATTGTCAGTATTCAAGTGTCGTGACGTGACAAACAATCCAATTCAATGTGGAAATTAGGTTTAAACACTAGTCTGGACTTATAAATCATAGTAATGACTTGAGATGTAGTAAAAGTTGTCTAATATATTATTATATGTGGGTAAAACCTATTGTAGGTTAAAATCTGGTTTACGCAAGTTTCAACCTGGATCAATATTATTGTGCCTTGTAGCAACTACTTTACTATCAAATAGGTGAGTTCACTAACTTACTCAATGTATTAATGTTTTTGTACATGTTATCTATGTTTAAATGTGATAATTGTGATATTGTTTTATTTGTGAAAAGTTGTGAAAGTATAAATATATTAATGATGATATTATACGTGGGGAAAAGACTATCCGAGACGAGCGCGATTAGCACTATGTGGCGGAAAGACCATGTGTGACTAGCCCGATTAACACTATATGGATGTAAGACTATGTGGGGCGAGCTCGATAGCATTTTTATTATATACGCGATATAACACTATTGGAGGTGGTGTCTAATAGCATTCGTTGCTAATAATATGTGATATATATATATATATATATATATATATATATATATATATATATATATGGAATGTGTGAAAATATATATACATTTGTGAAGTGTGCATACCCTTTTATGGAGTGTATTTTGAGTGTATCAATTGAGTCGGCTCATATTGTAAAAGTCTTCTGCATTTATGTTTAAAAAAAATTATGTTTGGTGTTAAAACTCTGATTTAAATGCATTGATGTAAACTTATTTATTTTATAATATCAAAGGTTTGTTTGAGATGTTATGTTATTGATAAACACTTCATGAATCAGTAGAGTGGTGTCTAAAATAGTGGTACTCAGACCGGTTATGGATTTTTGATAGGCCATGTCGTGAAAGGAGGATCCTGATTCCTGATTGACAAGTAATAGTTTGGGGACCATGAAGGTTATTGAACTTAGATGAGCACCTTACAGGTTGGTGTGTGTGGATTAAAGGCAAATAAATATTGTGATCCTTTTTTAGTGATCTTTGTCTGAATAAATAATTTGAAGCTTTAAGTTGCTTATTTGAGTAAAAACATATAGTTAAACGCTTTTACTAAAGTAAATAGAAACACCAATGGATTCTAATCCAGTGGTATTGGTGTTTGGTGTTGTACATTAGTTTTTTTGTTTTATTACTCTAAAGTTCTTATAATTTTTAGATCAATTAATTCAGGTTTAAGAAATATTGGACAATGTTGTTATTGAATCCTAAGTCTGTTGCTTTAAAGGTTATTATCTTCAGACTATCTTATAATATTACTAGGTTATAATCTCGCATAAATGCGGGCTTCTATTTTAGGTTTTATTTGATGAATATTTCAGAGCAATTACACCTAAAAGATCTGCAAAGATTTAATCAACAAAATATAGTAATTGAAAACAAAACCTCATACGAACATTCAAATTATTGCCCCTTTCAGCGATAGCCCAGAGTGTCTAGTTTTAAAAATTCTGGTCTATTATGTGATGCATAGGTTAGTACCTAAGTTATTCAAAACCTGAGCTATAAGCTCATTGTATCCCCTTTTGCTGATAAAGTCTAATTTTTGTGCATTCTAATTTGGTTGTATTATCTAACTTCGTTAATGAATGGAAAAAATATTTACAAAATAATGATGATCAACTGCCTAAAATATATTTGGGAAACAATACCAACATCAACAAAATTTCAATATAGCCTGAGAATTTAATCAAAAAACAGTTTTCTTTAGAAACAACAAAGCCCAACAAAAGTCTATACAACATGACCTATATGATTGATTATTAGATGAATGATTTAATGATTATAAAGAAAACTGCTTGGTGGATTACCTGAATATATTCTTCCAAGCTTTGAGGTAAACTGTAGTGAATTACCTGTAACCAATGTAATAATATTATTTCAAATCGCAGGCTTACATATAAAGGCAAACAGAGATTTGTACTTACAGCTCCGAATCTATTTGTTGCAGTAATCCACTAAAAACTATCAACGTCAATTTATAAGTCAAATGCTAGACTATTAGGAGGTGTATTGAGCTACCATTACATAAGCATGAGCTGAGTTAAGAAATTTACCAAAATGACAAAACTTAATTCCTTCGTCTCCAAAGAATAGGAGTAAAGTCTTTAAACTGATGAAAGAAACACCTATGAACATAAAAGTAATATTTTGTTCCCATGAGAAACATTTATTTCACATATGTATCATCTCCATGTGATGCCTCTGATGTCTTTGCATCATTTGCCTCTGAGATCGCATACACCATTTGTACGGTCACCCAACTATCATCCGACTTGAAGTTGCTCTTTACCTTCAAGAGATCCTTTACCTATATAACAAAAAAAAGTCAAACTTAATTTATTCTTATTGTAGATCAGAATTCAGAAAGAACATGCAAATCACGATATTTACAGCTTGCAAAATTCTCTCAGATGCGTATATTAAGATATTTAGATTAGATGATTAATAGTAAAACATAAAATTGTTGAAGAGTATAGTAGAATTCAAAAGTAGTAAAGTATAATGTTTGGTAATGTATATATAAAATTATAAATGTTAAACATTGTGGTTTTATGTAAGTTAAAATATTTAATTACATATTTTTTGTATTTAGGTACTTTTATAGTATTCAAAATAATAAGTATGTCATCCGGGTTTTAAATACAGTTTAACCGGTTGGACTCGTGAACCATTATGACGTCCGGTTCAATGACCGGTCCGGTTTTAAAAGTAGTAAAGTTTAATGTTTGGTAATGTATATATAAAATTATAAATTATAAATGTTCAAGATTGTTGTTTTATGTAAGTTAAAATATTTAATTACATATTTTTTGTATTTAGGTATTTTTAAAGTATTCAAATTAATAAGTATATCATCCGGTTTTTAAATACAGTTCAACCTGTTGGACCGAACCATTATGACGTCCGGTTCAATGACCGGTCCGGTTTTAAAAACCATGCTCAATTGTCAAACTCATGAGAAGACATATAAGTAGTCAACTGGTTTCATGTGTATCTTTTTGTATTTTTCTATATGGGACAAATGTTAATTTGCTGTAATCAAGTTCCAACACCTAAATCAGCCAAATCATCTAATTGAGTGTCACATCAGATTTAAACCTTATCTAACTACATTGTATTTTAAATTTGAAGCTTAACTACACATGCCATATAGGATTTTCAAGTTCTTAAATTATATAGGATATGGACCGATGAACCATTATGACGTCACGTTCAATGACCGGTCCAGTTTAAAAAGCATGCCCAATTGTCAAACTCATGAGAAGACATATAAATAATCAACTGGTTTCATGATGAATTTTTGTATGAAAAACTCAAGTTTTCAGGGGTGTTCTTCTTTTGTGTTTTGCCCAGAACGTAGGACACACACACACACACATACACACACACACACACACATATATATATATATATATATATATATATATATATATATATATATATATATATATATATATATATATATATATATATATATATTTACACACACACACAACAATCAGAAAACAGTTAGCTAACTGATTAACCATGTTAACTGCCAAAAAACCAAATTTATTTTAATAAAATAAAAAATTAATTCGGAATTTTCACATATGTCAAATATACGGTTTCATCTTGCTTCACCCACTTGCACTTTTTTGAAAACCGGACCAGACCGGCCGTTTAAACCGGTTAAACCGTAATTAAATCCGGTTCAAAAGTAGCGACTAAACCGGACAACTGTGAACCAGGCGGTTTAACTAAAAGTGAAATAGAACTGCTGAACCGGAGCCACCCGCATCGAACCGGCCTTTACTAAAGCTTTTTAACTAAAATCAAAAGATGATGGGAGACCTAAATATAGGCAAGGAGATCCTTCGGTTTGTTCTTAAAAGCAATGTGGGATCATAAAATATATATATAGATATGGAGATTTCCTTGTTTTGTCTTAGCTAGCAATGTGGGATTTGTTTAAAAGCTCAAATGTTTAATTGAGTGTCACATAAGAAATCAAGAATGCATAATTGAGCTTAATTGAATTTTTGGAAGAAAATGACATATGCCAACTCATCTTGGAAGGATATTGTTTTAGTATAGATATAGATTAAAAGAAAATGGTTGCTTGCATTATCAACTCCCTTCCAAAAAAATCTTCACTAATCACAACCCTTTATTTAAAATCAAAAATAAAAAAAAAATCAAAAATTCTAAGATGATTACGTCACAATTGCTTCAAATCCTTAAGGAATTATTAGGGTTTAAATGTAAATTGTTAGGGGTTTAAATGTAATTGGAATGGTTTAAATGTAAATTGTTAGGGGGTAATATATGAAATATGTGAGAGGTTCTTAAGAAATTTGTATATTAATGTATTTATTTATAAGTTGTTTGAAAATTATGTTTAATAACTTCTAATATATTTTGTTTTGAGAAAAACTAATTATATATTTATAGTCGGCTCATTTTTATCTACGTTTTGATATAAATTTTATCGGAATATCAGTTTTTTTCTTAAAATTAGTATATTTTAATTGTTTTATCTATCGAAGCAACGTGTAGGTAATTATTGTACATTGTATTCGTCTTTTATATTTATTCTCTCTACATAATATAATCGATATAATCACTGATTTATTGGTCTGTCGATAAAAAGAATTAAAAAGAATATTATAACAAACGGTTAGTGGCATAAAGTTGTTTATAAAACTACCACTTAGAGCTTTTTAAACTTGATTGTTAGTTGTGACTAAATAATCCTACAGAAACTATACTTCTACATAATTACTGGGTAGTGAAACAACTATCATGTTAATGTGTTTTGTAACTACACTTACAACTTGGAATTATTTATAAAAAAATTAATTGTCTAAGTTTTCTTATTTTTAACTAATAACTTGCGACATAAAATAAAATTTATTACATGGATATTTGAAATTCAGTGGTATCTTGTGTTTTCAATTATATTTAATTGAAAAATAAATTACACCTAAACGATTTACGTATGTATAGACATAATCTATTATATGTTAAAATCTTATTTTTATGTAATCTAATTTGCGTATACTTAAATGGATGTCATCATTACTTAACTTTTAATGAATTTGGCTTACAATTTCAAAGATTTAAATATATAATCGGTTAATAAAAATATCTTTACAACACTTGATAATATAACATCAACAATAATATTATAGTTATGGCTTTACAATGTCGGGATAAAGCTCCATCACGCGAAACACATTAATATTATACTAAAACTTTTAGACGTGTAATGTAACTTTATATTTCTTAAAAAGAGTATTTATAAGAAGTACTAAAAAGACACGTTTTCACTCATGGACAGTTATATGTGATGGTTCCTTGATTGAAGAGTAAAAAGGGGTTAAAAGTTTTAATTTGCGATGATTAAGAAAACCCTATTAATAAAACTCTGAATGTTGTTTATAAAGAGGTTTTAAAGAAAATCTAATGATAATCTTATGTATGAATTTCAAAATTCTATAATGATTATTCATTTCTTACGAGATTTTATATTCATATCTATGTTTTGTAATTATTTTTACTATACGTCTTAATACTCTTTAAAACTATATAAATTTAAAATTGACTTATATCATCCCGTGTTGATACACGGGTCGCTTAGCTAGTAAATTTTAAGCTTCATATTGAATCTTTCAATGCTTTTATATGACTGACTTCAGTATTTTTGTTTCTTGCAAAAATATGAATTGTTTCTATCAAGTCTGAACAGTCCAAATTGAAGGTAGAGCTCATATTTTTGTGTCTTGTGAAAATAAAGCATTCTAAGTTTCTAACCATTTAAATCTTGTCATTAAACTTTCCTCGCATCATGTTTATATAGAGGAATGATCTAGAAAGAACACTCCTTAATTAGAGAACAGTGAGAACAATTCTTATCCAATCAATTAATTAGATAAAAAATGATATAACAGGAATTTTATACCAATCATAAATCCTACGTTTCATCCTATCTTGTTTCCTAAAATATTCCAAGATTAACATTAATTACTTTTGCCCATGTGATTTTCAAATCTTCATATCTTTCATATGAATAATTATTTTATCAAAAAATTATACCTTTAAATTTGTATTTTATTACTCTTTAATTTGATACCACTCTCGATCAATTTAAAAAATATATCAAATCTGCATGATGCAGTTGGTAGATAGAACTCATCTGCCTCTATTAAAAAAAGATGCACACATAGATACAACTCATATGCATCTTCCATAAAAGATGCAAATTGCATACATCTAAACAAACGCGTAAAGTTTGATTCAACCAACAACTTAAAAGCCTTAAAATAGATGCGATAGCCAAAAAGACGGATTTATTTTTAAAATAAGATGTGATGCCAAAGAAGAGCATATAAAAATGAAGTTGTGCACATTTGAATATATTTTAAACATTAGATTCAATACTCATGCAAAATAAAAATCAGATGTAACACGCCAAATTACCGACAATAAAAACATATGCAGATAATAATTTATATGCATCTCATATAAATCTACTAGTTTATTGCTATTAAAAGATGAAATGGGTAGAAGTAGAACTTGTAGATGCAACACACATAAAACATTAATATTTACACACATAATATATGCAGATAAAAACTAAATCCAATCGTAGTTTAATGATCTGCATCTAGATGTAAATATGTCACACACAACTTTTAGAAGTACTAAAAGGATTTCATTTAATTGTTTTACATTTTGTGGGAAATAAAACAATTAAACACAACAAATGAGAAGCTTCCATGTGCATGGGAGAAAACAAACAAAGTGCAAAACCATTATAATAAAACAAATCTTTGAATTTAATCAGTGATGCATCAATTGGTTTACAAAATAATGGAATCTTTCACCTTGAAAATTACTAAAAATACCGATTACCATTACGAATACACCAAATCAGGAGGAGAACACTACAAGAAATTGGGGTATTTACCCACACATCTTATGTGTTGGTAAAACGCAACCATATGTGAGTAATTATCTTTACCTACACATAAAACATATGTTACCATGTGTGGGCTCATGCCTGTAGCTAAAGATCATTACCCACACATATAATATGTGTAGGTATAGAGAGTAACCTATACCTACACATATATGTGTGTGTGTGTAAAAGTAATCGATATGTGTCGGTAAAGGTGTTACAATTTAGTTGTTCGGTGACGTGGATGATGACGTGGCTGATGACGTGTCATGAACATACAAAGTGTTGGTGACACGTGTCATTCAATATGTGTGGGTAAATATATTTTTATGTGTAGGTAAGATGTGTTGGCAAATCACTTATGTGTGGAGAATAAACACAATATATGTAGGTAATAATACTCACATATATGCAAATAAATAGAAAATGTGTGGCTAAAAACCGTTATAAATAATACATTATAACATAATAGTTATAACCATAAAAACCTAAATACTAATCATGTACCACAAATAGTAAACAAAGAAAAGAGTCATAGTCATAATTGTGCTAAAAATTCGTAAACGATATCAAACATCCAATCTAGACCACGAAACTAATCACTACATTCGTACCATCTTCACCGGCGATTATAGACGAAAAGGTAGATTTGGAAATACGGTTGTACATGGAAAGAGATTATAGAAGAGAGAGAAAGATTTTTTTTGGACAAATATACCCTATTAGCCTTCAATTGTGATTTAAACAAAATGGAAATAACGGAAAACTTATTAACCCTAGATTAATATGATCCAAGTGTCAATAATTGTTCTTACGGTTCTCACATTAAGAAGTGTTCTCATTTGATCATACCTCTTAGTTTATGTGAGTTTTTCCGTTAGTTATTCGAACCGTCTTTGACTTTGAATTGTCGTTCGCTGAGAACGTCGTAAATACCTTAAAGAAAACAATGAGATTCGAATTGTATTATGGGTTGAATAAAGTTTACCTTAACAATTAGTACCAAGGTTAATATGTTTTAACCTTGGTAATGAAAATTAATTAATATGCATTATGCAATAAATATTTTGGCTATTTTTATTTCATTTATTTATAATTGTTTCATTAATACTTTTATAATTATTTTTACTATTTATAAGTTGCTTTTAATCAACTCGTTTTATACAGGATTTCTAAACTAGTTAATATAATATAATTACATACAAATACATCCACGCGTATTTATATTATATTAAATGAAAAATATAGAAGTAAAAGAAAAAATATATAATATATTTTATTTTAAATGAGACACATTAATAATGATAACTAATAGTCTAATAGTGCAAATGTTAGAAATTATTTATGGACTTTTGTTCAATTCATAAGTCTTTGGGCTTTATCTTTTATATGGTTAAGTTCTCTTTACTTACAAAATATATCATGATATTAATACACCCTGTATATATTATATGTCTTCAACTGTTAGACGGGGGACAATATTATAAAATGTTCAATTAATTCCATAATTATTTTGTTGCAAAATATGGAGAAATATATTGGATAACAAAAAAATAAATATAAAAACTTTTTCTTCGGTAGACGGTGACAAAAAACATCTTTTTTTTCTTTCTTTTTTTTGCGGAGACTTTAGACGCTTTAAATTATACCAAGACATAAGACATTTGTGTCTCAAAAACAAATGACACTTTTAGTAAGAAAAATAACAACTCTTAAAACCGGTTTTCCCTGCAATTTGGACATTGTGTCCACTGGCGGATCCATGTTGAAGGAAGGGGGGGAGAGGCCCCCAATGGCCCCAAAAAAATTATTAATACTTATATGGGCTTCAAAATTTAGGCCCCCTCCAAAATAATTTGAAGGCCCCCAAGAAAGAGATGCTAAAACAAAACGTCATTGCAGTTTTGGGGGTGATGAAGGACAACTAGTGAGTAGTATTAGGTGGACAAATATGGTCCATGAGTTTGTCCTGGTGAGTGGTGAGTTCATGCTATTGAGTTTGTACCTTATGCTGAAATACTTGTAAGTGAGAATTATTTAAAGTTTTGATAATGAAGTACTTTTGCTAAAAAAAAATGTTAACTGATTAAGGTATTTGAGTTAGTAATATAGTGCTTATATAATTATACTCAATTTTGACGGTTCTTTGATAGCCGGTCGGTTTTTTTAATGATGGTTTTTCGGGCTGTTTTAGACCATAGGCATATGTTTGGTTCCCGGTTGGACAGGTCCGACCGTCCGGTCCGGTCCGGTTTTGACTACTTAGAATATAGGCCCCCATTACCCCAAATTTCTGGATCCGCCACTGATTGTGTCTTGGCATTCTCATATATATAGAACTCAAGACTTGTTACGAAAAAATCATAACAAGTCTATTGAAAACTCTAACACATATAATGAAGTAATAATAACCGGATGGTACAGAGATATGACCATAATGAAAATTTTACAAAATCATTGGGTGTTCAAAGCCATGAATAAGTTCTGCTTTCGAGCATGCTCTGGGATCAGCCTTTGAACGGTCTCAGGAGGGATGCCTGCAAGCTCTGCAACACATACAGACAAACTTTAAATCAAACGTATTTCACTAGAAGTGGTAATATCATCGACTCATATACTTATGAATGAGTTGATTTTGGTTGTGTTTTCTCTTCAACAGGTTGTATTGGACTATTTAGTTAATAGAGAAACAGGTCAAATGGGTAAAACAAGTGAAGGGAGTTAGAAGCCGCCCACAGCCTGTTTTTTAAATGTACAACATTCTAAATTGTAAAAATTAAAGAATTAGAACAATGTTGTAATAATATAGTTTTGTAGTCATAAAAAACACATTGATTATTTATTAAAAATAGATAAAATGTGTTTAGAGAGTCAAACCAACACAACTCTGTTGGATATCTAGGAGTATGTAGAAAAGAACAAGATACAAGAGGAGGCGAGGCGGCGTCAAGAAGAGGTGCGGTTGCGGCAGGAGGTGCAATGGCAAAAGGAGGAGCGGCGGTTGTGGCAGGAGACGCGGCGGCGGAAGAGGAAGTGCGGTGGCGGCAGCAGGAGGCGTGGCGCCGGCATGAGGGAGTGAGGCGGCGGCGGCAGGAGGCGCCGCGGAGGCAAGAGGTGAGGCGGCGGTAGGAGCTACGACTGCAACAACAGGTGCTACAACTACGGTGGCAGCAAGGGAGGAGGCGCGGCGGCGGCGGCAAGAGGAGAGAATAATTTAATTACAATGCGTCCTCGGGGCAGGACGAGAGGGTAAAGAAAAGAAAGAAAGTCGTCACACAAGGGGGACGACGGGGAGAAGGGAGGCGGCGGCGGCAACCCGTTGTTCGGTGGCGGCGGCAGCGGAAGGGAGAGGAGAAGATATGGCCAGAACCGTAAGACTCTGATACCATGAAGAATAATGAAAACCCCGTAGGTATATTGCATTATAATGAAGCTTATTTATAGATTAGATGGGTAGGGTAGAAACCCTAATATGAAACCCTAATAGGCAAAGCCGAACTATACTAAATTCTAATTACATTATTCTCTAATACTTTTCGTAAGGAATCGGAAATCGCAATCAAATGGATAACATCAAAAATTAAAAAGACTAATTTTGCATCAACGTCAGCATTACAAGAAATTAAGAATTCTTATTAGTTGAATTAGAGATAATTTATATATCAAGTTTGTAAGACTAACCGTCACCCAAACCATATTATATTTCAGGTATCGGGTTTAGGCATCGGGTCGTGTATATAACCAAATACCCAAATTTTTTGAAGTTGGCACACAAAAAACAAAAAAAAAGGTGGATTGATTCATGTGAGTACTGTAACACCGGATTTCACGAGCTTAAAATTAGAGTAAATTAAAACTTTATTTACACAAAAGGTTTGCAGCGGAACAAACCACTGTTTACATATTAAGTATTGTTTATCGACTTGGCGATCAAGAACAACGAATTAAGCCAAGTCCCAAAATTAAGCTAGTGTTACCACTACGCACCGACCATCGTTATAAGTATCAGAGTTAACTACAAGTGTTCCAAAAGATATATACAATATAACACTACCCAAAAGCAACCCTCCTCGCCAGGCCATCTGATCACTAACCTGCAAAAAGGGAAATATCACGAAACATTAGCTACACTAGCTAGTGAGTACAAGTATCACATAAGCACCAATAAGCATGTTATCGCGTCACAATATGGCACACAATGCTAAGCTATCACATAGCGGTGTGCCGACATGTCAGCAGGATCATATCTTGCGAGGTAGCTAGCATGGCTCAACGATCCGAGCTGGGGAATCAGTCACAACCAACCACATCGGTGGGGGAGCGAAGAGCAGCCCACCATCACGTTTGAGTCACTAGGACTCCGTTTGGATCTGATCATAGACCAAGATCCTCACTGTATGTCGAGGAACGGCGGCCTGCAGAACCCTCGGGAATCCGGAATTGGCCATCGAATCCCATAGACTCGGAATTTACCGTCGAGTACCGTTAATCCCGAATAACTAGCCATCTAGGCCCTCAAGGGATCCAGCTGCGTCAGCAACTGTCCTCAACCACTGCATCTGTCCGGACAGGAATCAAAAACACGTTTGACCCATAGGGTCCACAGTACGCATGCGTATCACATATATCACTGTATCACTATATCACGCGCGTTCACATATACATACGGCACATATCACAGGCACACAATAGCCCTACTTACTGAGTCTCATGGGAAACCGGTACTCACCTCGATGTCACAGGAGGCAGATATGGATCCGGGAATCCCAAGAACACACTGAGTCATCCGAATCACCTAACACATTAGGTTCAGGCTTGGTTATCACTTACACATAGCACACATAGGTTAAAACACAAGTTACACAAGCTGTCAGCACTGGACAGGTTACTACGGCCGTAGTGTACATGTCCTACGGCCGTAGGACACTTGACATAACCTTGCTACGCCCGCAGAGCTTCTTTCCAATGAACCATGCACAACGGCCACAGGAACCTTCTCCTACGTCCGTAGTAGTTTTTCTTTGGTGAACTACGACCGTAGGTTACGTACCTACGCCCGTAGTCCTTGTCTCATCGTCCGTAGATGGTAACCCACACGAAAACACATCCTACGGCCGCAGTAACCCTGCCTACGGCCGTAGTACGCATACAAGGCCTCCTACGGCCATAGGACTTATCTCCTACGCCCGTAGGATGTTCACGAACAGCAGACCTTCGTCACTATTTTCGCACAATTCTGTAAATCGCATTTTTTGACACCAAAACTCGATTGAAACCAAATTTAATCGTTTACATACTTCACTTAACATCATTTTGAGCTTGTAAACTCGTTTGACACCAAAACTAACAACAAGAACATGATTTACACCATCAAAATGGTGTATCATCTTCAAAACACAAAACTAGGGTTCTTCACGAAGAACACTTACAAAGGGAAGGAGAAGCAACTGATTTATCACTTGAATCAGTTTGTAGAAATTTTTTTGCAACAGATTGAATCTTGATTCTCCTTCAAATTACCCATCTTGAGAGTGTGTGTGTGTGTGTGTTTGCACGTATTTTGTATGTGTGTGTGTGTGTTTTGAGCGAAACCAGGGGATAAGGGAGTTAAAGACCGACTTTGTGGTCTTTAATTTAGACACGGGGTATTTTGTTCCCCTTTTTCAACTTACATTTTGACACACGCCATCCCGTTTTAACCAACGGGGATATCTACGGAATCATTACGCGAATCCGTATAACACGACATCACTTTTAGACACATTTGACACTTTTCACGTAATCACATTAATTCACATAACACACGTTAATCACACAAAATAGTTAATTTTAATTTACTTAAAGTCACAGTACAAGTACCAAAACACATGGAACAAGTCACTACTGCTAGTCCCATTTACAGGGTGTTACAAATCTACCCCCCTTAAGAAGATTCCGTCCTCGGAATCTGATCACTCACGAACAGGTGGGGATATCGAGTTCGCATATCATTCTCAGTTTCCCAGGTCATACTCGAACCTAGGTTATATTTCCACTTCACGAGAACGAGCTTGATCACTTTCTTACGTAGTTTCTTAGTCTTTGAGCCGAGAATTTCAACAGGTTCCTCAACGAGGCGCTTTGAAGCATCAACTTTCAGCTCTTGCAATGGCAGAATCTGACTCTCATCCACTTTGCACGTGCGTAAGTAACACACGTTGAAGGTATTATGAATACCCGCAAGTTCTGGAGGTAACTCCAGAGACACAGTTTGATCATTGACCCTGCGTAGGATCTTGAACGGTCCGATGAAACGCGGACTCAACTTGCCTTTACGGCCAAAACGGATAACACCCTTCCACGGAGAGACTTTCGGGAAAACCCGATCGCCCTCGTTAAACACAACTGGCCGACGTCTCGGGTCATCGTACACTTTCTGTCGATCACGAGCGGCTTTTAGCTTTTCACGCGCCACTGATATCGCGATTTTTATATATATATTTAATGCGATATTTAATTATTTTTGGATAAAAATCATGAGAATATGTTAAATATATGTTTAATATCATTATATATTCTTTTTCAGATTCAAATTCGGATATTTGAGGATATATATGGATAAAAAAGGCTAAAATTCGAAGATAGGCATCAAAGTTTGAAATTTCCGAAATTCTGTCACTAAATGGTCGCTAGCGTCGCTAAAAGCCACCACTTAGCGTCGCTAAAGGGGTCTTAGCGTCGCTAAAGAGCCCTTTGACTGCTTTATAAATTGATTTGATCTCCATTCGGTTGGGCAGCTTTGGGTTCCGACTTTTGAACCCTAAATCACCAGAAAACACCATTAAAGTCCAGAGGAAGCTTGGAGCAATAGCTTGGAAGGATTGGAGCTCAAAAGTGAAGATTAAAGTGAAGCTTTCGGCTAAAACAATTCGGTTTTACGGTTTTCTTCATTCTTGATTCATCATGTTTCTTGTTATGAACGATTTCCAGAGCTTTTCTATGATTGTTATTGACTAATCTTCTGTTTTCCTCCCTAGAGGAGATAAAACTCTTGTAATTGTTTAGTTTAATTCATGGTTTTTGATATTTTATTCATGTTTGTTCTTAGTTTTGCCTAATCCATGTTTATCCATGTTTATGAATCTGTTTTTATTGCTTAGAATCTGATTTTTATGTTTTAAGAGACCACTTGAATCATAAATATTGAATCTTGATTGTCTAGGACCAATAGATGATTAAGGAATAGTGATTAACCAAATCCTAAGTTTTAAGCAATTAAAGTTAGAGTCTTTTGCATGTGATGTCCATATAATTACCATTTATATGTTAGTTTAATGTTTTGTTGATCATACAAGCATTAGGATTAGGGCTTAACCTATTAATTCAATTATTGCTAATTTAACTACTTGATTGCACTTTTGACCATAAAGATAATTAATTAGGGTAATTAGACGATTATGATCGGACCAAGATTGTAATCACATTAGAAATTGATGCATGAATATTATAAGTATCTTTAGCTTATTTTTCCATGAAGTTATTGCCATGAAAAGAGTTGAGTTGAATCTAGGGAGGGAACAGCTTCATTATTATTTAATTCTCCGAGTTATTTGCTTTCTTGTCTCTTTTGCATGCTTTTAGTGCTTTTAGTTATTTAGTGGTTTGAGTTGGTTGGAAGTAATCACTTTTATCACAAATTCCCCCTTTTTATTGCTTTTTAGTAGTTTAGTTAGTTTAATATTTAAATTAATATAATTTTATCAAATCATACTCGTTCCCCTTGAGTTCGACACCCGTACTTATTTTCTATACTATTATACGATTAGGTCCTCTTGCCTATTTGTGTTGTAGTCGTACTAAATAATAACGGATTTTATAAATAAAAAACTGGTACGCTTTTAGCACATCAAGTTTTTGGCGCCGTTGCCGGGGAACGGTTGCATTTGATATTATTATAGTAATGTATTTATTAAGCTTTCTGTTTGCTGTTTGTTTTAGCTGTTTCGGTTTTCTGTTCGTTAGCGGCGCTAACTGCTGCGGTTAGCGGCGGTAGCGCTTTTTGGTTAGCGGCGCTATCGCCGCTGGCAGTTTGCCCGGTTTTCGTTTTTCGTGCTTTCTGTTTTAGTTTAGTTTTAGTTTCCTTTTCTGTTTTTCGGGCTTGTTAGGGTAGTGCTTTCTTCTCTTTAGACCCCCCTTAGGTTTTCTTGGTGTATGTCCCGCGCTTCTTCGGCCGATCTTGTTGAACCATTCGAAGAGTCGGAGCGCGAGTTTAATCGATTGAGGAGAGCTGCATGCGAGCGAGAACGTTTACATAGGATGGCAGAAATTCTGGCAAATCTATCAGTCGAGGAGTACGCGAGTCGCATCCGCGAAGGAAACGCAGTAGGGATTCACCGTCCCGAAATTCCCGAGCAAACAAACTTCGAAATCAAGGGGCAGTTTCTTCATTTGCTATGGGAGACTCCTTTCACCGGAAAGGATTACGAAGACGCCAACCAGCATGTCGAGTCCGTTCTCGAAATCGCCGATTACTTCCACATCCCGGGAGTAACGAAAGATGCCGTCATGCTGCGAGTGTTCCCGATAACACTCCAGGGCGCAGCCAAACGTTGGGTAAGATCAGAGCTACCCATCCGTACATGGGATGCGCTCAAAGCAAAATTCATTAAGCAGTTTAGCCCTCCTTCTAAGATTGCTAAAATGAAAATGCAAATTCAAAATTTCACGCAATTGGAGGGCGAGACTCTTTATGAAGCCTGGACCCCTATAAGAAGATGCTGCAGAACTGCCCGCAGCACGATCTCAATCCTCACTAGGTTGTCTAAACGTTCTATAATGGTATTAACGTCTGCACAAGACAAATGGTCGATTCTCAAGGGCCGATACCGAAGAAAACCCCCGCTCAGGGTATGCCATCATTGAGGAGTTGGCTCAGCACTCCCACCAGTGGCATTCTGCGAGGGACCCTTCCTTTTGTAGAAACACTTCCTCCTCCACCGACAGGCCGGACCACATGGCAGCCCTTAATGCCAAGCTGGATGCATTAGGGCGAGATATGAAGACAGTGCAGAAAACATGCATGCCATGCAAGTCGGTTGCGACAACTGCAGCGGGCCCCATCTTCCGAAAGATTGCCCGTACGACGAGAGTGGAAATCTGAAGGAATCTGCGTGTTATTCTTCAGGGGATAGGTTTGATTATCCAGAGGACGAGGTATATTTTCGCAACCGTAAGGCGAACTGGAAACCTTATCCCGAATACCGCAAGGAGATGGAGGCGAAATATAGGCAGCAGGGCCCGGGGCTTTATCAGCGAGAACAACCGAAGGAGCCGGCAAAGACGCCTAATTTCGAGGAGATGCTCAGCCGCTTCGCAGAAGCGTCCGATCAGAGGCACAAAGAAACTGAAGAGCTAGTTAAGAGGATCAGATCGACTACAGAGGCAGCACTTAGGAATCAACAGGCTTCCATCCACAACATCGAGACCCAAATCGGGCAAATCTCTCGGGTTCTCCAGGACCGCTTCCCTGGGACTCTTCCAAGCAACACCGAGACTAATCCTAAAGCCGATCTTAAAGCAGTGTATACTAGGAATCAAACACTCCATGATCTTTCACCTAGTAGTCTCAACACTGATTCCGAGGTGCCGCCACCTCCGCAGCCTGAGTCAGAAAAAGAGAAGGAGGTAACTCCTGAACCTCCAGCTGCATCACCTGCTGCTCCATTGAATCCACCTCCTGTTCCACCACCTGTGAAACCGTACCGTCCACCGATACCCTATCCGCAGCGTCTCATAAAAGACTATCAGGATGCTCAATATCGGAAATTCTTAGAGCACTTGAAATCTCTGCATATCAACATCCCTTTCGTTGAAGCGATGGCTCAAATGCCAAAGTATACAAAATTCATGAAGGACCTGCTTGCTAATCGTAAGAAACTTGAAGAGGTCTCGAGCGTCACGCTCAACGATCAGTGCTCCGCAGCTATGCTCCGAAAGATCCCGAAGAAAATGACTGATCCTGGGAGTCTTACTCTACCTTGCCAGTTTGGCAACTTGCCCATCACTCAAGCGTTGGGTGATTCAGGTGCGAGCGTGAATCTAATGCCATATTCTTTCTTTGCTAAAATGGGCCTGCCCGAGCCCAAGCCCATTCGCATGTCCATTCATCTGGCAGATAAATCCGTCACTCATCCGCGAGGGATAGTTGAGGATTTATTAGTGAAGGTAGATAAATTCATATTTCCTACGGACTTCATTGTTTTAGACATGGAGGAAGATGATCAAGTCCCTATTATTCTGGGCAGACCTTTCCTGAGTACAGCTAGAGCTCTAGTTGACATTCACGAGTCACAATTGACGCTCAGGGTAGGGTCCGATGCCATCACTTTTGGACTTAACGAGTCTGTGAGATATTCTAAATGTCTCGATGACTCTGCCTTCTTTATGGGAGTTTCCGATACTCTGCAAGAGAAAAAGCTGCGTGAGGAGAGAGCCGAAAAGGCCGAGAGCCCGAAGCCGAAAGAAGAAAGTCTTCTCGACCCTGAGAAAGACCGACCAAAGGCTCGTGAGAAGGAGGGTAAACACTTCGACCCTGGGGATAAAATTCTGCTTTTTAATTTGAGGTTGAAGAAGTGTCCGGGTTATCTCAAATCCCGGTGGTACGGACCTTATGAGGTGAAGGAGGTATTCCCGAATAACACCATTAAGCTACTTGATCCTAAAGGGAGGACCTTCAAGGTGAGCAGGAACCGAGTGAAACACTACTCGGAGGGAGACACCAACAAGAGAGGAGGTGAGGACGAAGGCCACTCCGGGCCAAAACCCTAAGTGTGGGGTTAGGAGTCAAGCTAGTGACTCTTCAAAAACAAGCGCTTCTCGGGAGGCAACCCGTGTTTAGTCTAGGTTTCTGTTTTTCGTTTTTCTTTCTGTTTCCAACTTTGTGGGTGTGTTGTCTAGAAACCTTCACGAGACTACAACTCGTCCACTCGGGCTACCTAGAGGTTTAAAGGCTTGTTGCATATGCTAAATGCAACCGTGATTCCTATGAAAGTGAGTTAGGTTTGTTTTTCTTTGTGTGTTTTAGTTGTTTGATTCTTTGCCGAGATCTATCTTATCATTTTTCTCTGAGTGTTTTCTTGCAGGTGGTTATGGAGCACGCGCTTATACTGGCACCTTGCTCTGTATTATCTTTTATTGCCCGAAGGGAGTTTTCTTTACCCTGTTTCTACCCTTGTTTTGATTTTGTCTTTATGTACAATGAGGACATTGTACGATTTAAGTGTGGGGTAGAGGGTTAGAAAAAATATTCCTTGCTTGAACTTAATTTATCCTTGATTAAGTTATGATGGTATTTGGGCTATAATTTTTAAAATTTTAATATCATTCGAGTAAGTGTTAGGTATTTGTTGAAGGTGTCAAATGTTTGATTTGTGAACAAGTTCAGAGGTTATACTTAGTGTTTATGCATGATATTTAGTGGCTTTTCACCGTTCCAGAGAAAGTTCCATTTATGGTAACCAACTTTTAATTTTTGAATTTAAATAAATGGTTAAGCCATTTCTGAATCTAAGCTCGACAAAAATAGGCTGAGTGTGAATTTCCTCTTTTATTCATCATATGCTTCTATATTAAAAAAATAATAAATTGAGAAAAAAATCAAAAAAATAGAATAAAGCCAAAAGGGCTAATCCATAAGTCAAATAAGTGGCCTTTGGAACTCGAACAAGTAAACTCTGAGGGGTGTTCTACACCTAATCACCTAAAGCCAACTGGTTTGGGATCGGTTGGGTTGAAAGTTCGCTACATGGGTTCCATCAAAAGTCATAGGCTTATATGGAATAATAAGAGCTTAAAAAGATCAAAAGCATATGTTAATTAACATTGAGAAATCTGCGATAAGTCTTGAGGTTGGGGGGTTCTTAAGAGGTGAATTAACCGAAAAAAAATTCTTTAATTAAAGATTGGTTATTGATAAAAAGAGAATGCATTTGGGATGGTGAGAAGTTAAGAGAGAACCACAACACGGGTATATGCATAAATCTGAGTGTAATTGATGACTTGTTTCTAATCAAACGTGTTGACATTTTTCAGCGGTATTTAGTATTTATAAGAATGATATTATTTATTTAAATACCTTAGCCTGAATAAAATTGTGATTTGCTTGAGGATAAGCAAAGTTTAAGTGTGGGGTATTTTGATATCGCGATTTTTATATATATATTTAATGCGATATTTAATTATTTTTGGATAAAAATCATAAGAATATGTTAAATATATGTTTAATATCATTATATATTCTTTTTTAGGTTCAAATTCGGATATTTGAGGATATATATGGATAACAACAACAACAACAACAACAATACCCAATCCCGCTAAAGCGGGGTTTGGGGGAGGTGAGATGTAGACAATCATACCTCTACCCGTAAGTAGAGAGATTGCTTCCTGAAAAGACCTCCGGCATCCAAGGGACAGAAAACAATAGGGAAAAGAGGAGCAACAAGGAAAACACTGGCCAAAATAATCATAATAATAATACAATAAAATAATATATATATATATATATATATATATATATATATATATATAAATAAAAAATAAAAAAATAATAATAATAAAAAAAAATACAACACACACAAAAGAAAGAAAAAAAACATATATACAAACTATAAACCCTAAGGCCAAAACCGCAAAGTGCTAAACTCTCTTCTACCTAATACTGTATCATAATCTTCCTTCTCCACGAGGACCTATCTGAGATCATGTCCACCGAGAGATGTAGCTCTTGCAAATCCGCTCGAACTCTATCTTCCCACCTCAGAAAGGGGCGACCACGCCTCCTAATGCCCTTCACTGTAAGCGATTCTGCTCTCCTAACTGGGGAAGTTGGAAGCCTCCTTTTAACGTGGCCGAACCATCTCAGTCTCCCTTCTCTCAACTTGTAGATGATAGGACACTGTTAATTCTTTTCTAAAAACACCAATCGGGATTTTATCTAACAACGTTTTCCTGCACATCCATCTAAGCATCCTCATCTCTGTCACTTCTAACTTGTAGATGATAGAAGACACTGTTAATTCTTTTCTAAAAACACCAACCGGGTTTAGGGTTTAGGGTTTAGGGTTTATAAAATCCCGAGGTTTAGGGTTTAGGATATATATGGATAAAAAAGGCTAAAATTCGAAGATAAACGTCAAAGTTTGAAATTTCCGAAATTCTGTCACTAAATGGTCGCTAGCGTCGCTAAAAGCCACCACTTAGCGTCGCTAAAGGGGTCTTAGCGTCGCTAAAGAGCCCTTTGACTGCTTTATAAATTGATTTGATCTCCATTCGGTTGGGCAGCTTTGGGTTCCGACTTTTGAACCCTAAATCACCAGAAAACACCATTAAAGTCCAGAGGAAGCTTGGAGCAATAGCTTGGAAGGATTGGAGCTCAAAAGTGAAGATTAAAGTGAAGCTTTCGGCTAAAACAATTCGGTTTTACGGTTTTCTTCATTCTTGATTCATCATGTTTCTTGTTATGAACGATTTCCAGAGCTTTTCTATGATTGTTATTGACTAATCTTCTGTTTTCCTCCCTAGAGGAGATAAAACTCTTGTAATTGTTTAGTTTAATTCATGGTTTTTGATATTTTATTCATGTTTGTTCTTAGTTTTGCCTAATCCATGTTTATCCATGTTTATGAATCTGTTTTTATTGCTTAGAATCTGATTTTTATGTTTTAAGAGACCACTTGAATCATAAATATTGAATCTTGATTGTCTAGGACCAATAGATGATTAAGGAATAGTGATTAACCAAATCCTAAGTTTTAAGCAATTAAAGTTAGAGTCTTTTGCATGTGATGTCCATATAATTACCATTTATATGTTAGTTTAATGTTTTGTTGATCATACAAGCATTAGGATTAGGGCTTAACCTATTAATTCAATTATTGCTAATTTAACTACTTGATTGCACTTTTGACCATAAAGATAATTAATTAGGGTAATTAGACGATTATGATCGGACCAAGATTGTAATCACATTAGAAATTGATGCATGAATATTATAAGTATCTTTAGCTTATTTTTCCATGAAGTTATTGCCATGAAAAGAGTTGAGTTGAATCTAGGGAGGGAACAGCTTCATTATTATTTAATTCTCCGAGTTATTTGCTTTCTTGTCTCTTTTGCATGCTTTTAGTGCTTTTAGTTATTTAGTGGTTTGAGTTGGTTGGAAGTAATCACTTTTATCACAAATTCCCCCTTTTTATTGCTTTTTAGTAGTTTAGTTAGTTTAATATTTAAATTAATATAATTTTATCAAATCATACTCGTTCCCCTTGAGTTCGACACCCGTACTTATTTTCTATACTATTATACGATTAGGTCCTCTTGCCTATTTGTGTTGTAGTCGTACTAAATAATAACGGATTTTATAAATAAAAAACTGGTACGCTTTTAGCACATCAAGTTTTTGGCGCCGTTGCCGGGGAACGGTTGCATTTGATATTATTATAGTAATGTATTTATTAAGCTTTCTGTTTGCTGTTTGTTTTAGCTGTTTCGGTTTTCTGTTCGTTAGCGGCGCTAACTGCTGCGGTTAGCGGCGGTAGCGCTTTTTGGTTAGCGGCGCTATCGCCGCTGGCAGTTTGCCCGGTTTTCGTTTTTCGTGCTTTCTGTTTTAGTTTAGTTTTAGTTTCCTTTTCTGTTTTTCGGGCTTGTTAGGGTAGTGCTTTCTTCTCTTTAGACCCCCCTTAGGTTTTCTTGGTGTATGTCCCGCGCTTCTTCGGCCGATCTTGTTGAACCATTCGAAGAGTCGGAGCGCGAGTTTAATCGATTGAGGAGAGCTGCATGCGAGCGAGAACGTTTACATAGGATGGCAGAAATTCTGGCAAATCTATCAGTCGAGGAGTACGCGAGTCGCATCCGCGAAGGAAACGCAGTAGGGATTCACCGTCCCGAAATTCCCGAGCAAACAAACTTCGAAATCAAGGGGCAGTTTCTTCATTTGCTATGGGAGACTCCTTTCACCGGAAAGGATTACGAAGACGCCAACCAGCATGTCGAGTCCGTTCTCGAAATCGCCGATTACTTCCACATCCCGGGAGTAACGAAAGATGCCGTCATGCTGCGAGTGTTCCCGATAACACTCCAGGGCGCAGCCAAACGTTGGGTAAGATCAGAGCTACCCATCCGTACATGGGATGCGCTCAAAGCAAAATTCATTAAGCAGTTTAGCCCTCCTTCTAAGATTGCTAAAATGAAAATGCAAATTCAAAATTTCACGCAATTGGAGGGCGAGACTCTTTATGAAGCCTGGACCCCTATAAGAAGATGCTGCAGAACTGCCCGCAGCACGATCTCAATCCTCACTAGGTTGTCTAAACGTTCTATAATGGTATTAACGTCTGCACAAGACAAATGGTCGATTCTCAAGGGCCGATACCGAAGAAAACCCCCGCTCAGGGTATGCCATCATTGAGGAGTTGGCTCAGCACTCCCACCAGTGGCATTCTGCGAGGGACCCTTCCTTTTGTAGAAACACTTCCTCCTCCACCGACAGGCCGGACCACATGGCAGCCCTTAATGCCAAGCTGGATGCATTAGGGCGAGATATGAAGACAGTGCAGAAAACATGCATGCCATGCAAGTCGGTTGCGACAACTGCAGCGGGCCCCATCTTCCGAAAGATTGCCCGTACGACGAGAGTGGAAATCTGAAGGAATCTGCGTGTTATTCTTCAGGGGATAGGTTTGATTATCCAGAGGACGAGGTATATTTTCGCAACCGTAAGGCGAACTGGAAACCTTATCCCGAATACCGCAAGGAGATGGAGGCGAAATATAGGCAGCAGGGCCCGGGGCTTTATCAGCGAGAACAACCGAAGGAGCCGGCAAAGACGCCTAATTTCGAGGAGATGCTCAGCCGCTTCGCAGAAGCGTCCGATCAGAGGCACAAAGAAACTGAAGAGCTAGTTAAGAGGATCAGA
This sequence comes from Pulicaria dysenterica, assembly GCA_947179395.2. Taxonomy (NCBI): domain Eukaryota; kingdom Viridiplantae; phylum Streptophyta; class Magnoliopsida; order Asterales; family Asteraceae; genus Pulicaria; species Pulicaria dysenterica. The sequence continues at coordinate 34,913,234 of OX359296.1, read as the reverse complement.
TCGACTACAGAGGCAGCACTTAGGAATCAACAGGCTTCCATCCACAACATCGAGACCCAAATCGGGCAAATCTCTCGGGTTCTCCAGGACCGCTTCCCTGGGACTCTTCCAAGCAACACCGAGACTAATCCTAAAGCCGATCTTAAAGCAGTGTATACTAGGAATCAAACACTCCATGATCTTTCACCTAGTAGTCTCAACACTGATTCCGAGGTGCCGCCACCTCCGCAGCCTGAGTCAGAAAAAGAGAAGGAGGTAACTCCTGAACCTCCAGCTGCATCACCTGCTGCTCCATTGAATCCACCTCCTGTTCCACCACCTGTGAAACCGTACCGTCCACCGATACCCTATCCGCAGCGTCTCATAAAAGACTATCAGGATGCTCAATATCGGAAATTCTTAGAGTACTTGAAATCTCTGCATATCAACATCCCTTTCGTTGAAGCGATGACTCAAATGCCAAGGTATGCAAAATTCATGAAAGACCTGCTTGCTAATCGTAAGAAACTTGAAGAGGTCTCGAGCGTCACGCTCAACGATCAGTGCTCCGCAGCTATGCTCCGAAAGATCCCGAAGAAAATGACTGATCCTGGGAGTCTTACTCTACCTTGCCAGTTTGGCAACTTGCCCATCACTCAAGCGTTGGGTGATTCAGGTGCGAGCGTGAATCTAATGCCATATTCTTTCTTTGCTAAAATGGGCCTGCCCGAGCCCAAGCCCATTCGCATGTCCATTCATCTGGCAGATAAATCCGTCACTCATCCGCGAGGGATAGTTGAGGATTTATTAGTGAAGGTAGATAAATTCATATTTCCTACGGACTTCATTGTTTTAGACATGGAGGAAGATGATCAAGTCCCTATTATTCTGGGCAGACCTTTCCTGAGTACAGCTAGAGCTCTAGTTGACATTCACGAGTCACAATTGACGCTCAGGGTAGGGTCCGATGCCATCACTTTTGGACTTAACGAGTCTGTGAGATATTCTAAATGTCTCGATGACTCTGCCTTCTTTATGGGAGTTTCCGATACTCTGCAAGAGAAAAAGCTGCGTGAGGAGAGAGCCGAAAAGGCCGAGAGCCCGAAGCCGAAAGAAGAAAGTCTTCTCGACCCTGAGAAAGACCGACCAAAGGCTCGTGAGAAGGAGGGTAAACACTTCGACCCTGGGGATAAAATTCTGCTTTTTAATTTGAGGTTGAAGAAGTGTCCGGGTTATCTCAAATCCCGGTGGTACGGACCTTATGAGGTGAAGGAGGTATTCCCGAATAACACCATTAAGCTACTTGATCCTAAAGGGAGGACCTTCAAGGTGAGCAGGAACCGAGTGAAACACTACTCGGAGGGAGACACCAACAAGAGAGGAGGTGAGGACGAAGGCCACTCCGGGCCAAAACCCTAAGTGTGGGGTTAGGAGTCAAGCTAGTGACTCTTCAAAAACAAGCGCTTCTCGGGAGGCAACCCGTGTTTAGTCTAGGTTTCTGTTTTTCGTTTTTCTTTCTGTTTCCAACTTTGTGGGTGTGTTGTCTAGAAACCTTCACGAGACTACAACTCGTCCACTCGGGCTACCTAGAGGTTTAAAGGCTTGTTGCATATGCTAAATGCAACCGTGATTCCTATGAAAGTGAGTTAGGTTTGTTTTTCTTTGTGTGTTTTAGTTGTTTGATTCTTTGCCGAGATCTATCTTATCATTTTTCTCTGAGTGTTTTCTTGCAGGTGGTTATGGAGCACGCGCTTATACTGGCACCTTGCTCTGTATTATCTTTTATTGCCCGAAGGGAGTTTTCTTTACCCTGTTTCTACCCTTGTTTTGATTTTGTCTTTATGTACAATGAGGACATTGTACGATTTAAGTATGGGGTAGAGGGTTAGAAAAAATATTCCTTGCTTGAACTTAATTTGTCCTTGATTAAATCATGATGGTATTTGGGCTATAATTTTTAAATTTTTAATATCATTCGAGTAAGTGTTAGGTATTTGTTGAAGGTGTCAAATGTTTGATTTGTGAACAAGTTCAGAGGTTATACTTAGTGTTTATGCATGATATTTAGTGGCTTTTCACCGTTCCAGAGAAAGTTCCATTTATGGTAACCAACTTTTAATTTTTGAATTTAAATAAATGGTTAAGCCATTTCTGAATCTAAGCTCGACAAAAATAGGCTGAGTGTGAATTTCCTCTTTTATTCATCATATGCTTCTATATTAAAAAAATAATAAATTGAGAAAAAAATCAAAAAAATAGAATAAAGCCAAAAGGGCTAATCCATAAGTCAAATAAGTGGCCTTTGGAACTCGAACAAGTAAACTCTGAGGGGTGTTCTACACCTAATCACCTAAAGCCAACTGGTTTGGGATCGGTTGGGTTGAAAGTTCGCTACATGGGTTCCATCAAAAGTCATAGGCTTATATGGAATAATAAGAGCTTAAAAAGATCAAAAGCATATGTTAATTAACATTGAGAAATCTGCGATAAGTCTTGAGGTTGGGGGGTTCTTAAGAGGTGAATTAACCGAAAAAAAATTCTTTAATTAAAGATTGGTTATTGATAAAAAGAGAATGCATTTGGGATGGTGAGAAGTTAAGAGAGAACCACAACACGGGTATATGCATAAATCTGAGTGTAATTGATGACTTGTTTCTAATCAAACGTGTTGACATTTTTCAGCGGTATTTAGTATTTATAAGAATGATATTATTTATTTAAATACCTTAGCCTGAATAAAATTGTGATTTGCTTGAGGATAAGCAAAGTTTAAGTGTGGGGTATTTTGATATCGCGATTTTTATATATATATTTAATGCGATATTTAATTATTTTTGGATAAAAATCATAAGAATATGTTAAATATATGTTTAATATCATTATATATTCTTTTTTAGGTTCAAATTCGGATATTTGAGGATATATATGGATAACAACAACAACAACAACAACAATACCCAATCCCGCTAAAGCGGGGTTTGGGGGAGGTGAGATGTAGACAATCATACCTCTACCCGTAAGTAGAGAGATTGCTTCCTGAAAAGACCTCCGGCATCCAAGGGACAGAAAACAATAGGGAAAAGAGGAGCAACAAGGAAAACACTGGCCAAAATAATCATAATAATAATACAATAAAATAATATATATATATATATATATATATATATATAAATAAAAAATAAAAAAATAATAATAATAAAAAAAAATACAACACACACAAAAGAAAGAAAAAAAACATATATACAAACTATAAACCCTAAGGCCAAAACCGCAAAGTGCTAAACTCTCTTCTACCTAATACTGTATCATAATCTTCCTTCTCCACGAGGACCTATCTGAGATCATGTCCACCGAGAGATGTAGCTCTTGCAAATCCGCTCGAACTCTATCTTCCCACCTCAGAAAGGGGCGACCACGCCTCCTAATGCCCTTCACTGTAAGCGATTCTGCTCTCCTAACTGGGGAAGTTGGAAGCCTCCTTTTAACGTGGCCGAACCATCTCAGTCTCCCTTCTCTCAACTTGTAGATGATAGGACACTGTTAATTCTTTTCTAAAAACACCAATCGGGATTTTATCTAACAACGTTTTCCTGCACATCCATCTAAGCATCCTCATCTCTGTCACTTCTAACTTGTAGATGATAGAAGACACTGTTAATTCTTTTCTAAAAACACCAACCGGGTTTAGGGTTTAGGGTTTAGGGTTTATAAAATCCCGAGGTTTAGGGTTTAGGATATATATGGATAAAAAAGGCTAAAATTCGAAGATAAACGTCAAAGTTTGAAATTTCCGAAATTCTGTCACTAAATGGTCGCTAGCGTCGCTAAAAGCCACCACTTAGCGTCGCTAAAGGGGTCTTAGCGTCGCTAAAGGCCCTTTGACAGCTTTATAAATTGATTTGATCTCCATTCGGTTGGGCAGCTTTGGGTTCCGACTTTTGAACCCTAAATCACCAGAAAACACCATTAAAGTCCAGAGGAAGCTTGGAGCAATAGTTTGGAAGGATTGGAGCTCAAAAGTGAAGATTAAAGTGAAGCTTTCGGCTAAAACAATTCGGTTTTACAGTTTTCTTCATTCTTGATTCATCATGTTTCTTGTTATGAACGATTTCCAGAGCTTTTCTATGATTGTTATTGACTAATCTTCTGTTTTCCTCCCTAGAGGAGATAAAACTCTTGTAATGGCTTAGTTTAATTCATGGTTTTTGATACTTTATTCATGTTTGTTCTTAGTTTTGCCTAATCCATGTTTATCCATGTTTATGAATCTGTTTTTATTGCTTAGAATCTGATTTTTATGTTTTAAGAGACCACTTGAATCATAAATATTGAATCTTGATTGTCTAGGACCAATAGATGATTAAGGAATAGTGATTAACCAAATCCTAAGTTTTAAGCAATTAAAGTTAGAGTCTTTTGCATGTGATGTCCATATAATTACCATTTATATGTTAGTTTAATGTTTTGTTGATCATACAAGCATTAGGATTAGGGCTTAACCTATTAATTCAATTATTGCTAATTTAACTAGTTGATTGCACTTTTGACCATAAAGATAATTAATTAGGGTAATTAGACGATTATGATCGGACCAAGATTGTAATCACATTAGAAATTGATGCATGAATATTATAAGTATCTTTAGCTTATTTTTCCATGAAGTTATTGCCATGAAAAGAGTTGAGTTGAATCTAGGGAGGGAACAGCTTCATTATTATTTAATTCTCCGAGTTATTTGCTTTCTTGTCTCTTTTGCATGCTTTTAGTGCTTTTAGTTATTTAGTGGTTTGAGTTGGTTGGAAGTAATCACTTTTATCACAAATTCCCCCTTTTTATTGCTTTTTAGTAGTTTAGTTAGTTTAATATTTAAATTAATATAATTTTATCAAATCATACTCGTTCCCCTTGAGTTCGACACCCGTACTTATTTTCTATACTATTATACGATTAGGTCCTCTTGCCTATTTGTGTTGTAGTCGTACTAAATAATAACGGATTTTATCAATAAAAAACTGGTACGCTTTTAGCACATCAGCCACCCTCACTTTATCTGCTGTAATTTGCACTATCTTTGGTCCGGCGAACTGCTTCTCGCCAGGCTCTAACCAACACGTGGGAGTGCAACAACGTCTTCCGTATAGCATCTCGAATGGAGGCATCCCAATACTGGAATGGTTTGAGTTGTTGTAAGCAAACTCAATCAACGGCAGATGTGAATCCCACGCTCCACCGAACTCAAGTACACATGCACGAAGCATGTCCTCCAGGGTTTGGATAGTTCTCTCTGACTGGCCGTCTGTCTGAGGGTGATATGTCGTGCTCAAATGAACACGAGTGCCCAACTCACGTTGTAAACTCTGCCAGAAATTCGAAGTAAACCGTAGATCGCGATCTGACACAACAGAACACGGTACTCCATGGCGCGACACCACTTCAGCAATATACAACTTTGCTAGCTTATCCAATGAAGCAGACTCGCTAATAGGCAGAAAATGAGCACTTTTGGTCAAACGGTCAACTATGACCCAAACTGCATCGTGCCCTCTGAGGGTTTTCGGTAACTTTGTCACGAAATCAATTGTAATATTATCCCATTTCCACTCAAAAATTTTGAGTTGCTGAAGATTACCGTATGGTTTCTGGTGCTCAGTTTTCACGTGCGCACAAACCTGACACTTCTCCACATAGGAAGCAATGTCTCACTTTAGAGTAGGCCACCAGTACAAAGCTTTCAGGTCATGGTACATTTTGGTGCTGCCCGGATGTACAGACAGTCGAGACTGGTGAGCCTCTTGCAGAATCAATTCACGATTTCCCCCATACAGAGGCACCCAAACTCGAGACTGAAAAGTCTTTAGCCCACGGCTATCTTCTGTAAGCAGATATTTTTGCTCCCGCATCACTTCTGCTTTCAAGTTCTCGTCACGCAAGGCAACAGATTGTGCTTCCTTCAATCTCGCAAGAATATCAGGAACCACCAAAAGTTTCATAAACTTCGCCTCGGCTGACGAGCTTTTGCGACTAAGAGCATCCGCCACCACGTTGGCCTTACCAAGATGATAACGGATCTCACAGTAGTAATCTTTGATTAACTCGAGCCAACGCCGCTGCCTCATATTAAGCTCTTTCTGCGTAAACACGTATTGCAGACTCTTATGATCCGTACAGACCACACACTTGGTACCGTACAGATAATGCCGCCACAGCTTCAGAGCAAACACAACAGCAGCTAGCTCAAGATTGTGTGTCAGATAGTTACCTTCATGTGGCTTTAACTGTCGAGACGCATATGCTATCACTTTATCACGCTGCATTAACACGCAGCCAAGCCCCTAATAAGAAGCATCACAATATACGACGAAGTCATCAGACCCGCCAGGCAAAGAGAGAATTGGAGCTTCACACAATAGCTGTTTCAAAGATTGAAACGCTTGTTCCTGCGCCTCAGACCACACAAAAGCAACGTCTTTCCGAGTAAGCTTAGTCAAGGGACCTGCAAGTTTAGAAAAATCACGGATAAACCGCCGATAATATCCAGCTAAGCCGAGAAAACTACGAACTTTAGAAGGAGTTCGGGGAACCCCCCAGTTCATCACTGCATCGACTTTCGCCGGATCCACTTTAACACCATCCCTGCAGATCACATGACTAAGAAAATGCACTTCACAAAGCCAGAATTCGCACTTTGAAAACTTTGCATACAGCTTCTCTCGTTTGAGAGTTTCAAGGACTTGCCGCAAATGCAACTCGTGCTCGGCTTCACTTCGAGAATACACAAGAATATAATCGATAAACACAATTACGGATTTATCCAAGAAAGGACGACAAATCCGATTCATCATATCCATAAACACCGCAGGCGCATTGGTTAAACCGAACGGCATAACCAGAAACTCATAGTGGCTATATCGAGAGCGGAAAGCAGTTTTAGGAATATCATCTTTACTAACCCGCACCTGGTGGTAGCCAGAACGAAGATCAATCTTAGAGAAGCAAGTCTCTCCCTGCAATTGATCGAACAAATCATCAATACGTGGGAGAGGGTATTTATTCTTTACCGTTCGCTTATTCAGCTTCCGGTAATCGATAGACATGTGCATAGTTCCATCCTTCTTCTTCACGAATAACACAGGAGCACCCCACGGGGACGAACTTGGACGAATAAAGCCCTTGTCAAGCAACTCCTGTATTTGAGTCATCATCTCTCGTACCTCTGAAAGAGCAAGACGGTATGGAGCTTTAGCTACAGGCGTAGCCCCTGGAACAAGATCAATCTTATACTCTACATCTCTTACCGGCGGCAAACCCCGTAATTCGTCTGGAAACACCTCCGGATAGTCTGACACTACCGGAATATCTTTGACCACTTGCTTTTCCAGCTTTGCATCGATCATGTGAGCCAGATAAAATTCGCAGCCTTTAGAAATCGATTTCTGAGCTTTCATCACCGAAATAAGAGGAATATCAGATTCTCGACGTTCCCCTCGAGCTACAGCACAAGACCCATTGGGTAAAGGAATCTTTACCATCTTTTTAGAACACAGATTCTCCGCGTTCAGACCACTGAGCCAATCCATGCCAACCACCGCATCAAAACCCGCAATTGGCATGAGAAGAAAAGAGATAGGGAAACTATTCCCGTCCACGTCGAGATTAACACAAGGAACACTATCCCTAACCGAAACTATCTTGCCACTAGCAATTTTGACTTTAATCGGCTCAGGTAACACAGATATAGGCAATTGTAGTTTATCACGAAAAGCCACAGATATAAAAGAATGGGTAGCTCCGGAATCAAATAACACACAAGTTGGAACATAATTTACAAGAAAAGTACCAGTGATCACGTCTCCAGCAGCTTTGGCTTCTTCAGTTGTCATCTAAAAAGCCCGACCCTTGGCATGAGGAGCGCCATCTTTCTTTGGTCCAGCAGAAGACCCACCAGCTCCAGTATCACCCCTCTGTCTCATCGGGCACTCTGTAATCCGATGACCCGGCTTCTGACACTTGAAATAAACATTCTCTTTAAACGAGCACTCTGTAACTGTGTGCCCCTTCTCACCACATCGCATACACCGGGTAGTGGCCTTGGAGCAGTTACCCGAATGGTAAGTACGACACACAGAACACCAAGGATTATCAAACCTCGGTTTCTTGCTCGAATCCACTTTCCCACCAGCCGCAGCTTTCCCTTTTGAAGTGCCAGACTTTGAATACTGTTGAAATTTCCTCTTCTAGCCTTCCACAGTCTGATCACCCTTACACTGGCGACGATCACCATCAATCTGTCGGGCTATCTCAAACGCCTGATCCAAAGAAACAGCAGCTCTCACATAAGCTCGGTCCTCTAGCGGTAGCATATTTACAAACTTCCGCATTTTCGCTTTCTCGTCAGTCACAAGATGTGGTATAAACCTTACCTTATCAGTAAAGGCATGGATAAGGTCCTCCACCGGTTTGTCCCCCTTACGGAGACTGTTGAATTCATTCTCCATCCTCTCAAGATCGTAATCGGTACAATACTTACTCTTCACTTTTTCAGAAAACTGCTCCCAAGTCAGAGCAGCGATCACCTCTTTACTCACTGTATCCTTCACGGTATCCCACCAATCCAGAGCTTTACCTTTCAACATACGAACCGCATACTTGACACGGTTCTTATCTTCACAATCACAGGACTCAAACACTTGATCAGTCTCAAGCAACCAGCGGATAGTCTCTGAGGGATTATCACTACCCTCATACACCTTTGGCCCGCAAGACTTAAACTTCTTGAAAGAGCACTGCTCACGTTGCTTGCCCTTAATAGCTTCCCTCAGCAGCTCCCTAGTCGAGCGAAACTCCTCCTCAAGTAACAGAATATAAGCCTCAGAATCTCTTCCCTGCCTCGAGCCCTGAGTATCATGCCATGAAGACTCCTCCTCAGTCTCCACGTGAGTACGAGAAGCCTCGTCCTCCATCTGCTTTAACGCTTCCTCTGTGGTAGCACGTCGCTCAAACATTTTTCACTTACTTTCTATACACAAGGGGCGAACACGTTTAGCACACTTAATCACAATTTACTAACACACAAGTTAGTTCACAATGAGCAGTAAACACATAACGCTCACACTCAGTCCCAATTACCCCTCTAGGAACACTTAACGATGGTCAAGCCCGAGTTTGAGATCGAATACTCTCCCAAGTACTCAATTCCCTCAAACTTAGGCTCTGATACCTAATTGTAATACCGGGTTTCACGAGCTTAAAATTAGAGTAAATTAAAACTTTATTTACACAAAAGGTTTGCAGCGGAACAAACCACTGTTTACATATTAAGTATTGTTTATCGACTTGGCGATCAAGAACAACGAATTAAGCCAAGTCCCAAAATTAAGCTAGTGTTACCACTACGCACCGACCATCGTTATAAGTATCAGAGTTAACTACAAATGTTCCAAAAGATATATACAATATAACACTACCCAAAAGCAACCCTCCTCGCCAGGCCATCTGATCACTAACCTGCAAAAAGGGAAATATCACGAAACATTAGCTACACTAACTAGTGAGTACAAGTATCACATAAGCACCAATAAGCATGCTATCGCGTCACAATATGGCACACAATGCTAAGCTATCACATAGCGGTGTGCCGACATGTCAACAGGATCATATCTTGCGAGGTAGCTAGCCTGGCTCAACGATCCGAGCTGGGGAATCAGTCACAACCAACCGCATCGGTGGGGGAGCGAAGAGCAGCCCACCATCACGTTTGAGTCACCAGGACTCCATTTGGATCTGATCATAGACCAAGATCCTCACTGTATGTCGAGGAACGGCAGCCTGCAGAACCCTCAGGAATCCGGAACTGGCCATCGAATCCCATAGACTCGGAATTTACTGTCGAGTACCGTTAATCACGAATAACCAGCCATCTAGGCCCTCAAGGGATCCAGCTGCGTCAGCAACTGTCCTCAACCACTGCATCTGTCCGGATAGGAATCAAAAACACGTTTGACCCATAGGGTCCATAGTACGCATGCGTATCACATATATCACTGTATCACTATATCACGCGCGTTCACATATACACACGGCACATATCACAGGCACACAATAGCCCAACTTACTGAGTCTCATGGGAAACCGGTACTCACCTCGATGTCACAGGAGGCAGATATGGATCCGGGAATCCCAAGAACACACTGAGTCGTCCAAATCACCTAACACATTAGGTTCAGGCTTGGTTATCACTTACACATAGCACACATAGGTTAAAACACAAGTTACACAAGCTGTCAGCACTGGACAGGTTACTACGGCCGTAGTGTACATGTCCTACGGCCGTAGGACACTTGACAAAACCTTGCTACGCCCGTAGAGCTTCTTTCCAATGAACCATGCACAACGGCCGCAGGAACCTTCTCCTACGTCCGTAGTAGCTGTTCTTTGGTGAACTACGACCGTAGGTTACGTACCTACGCCCGTAGTCCTTGTCTCATCGTCCGTAGACGGTAACCCACACGAAAACACATCCTACGGCCGTAGTAACCCTGCCTACGGCCGTAGTACGCATACAAGGCCTCCTACGGCCGTAGGACTTATCTCCTACGCCCGTAGGATGTTCACGAACAGCAGACCTTCGTCCCTGTTTTCGCACAGTTCTGTAAATCGCATTTTTTGACACCAAAACTCGATTGAAACCAAATTCAATCGTTTACATACTTCACTTAACATCATTTTGAGCTTGTAAACTTGTTTGACACCAAAACTAACAACAAGAACATGATTTACACCATCAAAATGGTGTATCATCTTCAAAACACAAAACTAGGGTTCTTCACGAAGAACACTTACAAAGGGAAGGAGAAGCAACTGATTTATCACTTGAATCAGCTTGTAGAACTCCTTTGCAACAGATTGAATATTGATTCTCCTTCAAATTCCCCAACTTGAGAGGGTGTGTGTTTGCACGTATTTTGTATGTGTGTGTGTGTGTTTTTTGAGCGAAACCAGGGGATAAGGGAGTTAAAGACCAACTTTGTGGTCTTTAATTTAGACACGGGGTATTTTGTTCCCCTTTTTCAACTTACAGTTTGACACACGCCATCCTGTTTTAACCAACGGGGATATCTACGGAATCATTACGCGAATCCGTATAACACGACATCACTTTTAGACACATTTGACACTTTTCACGTAATCACATTAATTCACATAACACACGTTAATCACACAAAATAGTTAATTTTAATTTACTTAAAGTCACAGTACAAGTACCAAAACACATGGTACAAGTCACTACTGCTAGACCCATTTACAGGGTGTTACAGGTACAATTCAGAAGATGTTTTCTATGTTTAGTTTAGATTAATAATATAGGATGAAATTCATTAAAAATTGGTAAAAATTATTATTTTAACATGTTTTATAATGCATAGCATTTTCAACTTTGTAATTAAATGTTTTATTTAAAAAAACGGTAAACAGGCAAATTACATGCTAAAAACTATATAACAATCAAATGATAATTATCCGATGGCTAAAAACGTCTTGACAGACGACTATTAGAAAGTTTTGTGCCTTTTGTTCTTGAAGTTCAAACTTTGTACACCACTTCAACGTCGCTACACATCGACGTTGCTTTTCTGTCATATCTTACTCCTTTATAAAGCATTAATAACTTTCAAAACTCTTAATTTTTAAGTAAATTGAAAGTAATAAACTACCCTCAAATCGAAGTAAATGAAAATTGTTAAATGAAGTAACTATTAGATGAATTTAATGAGATTCATATATACCATTTTAGTGAACAAACTTTCTACAATAAGAAAATATTTAAAACATCAGGTCAATGCTAATTAACTTAATTATTACAAAATATTTTAACAACTAACATAATAAATAGTTGAACTTAATTATTAGAAAATCTGTATAAATAGACTCGTAAATTTGAATAACTTATAATCTAAATTCATTAACATTTATGAAATTGAAATGAAAAAAGTTCTATTTAAAACATTATCTACGAGGGTACTATGCTAGTTTGTTATAATACAAACCAAAATTTATACTTTTCATCGTAAGCATCATTAAATCCTATGTTAATATTGTATCAAAAATAAATATTTTTTATAAAAAAAGTAAACCAGGCATACCCGTATACAAGAATCTTAAATAACCAAACTAATATTACGACGGGCAAACCGAATTATATTTATTCAATACTCGAACTAACCAAAACCTGATTAGGATTATTCAAATAATGGTTATTTTCGACATCTTTAAGGAAAATGAAACCTCAAAGAGGAGGGGAAGAGTGGGGCCGTTAAATATGTGGTTGTTAATGTAACACCCAAATTTGACCACGTTTATAATTAGGTGAAGTATATTTCTTTGCTTAGTTGTATCATATTAATTAAAAACCTTTAATTGCAACTAAGTTTAAACATTATAAATTGTAAGAACTTAGCTCAACGAATATACAACAGCCAAAATGACGATCTCCTTGACATCATGTCTTCATACCCCCTTTCCGCTTGCAACCTCTATGAAAATACAAAGATCGATAATGGCAATGAAGGTTGAAATCAAATCAAAACGGATGATAAAGCCATCTCTTGCAACTCCCCCCACCCTCCGTCATCATAAAATAGGATTCATCGATGAAATTTCTCCGAGGATATATGTACCTCTTGTCCTTTTTTTTCCTCCAAATATCGACTATAACCAAAATGTTGTTGCACAACTTGAGGAATCATTACAAAAAACCCTAACGCTTATGTACCCTTTATCAGGTAGATATCTAGAGGACATTCGTGCAATTGACTGCAACAACCAAGGTGCTGAGTTTATACAAGCTCAAGTTGATATCACACTTCAAGATTTTCTTGATTTCCAAGTAGATCCTAACGAAATCAATGAGTTCATTCCATATAAATTGTTTTCAGATCAAGTCACGGATCCAATACTAGCCACTCAAGTAACAATGTTTCGATGTGGCGGTTTAGCTCTCGGTGTAGAGATTGCACATAGGATAGCTGATGCTTCTACTTTGTTCACATTCCTTAATCAATGGGCTACTTTGAGTCAAAGAGGTGAAACAGACGTTGAAATTGTTGGTACAAGTTTCCCATCTTCTAAGTTGTTTCCGCCTCGAGGGATTTCTCATATGGTTTTGGGATTTACTAACCCAAAAACCGAAAATGATTATGTCACAAAGAAACTTTCTTTCAATGAGAGTGCAATATTAAACATGAAAGCAAAAGCCATACTTACTGAAAAAATAGGCAACTATAAATTGTCTAAAGGACGCTTAGTATCTGCACTCATATGGAAGGCTTTTATTGGTGTAGATTGTGCAATTCATGGCCATCAAATAGATTCCGTTTTGATCCAGCCGATAAATCTCAGGCATAAAACTACAACTTTGATTCCCGAAAATGCATTGGGTAATTTTTGGGGGCTAATAGTTACTCCATGTGAATCTACCAAGATAATAAAGGAGGTTAAGGATTTAACAAATTTGTTAGACGATCATCTCAAGAAAGAAATTAATGATTACTCAAAAGTAGGTAATGATAACAATAAACAAAAAACAAAGGTTATGGATTCCTTCTCTCAATATACCAATGTTTCTAACACCACAAACTTAATCTGGTTAACTAGTTGGTGTATGTTCCCTTTTTATAGTGTTAATTTTGGGTTTGGGAAACCAATATCGATAAGCATTGGGTGTACCCCATTCAAGAGAGGTATGGCTTTACTAGAAGATGCAGGAGGTAATGGAGTGGAAGCATATGTGAGTATGAGAATAAATGATGTACCTTATTTCGAACAAGATGAGGACATCAAAGCTTTTTCGGTATAAACATGTATTTTTGTCCTTGTCAAACTTGGAATATTGATATATATGAGATGATATATTTTAAATATGGAAAATTTTATATTCATCTCACTAACTTTGCTTTATTTCTTTTAGTTTTTGGCAATGTTTGTTGGATTTCTTTAATTTGGTACACCAAACTATGCAATTTGGTTCGATAACCGGAACATGTAACAAATGTAACAAATTAGAATTAAGTAATTGGGTCGATAAGTGTAACATGTTACACTTATTGAAGAAAATTAAATAATTCATATACCCGATTAAAACTTCTTAAAAAATCACACAAATTAGAAAATAGAGTACATTTTTTTGCAAATGTTCCCTTTTGAATAAGTAGTAAAATGTACAACTTGCCGCCACCACTTACCGACACCGCCATTACTCACCATCATTTACGCCATCATCGTTAGTCCCCCACCACTACCGCCACTGAATTCTCACCGACGAAAATTATGGTTATGAACCTAACACATGTAATAATGTGTTTAGGATGACTCGTTTTGCCCTGCTATCCCCGAACGGCCTATTTTACCATGCTTAATTCTATAACTAGATGTCGTTGGACCCTTTTTTGTCCCAAAATCTCCACTAAGTGAAGGCAATTTAACAAAACATTCCAAATCCTTAAAGGAATTCCGTCATTCATCATAGAAACATTTCAAGTCTCGTGATTGATTAAAAAATCGAATAGAATTTTAGAAATACAAATCTTACAAATTTTGTCAACCAAACACGAGGCAAGATTAATAATCCTGCAAAAAAACAAATCTTTTAACATAATGCAAAACTCATAGAGAAATATGTGCACCAAACTTAGTATAATTTCCTATCATGAACATCTAAACTAGTCTTCTAATTCTAATAAACAACTAACTAATGGGACACATGTCCTATATCTAGACCGCCACTTTTTTTATTTTCTCGCTCACTGTCTACCCATATAATGCTTCCACGTGTCCTTTCTTCATCCACACACAAAGGAGGCACTAGGTTTTCAGTATGTCGATTCGATTCTCATTCTCTATTGTCTCTCATTTCTGACAAAGAGAAGGTTGAAGATGGAAACAACTAAGCAACTAAATCCTACCACCACTAGCAATATGACGATTATCAATAATTTAGTGGGAGTGCATTTGCAAACAAATCTATAAATTTTCATTCTAATTAGTGGTACTATCTTCATTCTGGATTTCTCTTTCTTTTACAGTTTGATTGATTCTAAAGTTAAGCCCTAACTACAACTGAGGTTGCAAAAAAGAAAAAAAATGGAAATAAAGAAGAAATGGGAGGTTCAATTCTTTGTCTGAGATAAGGCTCAAGATTGAAGCAATTAAAACCAATCACCACCCGCACTTACTCCATTTTATGGTAGTGCAATTGCATTCGCATCTAAAAATGTTCATTTTAACCGGTAGAACGATCTTCATTCTTGATGGCATATATATTAAATCAGAATTAAGGGTCTCGCAACGCGACGCGACAAGTGGTCGACACAAAGTAAACGGTAATTAGATATATTGGGTTTAATGAGGCCGAAAGTGAACACTAAGATTGGATATGGATTATTTTATTCATCGCGAAGCGAAAAGTGAATATATAGAAACTCGATGTTCAGACAAATGGTTACACCTTATACAATTACTATAGCATCCTTGTCGAGTTTAAGGGGTTCCAGAGGCAGTATTATTAATTTGTGAAGATTGAAAGCTTAAGAAGTAAATATTCATAACTTTAGAGGTGCTGCTGTTTGTGCTTTTGAGTTTGGAACACTTCTTGCACTTCAAGCAATGACTACAAGAGGTAAGTTTACTATCCAAATAGTATACAAGTTGATTATAGTTATAGATGTATATATGAGATGTAAAAGTTGTCTGAATAGATGACTTATATATTACTAGCATAGAACCCACGCAATGCCTATATGAGATGTAAAAGTTGTCTGAATAGATGACTTATATATTACTAGCATAGAACCCGCGCAATGCGGCGGCGGATAATAGCTTGTATTTGACAACATGTCTTGTTTCGATAATGTAAGGGCATTGTATTTGCGGAGTATTGATATTTTTTCGACAATATATATATATATATAGAAAAAAGTTCATGCGAGAACCGTTATTAGCGCGAGAACCGCGAGAACCAATCTAAGCCGTCCAATTCCCCCTCCTTCAATGTCATTGCCCACCCATGAATTCCTCACATACACCTTGCCACACTCTATCCCTCCACGCTCTCCATCCATGATACTTCCCATATCCAAGGAACGGCTGAGATTAGTTCTCGCGGTTCTCGCACTAACAACAGTTCTCGCATGAACCCTCCCCTATATATATATATATATATATATATATATATATATATATATATATGTTTTCTTTTTCTTTCTCTCATTTTTTATCTTATTTGATTATATCTTTTGTCATCAACCCTTTTATTCGGTTTTAAAGTAATTTGATAAAAACAATAAAAAAAAGATATTTAATTGTGTTTAATGAATTTTTTGAAACAACAGTTACTATAACTTGTTGAGTTAATTAGAGAGATAATCGATTGGATTATTGTTTTGAGTACTTGTACTATTTACATAGAAACATGTACTACTTAAAATTAAGAAGTTTTAAAAAAAAAATTTAAGAGAGAATGTTAAATGTTTTATAATGTAGTATAGATATAGATAAAGAGATAGTTGTAATTATTTTAATATTTTTTATTAATTAATTATTAATTAATAAAATGGTATTTGTTAGAGCGAACGGAGTACATCTACACAATCTCGGTGAGGGCTAGGTGGCACTCGGTATACCGAGTGGAACACCATTCCGTAAACTCGGTATACCGAGTTTTCTCTCAATCTCGGCATTTGCTCACCGAGTGCATTTGAACGTTGGGTGTTTGGTGGGCAACGGTCATATGACCGTTTGACATTAAAAAAAAAAACTTTTTTTCCTTTTTTTTTTTACTTATTTACTACCTATATATATCCTCCTATTCTTATAAAAATTCACACACATCTACACACTTTCTCTCATATATTTAGTTTTTACAATTTGTGAGCATTATGGAGGGTTCTTCTAAAACACCCAAGTCTTCCAAATCAAAATCTCGTCAAGCGAATACGAGTGTTAACCCTTTCCAGATGAACACGCCACCACCCATCTACATACCGAACCCTATGTTTCTTCGGCTTCTTCGGCGGTTTCATCGGAGGATTTTGACTTACTAGTCCAAGGTCTCGGCAACTTTCGTAGCGACCTCAAAGAATATAACGAGAAGCAGTTGGAACAAAACGAACGTAAGATTCGTTTAAAGGAATTAAAAGAAAAAAGGAAGGCCGCACAATTTATAAAGTCAAGCGAAAAGGGACTCGAAGGCGACGATCTTGAGTTCGTGAGAAAGACCAAAGCCGAGCTTAAGGAGAAATTCGGGCTTTGATAAATTTATCGTCTATGCTATTTTTATTTTATTCGAATTTTTTAACTTTAAGTTTAATATCTTTTAATATTAAAACAAAAGTAATTATTTTAATACAATTAATAAAAAAAATAATAAAAATAGGATGCAGAGTTTGGGGTATTTCCAGCCTGAAAGTATGACTGAAGCATGGGGAGGAAAAAGCTGATGTGGCGCTGATGTGGCCAGAAGCATGGGTATGCAGACTTTGAGTATACCCCATGCTCTTAAGGAAGTATGGATGGATTAAAGGTTTAGATATGTAACAAGCGAATGGAAACATTAAATTTTACGGCTGCTAATTCTTTTTTTTATTTGATAGGAAATCACTTTAATTTGGTAACCAATAGAAATGAGTTTTAATTAAGGTAATTTGACCACTTTAATTTGGTAACCATTTTTAAAAACTAAAATTATCTTTTTTATTGTTAACCACAGCTCTCAGGGCTGTCCTTAGCATTCTCCTTTAATTATATAGTAACAATGTACCATTCATTTATTTATTCCAGTAATTTTGTAATGCATGCAATTCGCCAATCTTACACTCTAGGCTACTTTAGTATTTTGTTAGGGGTAAGGGATAAATTGGTAATTTTAACTTAAATTTTAAGAGTTTTAAGTGATAAATGTTTTATAATATAGTATAGATTATATGCGGGTAAAACCAATTGTAGATTAAATTTGGCTTACGCGAGTTTCAACCAGGATCTATATTATTGTGCCTTGTACGACTACTGTTATTATTACATAGGTGAGTTCACTAACTTTTTCAATGTGTTAGTGTTTTTGTACACGTTATATATGTTGAAATGTGATAATTGTGATATTGCGTTATTTTTGAAAAGTTATGTGTGAAAGTATTATATGTGGGGGAAAAGACTATACGGTGCAAGCCCGATTAGCACTATATGGGGGAAAAGACAAAATGGGACAAGCCCGATTAGCACTATATGGATGTAAGACTATGTGGGGCGAGCCCGATAACATTTTTATTATATACGCGATATAAGACTATTGGAGGTGGTGCCTAATATCATAAGTGGTGTCTAGGATAGTCGTACTCGGATTAGATGTGGACTTTTCGAAAAGTCTTGTACCGAAAGGATCACAACAAAAATAGTTAACTATGTCTTCGTTTATTTTAATTCATTAATTTCTTTGATTTGTTACTCTAAATTTCATATATTTTTTAAGTAAATTTATTCATGTTTAAGAAATATTGGACAACGAGGTAATTATACACCTCGCGTTGCGGCAGGGGTTTAAAACATAAATGTGACGTGTAGTGAAAGTCGAATTCAACTTATCTAAGTAAAGGGTACTATACGTTACAACAAAAAGAATTTTGTGCATCATTTTTTAGTACTCGTACTTTGCCATGCGATTTTATGTTGAAAATAGATGAAATCTATTTATTAACCATATTTGATTTTTTGTAATTTGTTTTTTACCTAAAAATATAGATTGTTATACTTTATTGTATTTATTAAAAATAAGGTGCAAAAAACATTTATAATAAATTTTAATACTAAACGGTTTAAAATTATATTATTAAAACAGTAAAAGGAAAAAAAACTCTTAAAGTTTTTTAATTTTTTATCATAAGATTAAGTATTAATCAAATTAATATTGATAATAATAATGATAACCATAAACAAAACAAATTATGAAAGAAGACTTTGTAAAAGAAAAGACAAATAAACGGATGGAAACTAAAAGGAAGACTTGTTACAAAATTATAAAAAAAACTACTGTTCCAGGATTCGAACTTGAGACCAAGGAATTGGCAAGAAACACCTCAAAACACTCCGCCACACTGCATTTTATTGATTGTTGTGGCTGTGTGTATATATATATATATATATATATATATATATATATATATATATATATATATATATATATATATATATATATATATATATATATATATATATATATATATATAGGAAGAAGTTCCATCGAGAACCATTTTTATTGCGAGAACCGCGAGAACCAATCTGAGCCGTCTAATTCCCCCTCTTTCAATGTCATTGCCCACCCATGAATTCCTCACATACACCCTGCCACACTCGATCCCCCCACGCTCTCCATCCATGAATTCCACTTATCAAATCAACGGCTAAGATTGGTTCTCGCGGTTCTCGCATTTTTATCGGTTCTCAATGGAACCCTCCCCTATATATATATATATATATATATATATATATATATATATATATATATATATATATATATATATAAAGTAATATGGAGAAATATATAAAGTAATATGGAGAAATATATTGGATAACAAAAAAATATAAAACTTTTACTACGGTAGATGGTGGCAAAAAACTTTTTTTTTTCAAACATTTACAGACTTTAGACATTTTAAATTACATTTTCTTTTGAAAACATAAAAGAAGACATAAGACATTTATGTCTCGGAAACAAACAACACCTTTAGTAAGAAAAATAATAACGTTAAAAACGAGTTTTCCGTGCAGTTTGGACCATGTGTCCTGACATTCTCATATATATAGAACTCAAAACTTGTTATGAAAATATCATAACAAGTCTATTAAAAACTCTAACACATATAAAGAAGTAATAATAACCTGATGGCATAGATATGACCATAACGAAAAATTTACAAAATCATTGGGTGTTCAAAGCCATGAATAAGTTCTGCTTTCGAGCATGCTCTGGGATCAGCCTTTGGACGGTTTCGGGAGGGATGCCAGCAAGCTCTGAAACACATACAGACACAATTAAAATCGAACATATTTCACTAGAAGTGGTAATATCATCGACAAATATACTTATCAATGGATTGATTTTGGTTGTGTTTGACTGTTTTCTCTTCAACAGGTTGTATCAGAAAATGTAGCTAAAAGAGAAACAGGTCAAATGGGTCAAACAGGTCAAAGGAGTTGTTAGCCATCCACAGCCTGTTTTTTAATGTACAACATTCTAAATTGTTAAATTAAAGATTTAAAACAATGTTGTAATAATATAGTTTTTGTAGTCATAAAAAACACATTGATTATTTATTAAAAATGGACAAAAAAGTGTTAAGAGAGTCGAACCAACACAGCTCTGGCCACTATGAACCCATACTAAAGACAGACTCGTTTCAACCCACTACCCAACTCTCTGACCCACCCGTCTTGCCACCTCTGCCCGCTGCTTTCATGTATAATATGCGTATAAAACACTCAAGTTCTTACAAAAAAGTAGTAAGCTTATAATTGTTTTGCAAACTTATTTAAACTTGATTCTTCTGCTGCTTCTTAATTGGCATGTACTTTTCTTTAGCTCCAAAACTATTCTATTCTAATACATTATACATATGATAAAGTTCAGTTGATTTTTAAAATATTTCACCAAAACCCAAAAATATTAATGTAAAATTTCTCTTTATTATGTAATTTCTATTATGCTCAAAAGTTGAAAGTACACTTTCTGCAGTACCAACTTACCTTGGGTTTTAAAATTGAAGAGCGGAGGAAGTGGGCGACCATTAGGAAGACGGGTAGCTGGATCTCTTAATTCATCAAAGAAGGGATGAACACAAGCTTCTAACTGCAATTCACAAAATTATAAAAAAAATTAATAAATAAATAATAACATTCACTACTTCAGAAATTATTTCAATGAAGTACAACTTATAACTTACAGCGGTGCATCGCAAATTAGGTGAATACTGGAAAAACCTACAAACCAAGTCCACTGCTTCTGGAGGTAAACGCTTCTGGAAGACCTGAAAAATGAAACAAAGTTATAATTAGTTTCTCAGATAGTTATAATATTATGATATTTATTAATGATACAAAAAGGTATACCTTGTGCCAAGGATGAGGCTTTATTTGTGGGAACCTAAATTCAGTATAGTTTGGATTCATGCATTTTATCTCTTCCCGCGTAGGCGTTCCTAGAACCTATATAACAATCATACAAAATAACATTTATGAAAGCAAATTAAACGGGTGTGTTGATTCATGTTTTGGAAGTGATTATCTAATAACTAAGATAGAGACAAATAGTTAGTTCTTGATCGATGGTTAAACAGACCGTAAAAAGTGTGTAACAAGTGAAGTAACTTACCTTGATGATCTCAACAAGCTGATCAACACCACTTTCTCCAGGAAACAATGGCTGCATAATTCATAAACTAGGGAAATGATTAAGCTGAGTGGCTGCTTAAATTGGCTCTTAAGAAACTATAAAAGCTGAAGTACCTGTCCAAGTAGCAATTCAGCCATCACACAACCTGTTGACCAAATATCGATAGCTGTTGTATATTCTGTGGCACCAAATATGAGCTCAGGAGCACGATAATATCTTGAACAGATGTAAGAAATATTGGGTTCTCCTTTTATCTGTAAAAAGAATTAAAGTGTAACTAGGCATAACTGTATAGACTCAAACCAACATAAACATGTGTATAGACTTACCAGAACTTTAGCACTTCCAAAGTCACAGATTTTCAGCTGATGTGTATGTGGATTCACCTGAAAGTAGTCGGGTTAGAGTTTTAGAATGTTTATTAGTTGGCTCCTCAATTATACTTATATTCAAGTTGATCTCAAATAGCTAGAAAAATATTCAATTGGCACCATGCTCCATTAGGCATGCCTGATTTGAGCTTCATTCAGGAGCTCAATAATGTTTGAATTGGACAAGCTCAAATCATTAAAAAGCTTGAATCTTTAGTAGCCTTACACAGTCTACATACTACAAAAAGCTTGAAAATCTCGATAAGAATTTGAGTCGAGTCTATAAAGGGAAATTCATATATTGCTTGTATGTTGTTGCTAATGCAAATTCCAATTCTTGTAATAATTGGAAGTTAAAAGTATAAAAAGAAGATGCGTTTATTCTTGCAAACGAATTACTTCATACTCCAAAAAGAAAGCACAACAAAAAAAAACATGTTTTGTAAGTGAGAATTGAGCTACTAAAATCAAGGAGTATACAATGCATAAGTCATCAAACTAGATGTCATTCTTAGGAAAGAATCATACTAGCAAATTCTGAGGCTTGATGTCACGGTGACAAATACCGATGCAATTATGAATATAAGCAAGTGCTCTGCATATCTGCAAACAGAACCATACTCGATAATAAGACACAAGGACAAAGCCAAGTTTAAAAGGTTAAAAACTATATATATCAAGAAATAAAATAAGCAGTTTGCCAAAATTGTAATTTTATAAAATGAGAAGTAATTAGTAATAGATACCTGATAAGTATACAACTTGACATATATCAATGGCATTCGTTGGTTCACCCTGGTGTAATGACGAGCACTGCGGCTAACCGTTTCAGGAACAAAATCAAGAACAAGATTAAGATATAGCTCTTCTTTATCAGTAGTTGAAAAGAAAGAATGTTTTAGAGCCACAACATTAGGGTGGTCCAACATTTGCATAATCTGTAGTTCTCTGTTCTTATAACGCTTATCTTGAAGAACTTTCTTGATAGCCACAATCTCTCCCGTCTCTCTGCATTTAGCCTGCATCAAGAACACACACACACACAAAAAAAAACATGAAGAATCTAAACAGATAACAAAATAGAAACTAGAAACAAAATCATTACTCCACTCACTTGGAAAACAACACCAAAAGAACCGGTTCCAATCACATGCTCGGCTATGTAACTGACTGTCTGTCATAAACCAAAGTTACAATAGTATGAAATATTATCTATGACATATGAAATATAACATAAGATAAAATATAAGGCGCATTTATGAAATTGATCGATTGCCATATAAAAGATTATTTTTTAAAAATTATTTACTACCAACCTGTTTAGACTGACCATTACGCCCACCAATTGTTGTTCTTATAACATGCCCTGCTTCGGCACCCACACCGTGTACTATTTCCGGCTCACTATCCTGAGATAAGAACATTTTCCTGTTAGACTATGCATTCAAAATCATTCTGTTTTATCAAAAAGGTTCTAAATTTGTTATGTAAATACACTTTCCCTAATGAGGTAGAACTTCTACCATAACGTCAAACAAAAGAGTCAAATCTATATTTACTTTCTTGAACAACAGAACACACGCACACACACTAATCTACTCCTAAATCTACACCTTTTGTCCACAGCAGGACTTGAACCCATGACCACAGACCAAGGGGGACACCTTCTAACATCTTATACTGCTAGGCTACAAGCCCTTTGGTAACAGTCAAATCTATATAACCTTAATCCAACATAAAAAGATCACTAATAACAGCAGAACAATAAGAACATGTATACTAGAGTAAAGAACTTACACTCACTCTTTCATCATCAGTCTCCACCTTGTCCCTAAGTCGCATTTCTAGCATCTCTCGGCCCAGCCAATCAACCGAGCTAGAAGATTCATTGAAGCCAGCAGTTCTTGAACTGCCAACACCACCATGTCCCAGGCTGGCTGAAGCCATCTTACACAACCGCGTGACAATCAAGGATTACACTCTACATACACTTGTGGAAATTTTCCAGTAGTTCCAACCACAGACCTGTTTTTATAGTAAACAAAAAGATCATTTATTCATATGGCATTAAACATTGCATAAACTTCTCACATAAAACCATGGTTAGGTTCAAATTTAAAAAAATCTCTTCATGCCTCAATCAGAAACAAGTATGCCAGATAAGGTGATCATGTATTCTATAACTAGAGTCCTTTTTCTACAAGAATTGTGAAAAAGTTGTACTGTATATGATTAGGATGTTGATTCATATACAACAAAAGCAGTCATACACAACAACTGTATGTTTCATCTAACTTATAACATATGCATGAACAACTTGTACTGTATATGGCTAAAAACAATTGCTAAAAATAAAATAGAAGCATCACCAATGGCAGATAAGTATTAATCTAACAATTTCAGATGCTTTGTTCTTGATGCCATATAAACCACAAAATCAGCATAATTCGCTACGGGCCAGATCTAAGTCAAAATCACTCCAAATTGATGCGCACGAAATCATAAAAACGCACATTACTACATGATTGATTGCTCTTCGATCTACACATCATCAATACGCATCGAGAACAACTTACGCTAAAAACAACATAGAAACATTACTCACCTTCAGGAATTTAACAAAACTTCCGGAGCAAAACCTGCGCATTTCAGAATCAATCAACTGACAGACGATCGAAGGTGATCTGATTGGTTTTTTCTGATTTGGGGTGAAATTATATGGAGTTTTTTGCTGTTTAACAAACGGGTTAGGTTTTCAGTTTTCGCTCTCTATATTCAATCTGGGAATGGAGAAAGAAAGATGGAGAGAGAGGTTTTTGGCTTTTTTGATATTTTGGGATACTAAACACCACTGCTAGTACTACTATTCATTTGCAAGTGAGGAGAGAGAGAGAGAGAGGAGAGAGAGAGAATGAGAGAGAGATGGAAGAAAGCTTTTGGGTTATCTGACAAGTGGTGACAGAAGTTTGTTTTGATTTCACCATTCACCATCATCTCCACCATTCCATTATTCATGTCATCTCCTTTTGATTTGATGTGATGTCAAAGTACTTGCATACTCACCCAACCTTTATTCTTTCTTTTCCCTTTTTCTTTTTCTTTTTCTCAATTCATTCTTTAACCCAAAAAAAATTTAAAAATGCAATATATTTATACTTTCCTTGGATTTTTTTTATTTTTTAGTAATTACAAATTCAGTCTTATAACTTTAAATAATATTTAATTTTTTAAAAATTTTAAATATTTCTCTTTTAACAAATTTTTTTCGTTCTTTGCTCATCCATCCTAGTTTTTTTACCATAAACCGCTCATTAATAATGTCATGGGCCTTAGTCCAGCTCGCTCATTCTTTGACCAGTCCTGATAATAAAATTAAAAAATTAACGTGATTGTGTGATAAGGTATCTTAAATCAGTTTTTAGATTTAATATATTAGAATACAAAATTTCATCTGCTTGAAAATTGTATCTACGCTTGTAGAGATTTAGGCATGCACTATTGCACTCCCACCCATGACCCATCTTGGTAAAACACATGATTAAAGAAAGTCTGATTACTTTTGATTTATAACTTTTTAAGTATTAAAGGTGCCTCTTTTGGAATATTGTATTTGTGATATATTATGTGTGTACAACTGTCGATAAAACAATATATAAAGATGTTTTACACCAAAAAAATGAAAGGATGAGAGAGGATTTGATAAGATGATGTGATAAATAATATTCTTAATTTCTATTATAGTGTTGAACACATAAATTACGTACAAATTTGAAAAATGAAAACATATGTGTTAGTGAATAGCCCAAGACTATCACATCCACTTTCAACCCTAAACCTACACTCAAACATTTCAAACGTATAAAGACTTAAGGCTTAATCATATCGTTATCAATGAAAAATTTAAGGCTTGGTTTAGTGTACTTTAAAGCCTAGCTAGACATGATTTTACCATGGTTTTAAATAACATAAGGCATGGCGTGGCAGCGAGGTCAAGCCTCAAGCTTTAGGAGTCATGGCGAAACCGTGGCGTTTTTTAAGGCGTGACTTAAGGTGGCAATTTTGTATATATTTTATAATTATATATATCAAATTTATCATTATTAATATACAAATTACACAAAGTTACAAAAATGGTGAGCAAAATAACATATACAAATTATAAAATACAAACTTATAGAAGTTGTATACACGCGATCGCAAAATGTATACAAAAAAGTTCAATTTTTTTTTAAATGATTTTTTCGGCGCCACGTTATAAAAAACTCGTCATTTGACGCGCAAAGGCGCGCCTTGCCTCACGCCACGCTTAGCACTCACGCCTAGGTCTGTTATAAGCCGTGTTTTTTTAAACGCGTTAAGGGTATTTGACTATATGAGTCGGATACCTAGTTATTCAGTTAAAAAAAAATAGTTAGATATATCGAAAAAGAAAAAGAATAATGACGAATTATATTATAAATCTGTAAGAGAGATGATATATCATGTTACTTATCTTCATACTCATATGATCAATACAAGTGTCAAAATCAATTAAAGATGTACCAAAAGAGAATTAGTGGACTCCACATGTCATCTAGTGATGAATAGGATGATGAAGTTTGAGGAAAAGTAGAAGGATGTATCATTTTTCAATCTATAGTTATGTATTTTTTTTATTTTTGTTTGTCATTGTATGTATATTATATAGTGAATTAAAGAAATTGTGAAAACATAACTACAATTTCTGGATAAGTTTATGGTTGATTGAATATCAAATTGATTAAACACCATGAAACTTGAATGGAACTTGACTTCTAAGCATAACTGATTTCAAAATTGAATGATTTATTGTCATGATTTATATTTTAGGTCACTGTGTTTTATTAGAGATCAAAAAGGGTTTAAAGAAAAGCTAATACGCGTTAGGAGACATGAAACGTACGTTCTTTTAGTTAATAAAGAGCATACATATTAATCTGAGTGTTTGATTAACAGTTCAATGTTTGGTTAATACCAAAAGTAAATTCATGATATTAAACAGAATAGAGGATGAATCGTTACTTTCGAAAACTGTTTTTACACTGATGAGAAATGATACATCCTCATATATTTTGTTCCTACCTATCTACCTAATCATGTGGGGAGAACATTTGTAATCTTCTTTTCACTCCCACTATATTTTATTTGACAGATGTCATCCCCACATAAATAGAAGAATAATTAGAACATAATGTAAGATGATATATCTTTTCTCTTGAAACTATTTATCCATGACCATTTTCTCTGTTTATTTCTACATAATTTTTAATAGAATTAGTGACGGACATAACGAACCTAAACAAATTTGATCAAAATAATTAGACAGTCTAATTCGGGTTAAAATCCTCTCATGTTTGGTCAAACATGATCTATAATGTTATGTCACAAACATTAGAGTAGACACTATAAAGGAGACTCATACTTGACTAAAATAATAGACTCACTCTCAGGTTTGTGAGAGGACATGATAAATCATGTTTGACCCGGACATAAAAGGATCTTAACCCGTCCAATTCACTTGAACAAGTCGCATAATATTTTCAACATTTTTTAATCAAAACAATTATTGTAGCAAATATAATTGCACAAATTATACCATAGAAATAAGGTGACTAGAATGCTACAAACATATCCAGATATTTCATTACTTTATTCAAATTTTAACACACAGCACAAGTTATTGAAGTTTCAATCTACCAAGAGACCCGATTTGTAGATCATCGGTTTCCAACAACTAACATTGTACAACAAACTTTCTAGGCAACTCGTCGTCATGTTCGATGCCTTTGTCCAGAAAAGGATTTTAAACAATCACCCATCTTCATTTTCTCGATAACACTTTCCGGCGACCTCTAGTGTAAGTGAACCGAGCCAATTATTACACACATATACATGTTTTACAGAGCCAAACTAGATCATTTTGGAGCATAGCCAACCTCGAGCTTTCCTGGCTCTTTACACCACTACCAGCAACATTCTTTGATGATAAATTAGGGAAGGGGGGATTGAAAGTAGAAAGATACGTTAAAAGGTTACAACATATCATAATGGTTAGTGCTTTACTGAATTTTAGTAACCACATGCAAAAAAAGGTTTTTACTATCAGAATTAGATAAATGTTTAACATTTTAGAAAGTTATATACAAATATACTTTCCTAAATCCATCAACCCATATGCCCCATTATAGTTCTACCAACCCTATTGTAATTCTAAGGTCATCTGCAGCATGTTGTTTGAAATTGGTCATAGGAAACTCAAGGCCATCAGCCACCTACAAGTCCATGGTTGAGTAAAATAATAACCCAAAAGATCATACAAAATGTTAGATTTTTACCATCACCAACATCATTTCCTTCAATATGGTATTGCAGAACAAAATAGCTTTCTTGCAATTACATAATATTATAATAACCCCAAATTTCTAGCATGCTCATCAACAGAACACACCTCTATTGTCTATATGTGCACATATGCAGGACCTCTGGTATCAGCAGCAGGCAAACAAACCAGTAACATTCTGGATGAACAAGTATATACAGTCACCTTAAAAGGGTAAAAGCGTAAAATCCACCTATATCGACAGCTCCACGGGGCAAGCAATCACACTCCCAATTCAAAGGGGATACTTTTGCTGGTATTATGATGATCTTCTCTACGGGTTGCTTCGTTTGTTTTAAGGGTAAAAATAGCCTTTCTGTTCTCCTGATGTGTAAGTAGTAGGGTAAAGTTTCTCCAATCAGCTCGGCACCATTGTCCATTCTCGGGTCTCAGAAATACTTGTCTCTTTCTTACTTCATGATGTTTTGCATTGATCATGAGATGATCAAAAGAATACTTTCCCAGATGCAAGCAGGTTTATACTCCATTAATGCAACAACAAAAACGAGACTCTACACTGCTGCATGCTGGCAACCATCAAGAGTCTAAGAGAACATAGTTTTAAGAAAAAGGCATGCAGGAATTGAGCATGAGTAAACAACAAAAATTAAGAAAGATCTACAGATAACAAAAGAATGAAACATAGTGTTTGAAGGTAGCAAAATGAGTCGGTTGTGGGTTAAACAGGTTCGGATCAAAACAAATAATTTTTGTACCAGTAGAAACAGGTCAGATTTGGGTTGGGTCGACATGAAACACTTTATGTCCACATATTTTCAATGGGTAAATAGTGTATTTAATATTATTACAAAAGTTACTAATTTTTCATAATAATTTTACCTTAGAAATTTAGAAGTTCGTACATTAAAGAAAATTTTGAACAACGTTCAAAATATCTGACATGTTCGGACTAATTGACACGTTTCTGTCCAGCTAAATTTTCTGATGTTACCAGTTTGACCCTTTATAGATAAAACTTAACCCGAATCGATCCAGAAGTAAATGGTATTTGAGGGCAACAAATGAATTTGTTTTGTTCTGGACACTAACATTAGAATAAACATTAATCGAGTGCCCACAGCCCCACAAGCATTAATTATGCTAATTTGCAATTCCATTTTGTAGAAAGAAAAGATATTCTTTATTTATTGTAGTATAAATGGCATGCTGCTACTACATCAGATTTTTTCGATTTAACTCAAAAGTCATATCAGAACAGCTGAACAAAATTTGCAATATATTTTCGTGGCACACAATAATGCCTTTGGGAAACAGCTTACTGGATTGTCTAACCTCGGCTACAAAGCAGGAGTTCGAATTTAACCTAATTCTTAACTCCTATGTATTGTAAACCCTAATGTGAGGGGTGGTAATAGTGACTCACTAGCACAGCCATGGACTAGGTCAATCACACTCAATGTTGTAGAACTCACTAGGCAGGTCTTAAGCGATTTGACAGGAAGTAGCGAGTAATCGGCCTAAGCAGGGAGTACTCGAATTGGAATTTTATATATAGATTTCGAAATTATATATATGTCATTTCATAAATACACAAACATAAACATAATTATTCATAGGACCCAAGAAATATGTTTAGAAACCATATGTAAATCAAACAAGAGCAAGACTTTGAATAAATCAAAGAACGGAATTCAGTTGTATAATTGTATGGGTCGACTGTGAATTTGACAAAGAGAGCAAAAATCAAATATCAAACAAGGACAAGACTGAAAAAGACCAAACTGAGGGTTAAAAAATAAAAAACTATTTGACTCGAAATTTTGACCTGGTTACCAGAGTACTCCCAACTCCCGAGTAATTACCAAGTTCGACCGAGTTGTTGATCATCTGAGTAATTTAGTCTGATTACCTTCAAAATCGCCTCAGTACCATCCCGGCTAGTGAGTCCTCGGCCGAGTAGGCCGAATTACAGCACTGATAGGCTAAACCACATCACATGTTCTTTGTTGTTATATTGTGTGATTTATATTCATATGTCCTGTTTGGTGTGATTCGTAATCATACATGGCTTCCCTAACTTCTAAGATGGTTCAGATTAAGATGGTGGTCGCAACTCATAAGTGATTCACTAAAATGCAAGAACTATCATCTTTTAATTTGGCTATTACAACAAAGTTTCTTTCTCAGCTATAAATTGTTGCCACCATTAACAAAGGGAGAAACTATAACTTAAAGCATAAGAACAGACGGTATAATTGGTGGGTTAGGTGGCTTAGGTAAGTAATTTTTGTACCATTTAAATAAGACCAGGTCGGTTTGACCCAAAACACCTTTGGTCCAGTTCTTTTCTTTTTTTTTTTAATTATGAACTAGTGCGTAAAATATTATTAATAAAACGGTTAAATAAAAAACAATCCAGTGTCTTGCATACAATGATTTAGGAGGTATCAAGCAATAAGAATACTTTTTGGGTATCTTCTAACAAGTTCGGCAATTTGACACATTTGACATTCCTTTAAACTTTTTTGTTGATAAATATACCAAACTGAGCCATTCACAAATAAATGGATCGAAACCAACACATCCACATAGATCAAAGCATACTTACAAACAAACCTACAGACCAGAACTTGATGAGGAATTGTGCCACTCTTCAAGTCCATTCTTGGAAAAGAAAAGACACTCTTCAATAACAGTAGCCAGTTGAACATTTGAATTTGGACAAGCATTTAGCAGTATTTTATAAATTAGGGAGTGCTAGATTAGGATTTAATAATTTGAATAGGATCTGATCATTGTAGGAAAGTCTATATATAGATATTAGGAATAACAGATTATTATGCTTATTAACATTTTTAGAGAATTGAATCAGTAAGCATCATTGCAAGAGTTACTTTACCTCTCAAAAAATAGGCCATTTATAGAAGCGTTGGCTTCTCTCTCAACATAGGGACATTATCTTGTTCATTATTTATCAATTATTCTATTTTATTATATTTACCCTTCAATTCTGCAAATTTTAACATAGATGGCAATCTAGGTTGGATGGTTTTGGCGTTTCGGTATTTCAATCCCTAGATGGTCATGGATCATTTATAGCACACAAGAACTGACCATATTTGTATTCACTTTTTAAATTATTGGAATGAAGTTTCTTCATTAGCTCTATTTCATTGCCAATAAAAAAAGAAAAGCAAGGAACAGGATGTAGAAGTATAAGATCAAGACTTACCTTACTAACAACATCCTTAAGGACCAGCGCTTGGCTTTTGAACCCACACTCGCTTCTGCATTGTCATCACATAATAATTAGAAACCTATGAAAAAAAATGTTAACTGGCTTCAATCTGATACACACCTCATGGGAACCATAGCCAGCAGAAACACCTCTTTTTGAAGGTTTTCCCTCATTCAAATTTGAAGAACCGTCTTCATCCTTAACATTAAGTGTGGATGCACGGCGACCACTATGTTTATTGGAGCCTACACGATTATATATGCATCAAAATGCACCCAATGAAGTAAGTGTTTTCTTCTACACAATTGCTTATGCTTATATATAATGAAAACATGTGTCTCGTATTTCATATTCGTGATCGTTAAAGTTTCAGATGCGCAACTAACCATTATCAGAAGAGAAATGACCACCACGTCCGCTTCCGATGCGTTTTAATTCCCCGCCAAGTTCATTTGACACATCATATTTTCCTTCATGAGTTCCTGTAAAGCAAAGTAAAAGATAATCATATAATTTACAACGGTACCCAATTCCCGCTTGAGTAGGGTATGGCGCAGGTAGGAGGTAGACAGTGATAGCTCTTTGGGAGCAGGGTAGAGAGACTACTTACCGGAAGACCTATAAACAAGTAATTTCAACGAGCCATTACTTACAAATTGTTTGGTCTGGGTGATGCTTTATTTCTAACAGGTAAAATCAGTCAAAAGCCGTTCAAAGTGGGAAAAAAAATTATGTATACAACCTTCTAAATTGCCTTTATACAAAGATCAGGTTATCGCTGTAATTACACAGTTTCTATTAACATATTTAATGCATTATTGTTCATTAGAAAAACATAAAAAAAAAGTAACAAATGACTTGCAATTCTCCACCCCACCTAATTCCAGCTCATGTTTAGAAATTACCCATTTTGACCCGACAACCAACCTGCCCGGCCACTGATTTCGGTACAGCCTAGAAGGTCGTTTTCGTCAGAAGGCATGATAAACTCAATTCAAAATACTTGTAACTTTAAATACACGCACACTAATATAAAGGAAGAACGCAATGCAAGATACAAGAATTGTACATTTACTGAGACAAAATGTAACGAAATAGCAGAAAATTAAAATACATATTATTAGCAAACCTTGTGCAGAATCTGGTGGCATTTGAGTATATTGAGAAGTGGAAGATGACAAGGACTCATCATCAGAACGCCGCAGTGGAGTCCAAACACCACGATCAGGTTTGTCTTTGTTCCTACTACGCTTGTCCTGTTTTTCATTATAGAAGCCATGAGAATCATGCCCACGAACCTTATCCTCTGGTAAACCGTTCAGAAGTTGTGGTCTAGGTGGCCTTTTGTCCTTATCTTGATTCAAAATCTGATTCTGCTCAGATTGAACTGCAACAGATTGATTAGGTCGTGTATTATCCTTGTTGAGGAGTATGCTTCTGATTATCCTTCCACTAGCCTCGTGTCGTTGATTCTGTCTAGCAGAACCATATGCAGGTTTAACAGATGATGAGTTCTGCTGAGATGTCAAGCAGGTGACCACCTGGGGAGAGAAATTTAAACTACGAGAGTAAGGCCCGTATTCTTCTCACTGGCCAGAACAAAGCAAAGCAAAAACATAATAGCAACGCTATTAACATATAAAAATATAATTTTTGAAATTTGTGAATCAACTTACATCAGGTATTTCCTTCTCTTTTCCCTTTAACAGTAGAATTTTCTTCTTTCCAGTATCAGAGGCTCCAGAAGTACCTGTACAAATTGGCTATGGTAATAACTACGCATACCCATCTAATGCATGAAGAACAAAATGGAAAGAAAAAAAAAAGATCTACAAGTCTGCAAAGAATTCCTACGATGAGAACGGTAAAAGGACTGCATGTAAATCTCACTATGAATTTTTGGTATTCACTTTGCTTAAAAAAAGTTGCGAGTTTACTAAATTATCATTCGGGAGCATAATAACCCATTGCAACAAGTATATCATCTATAAAAAAACAGAGTCATATTTATCTGTCACTGGACACCTAAAAGGATGGTATAAGGATTTTATATATATTATCTTAGATGAGAAATATTTTATTTATCATATTAAAAAAAAAAGTTAAAAAAAATATGAGAAGAAAAGGACAAAGGCTCATTTAATGGCGCAGGATAATATCAATAACAACCACTTGCCTCGCTTATAGACAAGTATGACATCCAAGGTACAAGGATGCTAATAAACAGAAAAAAGAGGATGTATATTTTTTGCTTACGTAGAAAAATGTACAGTTCCAGCAGGTATATTTAAAATAGTAATTAAACGAGGATACAGACAGAACATTAGACGAGGCTTCAAAATTTAACAGGCATCTTGTCAAAAGCTCAATAAGAACAATATATGATAGGAATTGTTTTTCTGTTTTATTTGGACACATTATGTTTCTGCTGTAGTTCAATGATAGGTTTCAAAGCATATAAAAAAATTCAGAATAAAGAACAGTCTGAATCTTGGAGATGATAACCAGTATAGCACAAATGCACATATGGAAGATACATAAAAGGTTGGTGATATAATAATAAAATATAAACAGACACCCCTATCCTCACAGATACATCATCATAGGCATAATTTTTAGACAAAAGGAGACATTTTAGTTGTTCATACAATAAGATTCCACAATACAACCTTCCATATTTAACTATATAACCGTTCTCCAAAAAGATTAACATATGGAAAAGACAACTTTCTTAAAACTCAAGCTTTAAATGATTATCAAGGAGTTTGAAGAAGCATTTGTAACAATGATCATTTTGTGTGACCTTGATTTAAAACTTTCATTTAAGATATTATAGCCCATTCCAACATCAAATTAGAAATATAAAATAACTAGAAACATATTTACCTAAACAAGAATTTACATATACATATTGAACGAATAAGAGAAAATGTAATATTGTTTTCTGTGTATGAAATATATTATGCAAGAGAGGTAATGGCATTGGTGAGAAATACCCCTTTCTTCCTCCAGTATCACACTTCCAGATTTATCAGAGACCTGACGATCATCTCGTTTAACATAAGTCGACTTCTCTTTAACGTTTGTGCTCTTTCCACTGTCCCTCAGTACGTACTGTTAATCAGGAAAAAATATATGAGAAATTCCATCAACAACCTTTCGACACGAAGATCAAATACGTTTCTTCCAGATCCAATAACATGAAAAAACAATTGAATGAATTAGATTAAAGAAGATTTAATATTAAGCCTCCATGTTCTATGAGGACTTTGGACCCAACCACCATCATAAAATCCCAAGCAAGGAACATACAAAATAATGAGAATTAATAATGAACAATAATGACGATATTTAAGATTTGATTGGTGTTCATACACATCCCTTAAGGTAGTATATTTAATGCTTCTATCTCGTGATGATATATTTTGATGCTTCCAAGAAAGACTACCGATAACCACATCAGCAACAGTTCTTTTGTCTACTTCTCACACAAAGAGGACCATCAGATGGAACATAGATTGAAAGCAAAAAGAACTGAACTTGTAATCAATTCTCAAGTTTTCAGGCTTTCTATAGCTAGTGGTTCAATAGAATTTAATTTATTGCTATTCTGAGCCTGGGTAAGAGAAGGAATATTTTAGAGAACCGGGATATAAATCACAGGGCTCAGGCTGATAGAAAGGTGTCAATGGACTTTCAGATATATAAGTAGTACGAAATTGTGTTTGAGGAAATTTTATATGTTACAACTTACATAGAAATAAATCTTTTATTTAAACATAAGTTATATTCCACACTAATCCTCTTCTGAATCTAACTACTTGGTCAGGAGGGGAGTTTCATAATTTCATCTATTTTCTAGTTTAGTGGTCCCTTTCTTATTCTTCAAGCATTCTAGCAATAGTAGCCGGTTAAATATGATTAATTGAGTAGGCTTCCTAGCTCGATTAGATTTAGAGTTTTCATTATAAAAGTTAACCTAAACCATCCTTTTAACAGAATCGTCATAAACTATATTATGTTTAATCTTGTTCATTTCAACTTATTTTCATTTCTCCCACTTGTAACTAGCCCTCTCTATGCCATTTTAGAACTTAAGAGAAAGAAAGTCAAGTATCATGCTGTACCATTGCTTGTACAGCATATGTAGAGTTTCGTACCACAATTTACTGTAAAAGGAGTGACTAGCTGTCATATGAGGAAAGCCGGGTGTATGTTTTTACATAGAATTCATTTGACAAAAGGATCACAAAATAGAAACCAGTGTATATTTTTACATAAAAACTTGTTTGCCAATATAGATTAACATTACGATACCATGGTAGAATTTGTCCTCTTTTCAGAACCACGTTTTGCTACGTTAGGACTTGAAGTTGAAGATGATGCACCACCCCTTCTCAATAATTTCCCGTTAGGCAAAGACCTCTGCTGTAGATCACAGAAAACAATGAGATTGCATACATAACATATTAAATCGAAGAATATAAGTCATGCCACTAAGAACTTGATACTGCTATTTATTGTTCACAATGAAACAAGTAAATAGTCACATTCATCCAGACTTATGAAATGAGGTGCAAACAATCAATCCTCCTCTGCTTGTCTTAATTGTTGGGAATAGGTGTCACACAAGATTTTGTTCTAATTATATGGATAAAATCAGAAACTTAAGTAAAAGAAAATATATATAGACTTGGGTTCTACCGTTGTATGAGACAGAAAGGATAGAAAGAATTAAAAACAAAATAAGAACACGTCCGAAACTTTCTTTAGAAAATTACAATGTAGGAAAACCCCATATCAACGGAGAAAACTGATCATCAAAAAATCTAGTGACACATTAAATATTCATTGAGATTTCTGCCATTTCTTTCTATTAACATTTGAAGTTTGCATTTGATCATGGCCAAGATGATCTTTACTATAACACATTGCCATTTGCTCATTATGTAAAGGGTCTCAGAATTTCCTTCCCTGAGTTTACAACACATGGTTGTACTTAAGGTGTTGGTGTGGACGTGTGGTACCACTTTATCAACTTTATTCCCAAATATGACAGTAGGAATTGCAAAACTAGCCTCATTTTAAAGGGAGTTGATGATTAACAGACAGATTTCAGAAAACTAGAGTACAAGATGGGGCACTCAAACACACTTATATACATGTTTAACCCATTCATTAAAATAGGTTCACCACTCCAACTTGCCACTTCTCGTGCTGCATTTAAATGCAAAGTTATAAGTGATGACACTTTACATTTTTACACATTTGACCCAAAACTCAACAAGCTTAATACATGTAGCAGTAGAGTATAGAACAAAACATGTTCTTGCAGCATTGAGGGAGTGATGAAAATTGTATTAAAACAAGAACTAGAACATAACATTGTTTCCTCGTACCTTTCTTGATTTTGT
This sequence comes from Pulicaria dysenterica, assembly GCA_947179395.2. Lineage (NCBI taxonomy): Eukaryota > Viridiplantae > Streptophyta > Magnoliopsida > Asterales > Asteraceae > Pulicaria > Pulicaria dysenterica. The sequence goes on along the minus strand of OX359296.1, from coordinate 34,876,444 downwards.
AAGTTTCAAGTCAGAAATAATAAAGTTGAGAGGAGAAGTTGTGGTAAAAAGAAAACTTGACAAAGAAAGGAAGTATCTACAAAGATTTTGACAATTATTTCAGATTTTTTCATGCCTTTAGCGACTTGTCTAATAGAATCATTTCAAGTAACTAAAAGCACAGTGGTGCTTTAAGTTGCTCATAGGGTAAGTTTCTATAACTTAATGCAATACAAACTATAAGCAAAGAAGAGTAATTCCTACCCGGGGTCCGGCCTTGGCAGCTCTTTTCTGCCGAACAAAATCCATTAACGGTGTGACTATAGGAGTATCTTTAGCAGCACCTGGAGGAGCATAGTAGAAACTTCAAGGTGTGTTTACCCATTTAATGCCAGCTTACATCTACTAAATTATTCTCAATTCTTCTAAATCAAGTTTAAGTTCATTGAGCAACATCTAAAAGAACTTAGGGCTCACCAGCTCGCTCAGCTTCCTTTCTTTCCAACTGTATCTCTGCACTGGGAAGATTCTCAACAGGCTTTGAAACGAATTCAAGGAATTCAAGATATTCAGGATCTATATGTTCATCAAAAGAGTTAGCTGTGAGTGATAATTTAGAAATTAAGTTTATTGGCAACTGTAACCAGCATGTTAGATAAGCCTCTTATTACCTTTCAGTATGGTCCCTTCACGTCCATCTTTTTTAGACCACTGCTTTGGAACACGCTGTGAAGGTGCATACTCAACGATTGCTTTAAATTGGGTACCTGAGATAAGGAGAAGATTAAACCTTAAATCTCGAGACTGATCTGAGGGGGGGTAAATAGTAGGTGAAAAGTGAAATAAAATTGAATGCATATTATTTCTCAGGTCAGTGACAGCCCAGCAACTCCCTATGAACTGATGTGAAAGTAGAATTTTAATCCTACTTATTTACAAGTTAGGGTGAATAAACTTATATTTGCAAGTTAAAAGGAACAAAATTGCAATGCGCTTTGCTGCTTTAAAGTACATGCTCAAGCATTACCCTTCTCATTAACAAAAACATGCCCGTCAAAGAACTCTGCAAACTCAATGACATCCTCTGGCAGCTTAAAGTCGATATAGGCTCTGGAATATAATTGAGACTTCAGGCTGCAAACAGATTTCAATAGAAAATTGTTACTCTGCCAAAATAGATGGTTACAGCACATACATCTAAAATATGTGCTGATTCATGATCACAGCTTGCAAGGGGGCACATAATTACTTATATCTACTTATAATCATAAACGGTTTTAGGATTGTACATAATAAAACAATAAAAAATGAAGACAACAGTTCTAGAAAGATCACGTCCAAAGTGACTAGATAGCAAACCATCTTTATCAAGCCATGGGGACCCAGAACATGGTGTTTACAAGCACACGTGGGCAATTCAAAGCTAAACAAGAGGTAGAGAGAATGTAACATCTTGAGTTATTGACAGACATGGTTTACCAGAATCAAATGTATTAAGTCTTGTCATACAAAAGAAATCCTAAACAAATGGCAGGAAGGTCATCCAAACAAACAAGTTTACATTTTACCTCTGCATATGTTCTTGCCTGCTCTCTTGGAAAACAACAAGAAATAGCCAGTAAAACCTTTTCACATCTCTACCCAAGTTTATATGGAAAAACTAGGTGTTCATTTTGTCAGAACCTCCATTGATTCAAATTGTACTCCCCCGCTAAAGTAATAGCCACTAAAACACAAAGTATACAATAGGATTTCAGGCCAAACAATTCCACCAACTAAGCTCCATGATCTAAAACTCCTCCAAATACAAAAAGAAACCAAATTCAACGGGCACAAAAGTTTGAATTTTTCAACTCCAAACACCCAGAATCTACAGATTGCCAAACGCCTAAATCACTCTATCATTTACAAAACATGCTACCAGTTTTATAACTTAACCACAAATCAACAGCATTCATTCATCAGCTTAAAAAGAAATTTCAACAAAGTTGCAGTAAGCTAAAGCTTAAAAATGCACATAAAACCCTAACCTATGTTTGCCGGGACGGAAGCAGAACCAGTTGTAACGACCGGAAAAACGGGCGTCAATTTGCTCCATGAGCGCCGACTGGGAAATCGTATAAGGCAAGTGCCGAAGCACAACTTTCGTCCGATCTAACGGACCCTTCATGCGTACTTATCCACGAACAGCGAAACCAAACCCTATAATTATCTATTTTGAACTAGGAGAAAACGAACTTGAATCCGTCGAAAATGTTATCGGTGAAAAATTGGGCAAACACATCACATCCGTTGTGCTACAAGCGATTCGTAGTTAGTCGATTTCGTGCCCTAATTTTTTGAATTTTGATCTCAAAATACAGGCATTGGGGGAGAAAGATGGAATAACAGAAGAGTGACGGAAGAGGATTTTAGTCTATCTGTGACATATGCTTTTGCGGAAAAAACGTTGTTGTCGACGTCGACGTTTAGGAAAATCCTTCTACATCCGTAAATAAATTTTGGAAATAAACAAACAAAATATTATGCTAAACTTCGATTAACTTTTACAAAAATAACATTGTATGTAATAAACTTTAACGGCTTGTTCTCGAGTTTTTAAATGAATGGAAGGGAAGGATGAAAAGGAAAGGGAAGGATAAAAAACTTTCCCTCCCAATCATCCCAAAAGGGGAGGGGAGTTTTTACACACAAAAATAGTAAAATTGTCCCTCCTAACCCCTCCTAACCCTTTCCTTCCCCTTCTAAAAAAACTCAAGAACACAGTTTCCCCCCTCCTTTCTTTCCTTTCCCTCCTTAAATTAACTCGAGAACAGGCTGTAAATAATGCAATATAATAGCGTACGTAGTATATGACCCTAGCGGACCACGTGTAGAAAGCAGCTCCTAAGAGAAATATAAAGATCATGTAATCTGTCAACTATGCTACAAAGAGTGTTTAGAAACATTCCTCTGTATAGAATACAAAAGTATATGACACACCAAAAGAATACCATTGATTAACAATGCTTAGAAAGAGTGAGAAAAGCAACTGATAAAGTAACACAACATAATGATCATTGGTCGATAACATGTATCTTCAGAAGAAGCTTCAATATAAAAACAAGACAATCACCTCAAGTATGGCAAGCACACTAAGACCAATGATTCCCTTACTTCCAAAATATACACTTTCATACTTAGTATCTTACTCCCACATAGAAGCTTGGTTACGAGGTCAAACCCTAGTGACGAGGCTAACAATGGTTTATTTTGCAGTATAATTCCAAATATTTCAGTCCCAGACGAATCATCCTTCACTCAGTTGGCTTCAAGAAAGTCCTTGTAGCAACACAATCATTTTACAAAATATGATATTGTATGCATTTTGTTTTGACCGGTAATGACAGGCCACACGCATCCTATCTGTTACGTGAATATGCTCATAGTCCGGCAAAAAAACTCAATTCCAGCAAAATAAATCATTTTAATATATGTGGTTTTCCTAATATGCTCTTGGTAAACTGTTTAGATAACACAAGTGACTTTCTTCAAATCGGGTGAAGAACAAGTGTTTAGGTGTTCAAATTCCTCATTTGGTTTTTTAGATCCGACAAACACAACCACTTCAAAGCCCTATATAACACAAAGAACAAGATTTGCTCAAATTCAAGTATTGCCCTCTACTTGTTGTAGTTTTCTTCAAATCGACTGAAGATTTCTTATATCTACTCAGATTCAAACATACACCCTTTACTCATTCTCATTTTATTCCGAATTGACTAATGGTTCTTTGGATATGCTCATATTCAAGCATAGATTTGTTCATCGATCCCGTTTGAATCGACTAAGTGTTTTTGGCAGAATGTGGACGTTATCATTTTTTTTAATCGCCCTTATCGTAATTTATTCTTGGGTTCTTAATTGTTGGTTTAAATCGGCATTAGGGTCTTGTTTTTGTACGCTTTCCAATTGTATTTGTGATTACAGTTCAAAAGATTCTTGTTTTTTTCTTAATTTCAAATTGTATTTGTGATTTCGTTCAAGATTGTTTTTGCATTAGCTTCTTGATTAGGATATGCTACATCTTGATCATTCAAGATTTGTGGTTTCTTTATGTGTGATTTTGTTGCATGTTGGTTATCTAGTTCAAGATCGTTTTCAGGTTGTTTCATTGTTTATTTGGTTTGATTATTATTTTGGTCATGACGAACACCATGAACATGATGAAGTGACCTGTTAGATTTTGTGTGACTTGTTATTGTATGTCACTTTACATACAATTTTTTTCAAATTGATTGCATTACATAAAAACATAAAAGTTCACGGTCTACAATAACATGATTTTAATATCACATACCATAGTTGATGTTACACGTACAAAGTTTTTAATTGAAGGAAACTTTACACGTTTCACTTTTTACATTTAATTTATCTAATTTTAGCACATGTGTTTTTTTTGTTGGACAAACTAAGAAAAAAGAAAAAAACCGTTTATTCATGATTGTTTGTGTCGATTTAGTTGGTTAGAAAATAAAAGGGTAGAACATTTGTAATTTATTTTTAACTTTGCACAAATATATAAACTTTAGCCATTTGATTTTTAGATATATACAACTATATTTTATTGTGTTAAAACTTTTTTAAATAATATATATATATATATATATATATATATATATATATATATATATTATACCCATTCTAAATTTATCATTTTCGTATATATATTTATTTATTTTATAAAATCAAAAAGTTAAAGTTTAAAATAAACATATCATGGTCTATAGAATGAGAAATATTGATAATTATTGTAAAAGATTTGTTTACAGATAATTTAAGGGGATTTCGCGTAAATAAGCAACATACCTTATACATTCACGAAAACAAGCTTAAAAAAATCAAATTACGAAAATGAGCATCAGTTTCGCCCCTTAAAAGCTCAGTTTCGCCCCTTGGTTCGCCCACCAATCAAAGCTCGCCACGTGTCACCAGTTTCGCCCCTTGATGCCCAGTTTCGCCCCTATGGGCATCAGTTTCGCCCCTGGTGGGCCCCACAGCCCAGTTTCGCCCCCTCACAGCCAGTTTCGCCCCCATGGTGGGCCCCGCATGCCCAGTTTCGCCCCTAGCCTTTAGTTTTGAACCTCAACTGTCAGTGTCTCCTATGTATGCCCCACATGTCTTGCACACTCTTAAATTTTATAATTTTACCTCCATTTATTACTTAAAAAAATTTTATCTTACTCTTTTATAATAAATTTTCACCATAAAAACTGTTGAATTATAATAAATCACTTATTAAAAAAATATTTTATCATACTCATATATTATTTTATCATACTCTTATTTTTGTTGGTATTTAGTTGCCGAAAAGTTAAATTTGATTGTTACTTTTGAACGTGTATAAGCGAAACATTGTTAACGTTGGTGTAGTATTTCATAAATTTAAATTGATAAGGACACGAAAGTAGTATTACATTAATTATTGATTTAAATCATGTCGAACAGTGTAATACGTATCATACAAAGAAAGGTCTGGCTCAAATTGTGATAAATTCGGCTGGGTCGGTTCCGCAGCATTTGAGGTTGAGGCAGTAGTTGTCTGGTTAGTTGATTGTTGTGATGAATACGGCATTCTGCAATTGTCTCGGTTGTGTCCACTATCACCGCATCTAGTGCAGCATGCAGGCGGTATGTGCTCACCCCTTGACGGTATCCTTCTAACAAGTTTTGGTCTCCCAGCCTGCCTTTTATTGAGCAGTGGAGGATGTAGGTTTATGAGATCTGAAGGTAAGTCCCACATATTTTTGTTGGGCACGGGGTTTATAAAACCGCTATACGTCGCAAGGTAGGTTTCACTAGTGAACCAATTCAACGCCCACTGGCTTGAATCGGTAAGCCTTAGGAACCTGGAAACTGCAATTGCGTGGCCACATGGCAACCCGGAAAGTTGCCATTTACGACAATCGCATGTCATTTCTTCAGTATCAACTATGTTAACGTTATGTTTATGATCCTCAACCCCAAACCGGTATTGTGTAATGCCCTGTACCTGCCACGTCGAGCACTTTGCCATCCTATGAAGTATTTTCTTCTCTGCCCACGGCGTAACCCTGTGCTGGAGTTTTTCTGTTTAAAAAAACTCGTACAATTAATAAATATTTTAAAAGTTGGTGCAGTTGTTGTAGGAGAGTTGTTTACCTGCTTCCTTACGGCGTTTGAAGAACCAGTTTTGAACACTTGCACGGAAGAAATCAATAAGCATGACCACTGGAAGTTTACGCGCGTGACGAGAAAGCGAGTTGATGGACTCTGTGCTGTTAGAGGTCATGATGTTGTATCGATGACCCGAGAAGCAGGCTCGTGTCCATTTGCTTTTTTCCACCTCTTCCAGATACTCATACACTCGTGGCGCCGCCCGCTGAATCTTGTCGTACCAGTAATGGAACTGATGTTCCGTGTTCGATTTGCATGCCTTCCAGAACAAGAAGGTAATTTTTTTGTGTTTGTTAGCCTTCAGGTTCAAATTCATCTGCAGATGACGACAGCACAAGACATGGTACGATTCTGGAAATACGTCTCGTACGGCTAGCTCAATAGAGGCAGCTCGGTCAGAAACAAATGTATAGGTCTTGTGCGGGATGCATGCACGTAGTTTCTCAAGAAACCACCTCCAAGATTGACCACTCTCGGTTTTGCCTATCCCATACGCTAATGGAAGGATTTGGTTGTTACTGTCCATTGCAACCGCCAGGAAGTTGGTGCCCAGGTATGTTCCTTTCAGGTGCGCCGCGTCTACTATAATTAATGGGCGAAGGGTGTATGAGAAGCTTCGTAACGATGGCCCAAGAGCGACAAACAACATTTCAAACCGAGAACAGTCATCCGTAAGTATTTCAGTGACAGTACCGGGGTTTGCCAGCTTAAGATAATGACAGTAACCAGGAAGGTCGGCGAAAGAATCAGCATGCGTGCCATGTAGTTGTTCAAGTGCATACGCTTTCCCTCTCCAAGCCTGGGAGTAAGATATGTTACATTTATAACGTTCATTAACGTCTTTTACTATATCACCCCCCCGATAAACACGACTTGGGTCTTGTAGTTGGCCTTTTATGATATTCGCCATCACCTTCTTACCCACGTTGCGCATTGTAGGATACATTTGCGTTCTTGAACAAGTGTGTTGGTCTTTGAGCGTAAGTACCATGAAACAAGGGTTATCCACGCCGGCAATGTTTTTGGCCTTGAGTTCCCAGGCACAGTCTTTTGATGTGCACTTAGCCTCGAACCTTTTTTTGTTAGAAGTGCTGACTCTGTACTCGAAGCACTCCTGAAGGCATTTCATGCCTAGCTGAACCTTTAGTTCGTCCTTACTATCAAAAAGCTGTCCTTCATAAATGCATGATGATGAATTCTGGCTTGAAGACGATGTAGACGACACTACCATTGTGGGTTCGGGAAGGGGGGCTGGCATGCCATGAAAGGTCATGTATGCTGATTCGCTCGGTTGTTTTTGTTGTTCATCCTTGTCATCCCCATCTTCTGAATCTCCGAGATCACAAGCTGGTTCGGCGAATGGGTTATTGTTATGGTTATTGGAAGGAGGTCTTTCTGAACTGCCGATAATTTCAGGTTGTAATACTGATGGTTGCGTGGGTATGGTTTGTTGTTCGGAAAAGTATTGTTTTCTAGCATAGTCTACGGGGACATTGAAAAACGAACCCGTATTTAGGTGCTGATTTTGAGAATTGGGAGGACATGTATCATATTCAAACTGTTTTTCATAGGCGTTAGTTGGTTTAGAGCCATCATCAGACGGAATGTGTACTGTAAACAACGTTACAGACTTATCGGAGGAGCGGCTTTGTACGTACTCCACGAAAACACTTACATCATCATCGTCACATATATATAACGGAGAATCGTATTGTGGGTCTTCGTATGAGAGCATGATGTTGTTACCCGAGCCACACTTTCTACACATGAATTGAAACAGCTCCGTAAACGTTACCACCGTAGGAACCTTTGCCACACGTCTAATTAGGTTGGTTGAAATATAGTTGTGAACACCATCAACCAATTGCCACTCACCGCCAGTTCGGTATGAAAATTTAATTGTAGGAACGGAAGTACTCATGATTGAAAGAAAGTAAAATGATGTTCTTAAACAGAGTTACTTTGAAAGACTTATGAAAATAGAAACTTGTCTAATAGTATTTATATAAGAGAAAGACTTACGGTTTAGGGGTGAATAAATGTGTGAATGTGACGAGTCATCTTTTAGGGGCGAAACACTGTGTAACGTCTGGTTTTTCTGAAAGAAAATGCAGTTGACAGCGACTACTCATCTTTTAGGGGCGAAACACTGTGTAACGTCAGCTTTTTCTGAAAGAAAATGCAGTTGACAGCGACTACTCATCTTTTAGGGGCGAAACACTGTGTAACGTCTGCTTTTTCTGAAATTTAATGCAGTTGACATCGACTACTCATCTTTTAGGGGCGAAACACTGTGTAACGTCTGGTTTTTCTGAAAGAAAATGCAGTTGACAGCGACTACTCATCTTTTAGGGGCGAAACACTGTGTAACGTCAGCTTTTTCTGAAAGAAAATGCAGTTGACAGCGACTACTCATCTTTTAGGGGCGAAACACTGTGTAACGTCAGCTTTTTCTGAAAGAAAATGAAGTTGACAGCGACTACTCATCTTTTAGGGGCGAAACACTGTGTAACGTCTGCTTTTTCTGAAATTTAATGCAGTTGACATCGACTACTCATCTTTTAGGGGCGAAACACTGTGTAACTTCTGTTTTTTCTGAAAGAAAATGCAGTTGACAGCGACTACGCATCTTTTAGGGGCGAAACACTGTGTAACGTCTGTATATATACATCCTTATGTAGGAGTTGTAGCATTGAAAAAAAAACGTACCAATCTGAAATTACTAAAAAATAATGGATTGTTTGAATAAAAGAATGCTTGATATTCAACTAGAATATCAAGCCTTGTACGACGAATATTGTACATTAAAAGGACAACACGAGCAAGAAATGGATGAAAGTGTAATTCTTGATCCGGTAAATCTAGATGAACATGGTCATCCATGGACAGAAAAGTCACAAGGTAGCAGTAGTAACAACACCTGGTTCATTCTTAACGAAATGAAGTACAAGCTTGATTGCCTAACAAAAGAATACCAACAGTTGAATAAAATGATGCACACCCCTGAAGAACAGCCTAATGAAGAAGCACATGAGATTGACGAAGAAGTCCAGCTACCCCCGGTTAATTTGGCTGAAGATGTCTACCCATGGAATGAGAATTCCAAGGCAGCTACTGCGGAAGAGTACTACTTGAATGGCGACGTTGGAGTAACGGAGGATATCTACAGAGCATTTTGTGTCATAAAGTGCTTAGATGATTTGAGGTGCACGAGACATTTTTGGGGAGTCCTTCTAGGAAAAGAACCCAATTCTAATTTGTGGGAAACAGTAAGCATTGCCAACTTTATAAATTGATAATCATTGTTAAATAATATAATAATGACTTTCTTTTATTTAACAGCACTTGAACGTTTGGACTACATGGATGATGAGTCTCGTGAAACGTATGGAAAGTGGTAGTGCAGCACCATCGACAAGGTTTTCGATACTGCCTGCAAGTTTTCATAATCAATTAGGGCTAGGAGATCTCGACGAGATGCACAAGTATGATGGGAGTACACCCCTACATCCATCTTTTACAGATACAGACGTGGTACTCATGCCTATTCGTTTGAGAGACGATCACTGGTTCCTGTACTCAGTTAACCTTAATGACGGTGGCAAAGTAGTGATCTATAACAGTGATAACATGAACACCAACGACGAAGACATGGAAATCCGTATTATTAACATCACAAATACGTTCCTTACCTTTTTACGCAGAATAAACTACTTTTGGTTAACCAGGAGGCCGAGTATACACATCAAACGCTGGTCTTTTGCAAAAGTGTGTCAGCAAAGTCGCCGTTCTGGGAATTCTGCTGTGTTTGTATGTAAGTTTATATACCAGCTAATTCGTAACAAACCCATGGTTAATGATCCAAACGAGGAATTGGACGAGGCAGCCAACAAATTCAGACATGGCATGGCAAAACATTTGTATAAGATGCGTGTAGCCTAATTATGTAATAATACGGTTGAATAGACTGTTTACTTTTTGTAACAAAATTATATTATTAAGGCTCAATGTTATGTGGTTCAATTACTAGTGCGTCTGTATTTTAAGAAAAGATAAGGATGACAGCGAATAGCCATATTTTTCATAAACTTTGACAGCGACAAGTCATCTTTTAGGGGCGAAACAATCTTACCATTATGACTGTATTTCTGGAAAAAAATGAAGATGACAGGGAGTTGTCATATTTGATAGCGACAAGTCATCTTTTACGGGCGAGACACTGTTCCCACTAGCATATATATAACTACATGGTTTTCTATGTGACCTACAATCACTAGTCAAAAACTTTAATTTTTATTTGTTGAAGTTCCCACTATGGCTAGAAGTTGTGGACATCAACATTTCTGGACAATTCGTTCTGAAGATCAAAGAAATTTCGATGTAAACTACTACAGTAAGTGTTTTCATATATTTCTACTCTTATTCTTTTTCCTAGACCAATTTCTAAATGATTCTTGCTTTATAACAGTTGAGTTTGATGATCTTTATACACTTAAGATAATTCAGGGAGGACGGTTTGTGGGTAGACAACCTGAAACCGTAACTAACAGCGTGCCGATTACTGTGAACTATGTTGACAATGTTCCAAAGTATGAGTTAATTGCGAGACCAGTACGTACTTTAAATTGTATTTTATGTGAGTTAGGTTACGAGAATTACGCCCCCCGTCTGATAAGGTACTACTACTATGTACCACGTAACCAAGACATGCACAACATGAGAAGGGTCACAACTTCTAAAGAAGCGGAAAACCTAATAAACGATTTAGGGAACACAAGAGTTGCGACAATCTACGAAACAACTACTATCCCTACTCCATATACTCGTTTCCTTTTGGGTTAGGAGGTGTATTTGGTTGTAATTTCCATCTAGACTTATGCTAGTCAGGATGATCTCTTGTTGTTGGTATGCTCTATTTGATGTTAAATAAAGTTGTGGAATGCACTATAATTTAAAATTTACATGTTCAATAACAATTCACTGATCAATACTATCAAAAAACATAGTAGTCATCTTCTCACGATGACTCTTAACGGATACTTGAGGAGAATGGTGGAATTCTTCATGTGAGAGGTCTGCTCCATGTGTTAACAACTCAAGAAACCAACACACAAACACCCCGCAGTCCGAGCTGTTTTGCTGTTGTGGTGTTCTCCTAAATGGCCCCCACCATAAAACACGACCCTGCGCTGTTCGACTTGGGTGTTTGTCATACCAGTTGTGTTCCTCTAGCTTTTGATAATAATAAACATTAAGAATTGTAGCAACATCGTCGCACCACCCTCGGGGAAACGCCACCTGTATCATGCTGTATAATAAGAAATAGAAGTTAAATATGACATTATCTTTAAAAGAATCACTAAAACCATAAGAGTTAAAACTTGAGTTTGAATTATACATACCTGTCGTAATAAATCAACTGCCAACGGGAGAGGTCTAAGACGAACAACACCCAATGATATTCATTATAATTCGCAGGTAGCATCACCTGAAAATAACAAAGTTAAGCAAAGTCTTTCGTAAATGTATTATTAACCACAAGTACCACTCGTGTAGAATATTCATACATATTCAACGTCCGCTAGATCCGGCCACATGTCGTAAGCCTGTACACCACGTCTGGGTGTCCTACCATGTAACATTTGCTCCATAAACGTGGGGGGCATTATTGTATATTTTGCGTCAGTCGTCCGTACCCGCATTAGGTAGGCGACCCACAATTCTATATGCTGCAAATGATTAATAATATATTAATGAAACAATTAAATTACAAAATAACTATAAAAATATATAGATCAGGTTTATAACTTTAAGAACTTACTTCAGAGGACAGCCACCCTAACGAACCTTCATCAACACCCAGAAGACGCGCCCAGAAATTCCTACTACAGCTTACGGTAGAGTACAGTTGACTACTCGCGCAAAAATTCTCTGGTAGCGACCTGTACCATTTCATAACATCTTCCACAGATGTTGCCCTTCGTCGTTGGCCACGTCCCCGCTCCTGTGTGTACGGGGAACGTAGGGCCGCAGCCGGTCTACTCTGTCGCTGTTGTCGCCTTTGGGCAATAGGTAGATTGCCCGATGTAGAGCATTCTCCGACAAAACGTGTCGGAGCCGTCTGATGTGGCATGATCCGTTCCAAAACAAATCAATAAATTTTTTTACTTAACTAGTCATACTCAAATTCACTATAAAAAATCATACCATCGGCTCCTCCTGCTGTTGGTTTGTATCAGCCCCATCTAAATGTCCCGAATGTGACTGTGAATACATAGCGTTTCAAAAAGTTTTAACACCAACAAACTTTTGATACATACTATAACTTAATTTATTTAATAAGCATCGTTACCCTATTTTCATTGGCGGTAGGCATCATCGGGTGGGTGCCCGCAATTATATCCTCATACTGCCTCTGAAATAGTTAAAAATACACGCAAATTACCAATATATTTCAAAACAAACTTTGTTCAAATATACATATCATATGAACATACCGTATATTGAGCTTTGATACTCTCGACCATCTTAGCTAGCTCCTCCCGCTTTGCGCATTCATACTTGTACTTCTCTTTTAGCACATCTAGTTCTTCCTTTGTGTTACACCAAATTGTTTGCATTAAGCTAAGTTTTTGGTCTTGCTCTTCAATACGGGCTAATAGCTTATTAAACGAATCGATATTCAAACCATCACTTCCATAAACCGGGATTCCCTCTTTTGGTGGGGAACGATCAGGAGTATTCATATGGAACTGCGGTGTCGGTGCTCTCTCCTCTTCATGCCCGGGGACCTCGATGCCATCACCGCCTTCAAAGAATGGCAGACTTGCAACCCACCAAGGCTGTCTCTGCTCACGATCCGTGGGAGTCAAGTAGATCGGTGCATAAGCGGGCTTTGGATGGTCATAGTTAAATGTTATTGATTTAAATAATTAATAATCGTGTATAAAATACAAGGAGACAGAAAAAGTATAAACACTAACCTCAGAGCATTTGGCGAATAAGTTCGTTAACTCATTCGAGTACAGCCTACCAGGGAATTTTCCAATCGCTCCGCATCTTGGAATCAATCCATCATTGGATATCAACCTGGTAACGGCCGGGAATGTCGCGAAAATCCAACACTAAGTGTAAAAAAATTGTATCAAAAAATGTAACTAAGTTCATCATATATTTACATTACAAAAGCTAAAAAAATATTATCATACCTTAAGGACCCAAATCGGCCCGTAAATAGTGTATTTTGGCACCTCATTTCCAGCAGTACGAACAGCAGCAATCTGCAGTCTTCGCTCGTTTATGGCGTCGTACAGTTTATCATACATGTACGTCCATAAATACGACCCCCATGCGAATCTATTCCATGACCGCGGGATGTCGTCAAGCAGATGAATCACACCCGTAGCGATGAACCACTCTGGTCTCGCCCCTATAAAACCTTTGTACAGCATGTACAAAAGTGCTACTCGAACAACGTCATCATCCCCAAGACTGTTAAAATCCGTCTCTGAAGCCCAAAGACGACCTATGTGGGCCACACGCAGCCGGGAGGATATCTGCTCTTTGAAGACACGCCTCATAAATGGCGTGTCGGGAGCACGGTCGTCTAACGTGTACGGGCCTAAACTGAATCCTGTCAACAAACAGAATTCCCTCCGCCCAAAACTTACGGGATTACCCGCTACGTTGAAACGTAAAGTTTCATATTCGTTTTTACCGACGCTAACTTGGGTACACAACAAATAGTGTATCAGCAACGGATCATTTTGCCCCGCCTTAATATTTAAAAAAGGCGCAAAACAAGTTTGATTAAATAAGTTAAGACTTTCTTGTCTTAACTCAAGACGGGGTTTAATTTCTTCCTGCCCGATTCTCATCCGGTTACGACAGGTAAGGTTCGCGTGATGAATTTCCTATAAATAAAAAAATAAACATGAGATTAAATAATTCAAAATTATTCTATTTTATGACCTTTTAATTAATGAAATAATAGTTTAATTATAAGTCTTCCATTTATTTTTATAATTATTTATCATTTAAAAATTAAAATAGAATTAGGATCCATATCATGATCAAAATTCGAAATAATGTAACGTCGTTTATTGCAGGTTAACTTTAGGTGCTGAAGTGATAAAATATTATATGTATTATGTCACATAAAGTGATTTCATAACATATAATTATTATCAATACAATCGGATTATGTAATATATCTTTATATACTTGTAGGTTTTTTATTTGTTTTTGAATCATTACCAAACTCGATATAGTAGGAACTGTAATATTTGAATTATTAATTTGTCATGATTTAGATGTTTGAACAATTCTGGTTATGTTTCTTTTTCATATTCAAACTATAAGCATTCAAGTTTTATATATTTTTTAATATACATTATAACTTAAAAATAATACAATTTTTTTGAAAACTTAAAATTTGATTTTTTTTGTTATACACTTTTTTTTTCAAACTCTCAAAATTCGTAAAAATTAATAAAAAAAGATTCTGACTAAGAAATAAATATTTTTTTCATTAACTCTAAAATATAATACGTAGTTCTCTATGTTCGTATAAATTTGTTTTAACATATATACGTACGTATATATATATATATATAGCTCTCTGTCAATGATAATACATTTCATGTTGTCGGTAGTTGCTACGAATTAAATTAACAAGTTAAATATATGTTACCTACATGCATCTTAATTTTTAATCTACCAATTAAAAGTTAGATTTTTACATAAAACGATATTTTTTTTAAATGCAATACTACAGAAACCTTGAACAAACATATAAAGGAAGGTGCAAGATTCTACTAAGTATATGATATAAGGTTATAATAAGCAACAACATTACACTAATAACATTAATACAACCTAATAACACAATAATATCATTTGTTCTAAAAACATAGGTTTAAATAACATTCAAAAAAATTATAACATGTACAAAAATATTACCTCGTTTAATATGGTTGAAATATAAGAAATGAGTGTTGCCGGATTATTGTTCGCCGGAAAACTTGAGGTGGTCTGGCCGGAATATTAAACTCGTCGATGTGATTGCCGGAATTATTTGGCCGGAAAATATGGAAGAATTCTTTTGACGATATGAATTTCTCCCTTCCTTCCTCCATAGCTTCTCCTTTTAACCAACATAAGAGAATATCCTATCAAATCCACCAGATTCGTCCATCAATCCACCAGATTTTCCTGACAAAAATCGAGACTCAATATTCTCCAAATATTCTCCAAATACACCCGTGAATATGTACTTTGGCACCAAAACCAATGCCAGTTTCGCCCATGGCACAAAAATCGAGAGGCTGAGGGGCGAAACTAGGGACCTAGGGGCGAAACTGTGCACGTAACCCGAGAGACACGAAGAACGAGGACCTTTGGGCGAAACTAGCCCCTTTTGGGCGAAACTGACCCCTTTTAGGGGCGAAACTGACATTTTTAGGCCACGTGTCATTCATTCATTGGTGGGCGAAACTTGGGGCGAAACTGAGCTTTTGGGGGGCGAAACTGATGCTTATTTTCATAATTTGATTTTTTTAAGCTTGTTTTCGCGAATGTATAAGATATGTTGCTTATTTTGGTAATTGATTTATAATTTAATATTGTAATTAAAGAAAAAACAAATATAATGCTAATGTGCTATGGCTTTGGAACATTAGAGGTTTAAAGATGGGGAATTAAAAATATGGTATCGATGTGATGTATATATATGATATCTTCATAAAGGAACTTAATGATAAGTAAAGGAACTTAATGATGATCACCTCATAGATGTTATATGCATGTATAATATCGATGTGATGTCGATGAGAAAACTGATATATCTTTGGATGCCATTAACAAATAATAATATTCTAAAGGAAAACCTTTGAGACATCATGAATTTACTTATTGATAGATTTTAGCTCAAAATATTAATCAAAAACTTTGATTTTTTTAGGATTGGTATGAAAATACTTCACAAAATATGTGATTTCGGCCATATTGTATGGGGCATCACGATACATTGTTTGGGATAAACCAAGTAGAAGTAACATGGATTTCGTGCAAAATAAAAAATTAAGAAACATGTAATTCATTACTTTGTTTTATGTTCCTTAAGACAAGATTTTTGCATATTAACTTTCAAAGAATAAGATCACCTTGTAACAACCAATTACTTCTTATAAAGAGTTTTGATAGTTAAAGTCGATAATTTTTGGAAGAACACTGTCTCTTGGGAATACACATGAGAGTTAGGGGACTAGGGGTTTGAACGCACTAAGGGATTCCGTACATCCCATGTCCTATTGTCCTTGATATCAACTAAGCTTATTCAAGCATAAAATATGTACATCCATGTTCGCGTTATAATTAAATTTAATTTTAGCTTATATCGAGTTAATTTTGATCATACTAATGACTTGATGGTACTAAAGTTACTAACACTTATGAAATAATTGTTCAATTTACATATATATCAATTTGCAAACAAACTTGCAATTTTCTCATGATATTTTGAGCAAATATTTGTTGACTGCACATTGACCAAGTTTCTCAAATTCTCATGAGATTTAGAATTTCTCACATTATGAAAGGTGGATGGTAGACACGTGTAGGATAATTGAGACATGCATGGACTTACTTTTTTAGTTTCTAAACACTTGGTGCAAATTTGTGAAAGACTAATGAAACACCTCCATCTTTCATTCTTTCTTTTCTTTCTGTAATATAAAATAATTGGCAACAAGGCTCATGACAATGGAGATGATAACCTCATAATACATGGGACATAAATTCAGGGGGAGGACGCGAGTTTTGAACAAGGTTTAAAGCATAGAAAATAGTACTAAAGTTTTCCATTTTTAATTATGGGATGGAGCATTAGTTAAAACATGCATTGTGTGAAAGCTTTACTTGACAAATGAGAGAAGGGTGAATTACGTTAATTACAAGAGACCATTAATTAACTTATATGAGTTTTTCTTTTAAGCATAAAGTTAAGTATTCTTTTTTCTTATTTAGTTACATGAATAGTTTTCAATTATCTAAAATATTCTCAGTACATTCATTCAACTATTACAGTTAAAGAAAATAATATTTATATGGTATCTAAAATTAACTTTCCCCCGCAATCGCGAGGGCAATTAAACACTTGTTTCAATCATTTCTATACTTGATTTCATCTTTCCTATACCAATACCACTATGAAGTCATCCTTTGCGAGTCTATACACATTATTACATTATTCACACTCTTTTGATCTTTCTAATTTGTTATGCTTCAAATTCTCATGTGACTTCTCTCTTGATATCATTCACGCGCTTCTCGCACAGATTAAGATTTCCTTGCCCACAATTTTCTTTTGTTTTGATTTGCAGCTTAAAATTTATGCTTTTCATCGCATAATCACGACTTGGTTTCGTCTTTTATTGCTTTTAAAAGTTAGAGCATGAAGTTTTTTAATCATCCTCTCAAGATGAACGTATATTTTCCACCTTGTATTTATCTATCAATACCATACTCGTATTCCAAGTATAGAGCAGTAGTTTACCTCTCTATCATACTTTGAACACATATTCATTATATTTGCATTGTATGCATAAATTAACAAGGTTGTTTGATTTTCAAACAATTGAACTGTATCCGATATCCGTATCCGGAATTCGGATATCCGAAAATTTCGGATAGTGCGTTCTGCTATCCGATATCCATATCCGAAATTTCGAATATCCGAAATTCGGATATCCAAAATATTGGATAATCCGAAATATCCGAAATTTGAGGATGGTGAATGCTAATCGGGAATATATTTAAAACATTTAGTACCAAACGCACATCCAAATGCTCTTTTTTGCAGCCCATTATACAAACACCATAATCCTCTGTGCAAATAACTACAAATGCTAGTAGCCTAAATTGAAGTTCATTTTTGTTATACAAATAAGCAGCAAGTAATTAGACATTGTATTAATATAAAAGTGCTAAGGCTAGCAAACACAGGAGATAGAAACAATTTATGCTAAATAATTATCATGCTAAGTTTCTAACCCTTTAAGAATGAAAAATTAGAGAAAATAAAAGAATCGGGAATATATCAACAGTTCAACGCTTCAACAGACAACATAAAGCTTAAATCACAAAGGCAAATTAAGAGGTATTTTACAGACTAAACTTACTATGAAGGACATGGGATATTATGCAAATCTTTAAAATTTCAAGCTTGAAGCTGCCCAATCGAGTGATTGCCAGAGAGATGGAGAAAGAGAAGTCGAGAACTCGAGATGGAGAAGGGTCATTCGTCGTCATCTGCTTCTGCCGTCGGCCGTCGAGTGATTGACAAAGAGAGCCAAAGAGGGAGAAGGAGAACTCGAGATGGAGAAGATCGTTGCTGCTTTGTTCTTCGTCAGTAGCCGTCGGCCGTCGTTTGCGTCGCCGGTCGAGCGTTGATCCTTAGCCTCGGTGGACTTTGGGGCCGACTACCGTGACTCACAAAGGAAAAGAGAGGCGTGAAGTTTGATATGTGAAACTAGGGCATCATTTTCCTTCTTATTTGTTATATAATTAATAATAATATTTTAAATAAATAACAAATTAATTGGATAATTCGGATATCCGAATATCCGAAATTTTGGAGAAACACTATCCGTATCCGAATCCGAAAATTCGGATATCCGAAATTTCGGATATCCGAATTTTCGGATACTTTCGGATCGGATTTTTCGGATATGGATATTTTTGAACACCAAATGGAATCGATTTTGTCTCTTAAACTGAGTTTTTTAATATGCGTTTACTACTAACTTGTACAGATGTTTCATCATTTGTTCATGCTTATGAGGGTGATGTAGTGATAAAACTAACTAATGAAAAACACTATTATCTAATTTGCCTTCAAAACAAAAACTTAGATCGGCAAAGTTGATATCTTTCGTCTCACTAAAAGATTTGTGTTAGTGCTATTTCACCATCTTGATCATCTACCACTATCTTACTTTATTATATGCGTATAACGTACCCATTTTAAATTTATAAAATTCATATTCTTTAGGTAAGACGACAACATAATAGACAAGAGGACCTAATCGTATTATAGTATAGTAAATAAGTATGTGTGTCAAACACAAGGGGAACAAGGATAATTTTGATTATAATTCTACTAATTCAAATATTAAACTAAATTAAACTACTAAAGAGTAATAAAAAGCAAATAAGCAAACAAACGGGGGACTTTTATGATTTTGCACTTTTAATAAAACTTTAAACCACTAACAAACCTAAATAACACCTTTAGCAACTCAAAGCAATAAGAATACAATAAACTTGATTGGATTGAACTTATAATATGAAGATTTTCCCTTCCTAGATTCAATTTCACCTTTTCAAGTTGAATGATTTCAAATAAACATGTGCAATGGGTAACTAGCTATCACATACTGATTTCTAATATAACTAGAATCTTTGTCAGATTATCTAACCTTATAATCATGCAATTAACTAACCTTTCTGGTCATGAGAGTAAATTAAAGCATAAATAGTGTATTTGGTTCGAATCAAGAAAGAATTAACCTTTTTGTGATTGTTTTTACTAACAAATCATCTAATTAACACATAAAGGTCATTATATGACAAGCATACGCATTAAAGTACCTGTATTTGATTGTTTAAGCCTAGGATTAGTCGGTCACTAGTCAAAATTACCTATTGATCCTAGATAATCAATATTCAAGTTTCACAAATAAATTGATCCTCTAATTTATGAAAACTCAGTTTATAAACAACCAAAAAGAGATCCTAAAACACATAAGGATCATTGATTAAGCTTAACAAGATAAATATATGGTAAAAAGCATCCAAATTCCTTAAGTACAACAACTATTTAAGGTTACATCTCCTCTAAGGAGAAAAACAGAAAACTTATCCTAGCATATTCATTCTAAAAAACTGAAAATCATTCAAAAACATTAAATATGAGATTGGAATGAAAAAACTGTAAAAGAGGAATGATTCCAAGCCTTGATCTTCAAAATAAACCCCAATCTTCAAGCCAAATGCTCCAAGCTGCTTCAAGACTCCTCTAGGGTGTTTCTAGAATTATAGTGGTGGTAAAATTCGAAGTGTAACCCCCAAAGCAGATTTAGATGATTGTTTATGCAGATAAGGCAAAACAAAGGTCACGCCACGACGATGTATGCGTCGCGTATCGATTTGTCAAGTCCTAGTGTAATTCAAACTCTTCTTTTTGAAATTCGATTCTAATCTCTTTGCGTCGTGATGCCTTAACTTTCGCGTCGCGATCTTGCATTTTCAAGAGTTTACCATAAAAGTGAGATTGTAACCATTTGAGTCTAGTTTCCGACTCAAATCACCTTAATCTGAGTTCGTATGAGTGAGATATGATCAAAACAGTAGAGGTGTGTCGGAGCGGACAATTTTTCTAATTTTTTTGGTTTCTTCCGTTTTTGCTATAAAAAAAAATTCAACCCGCATTTTTAACCTGAAACCCAACAGTCAAAAATATTATGTATATTTTGACTTATTTAAGAGCAATTAACAAGCTAAAATAAAACATATATCACTTAAAATATATATCTAAATATGACAATATCACTTTATGTTTTTAAGTTTAATATACTTATATCTTATAATAGGTGATCTCTTTCTGCTAAATTTGTAGCTCTTTTCGGTTAAAAATAATAGAGGTATTGTACAGACTTTGTATCTTAAATGTGATAAGTTTTACATTAACCCAATGAAGTTGGTGTGATGTAAGACTGCGGGTTTTTCTTGTTATAAAATCTTGTGACACAACCTCGTTTTAAATTTATAAAAACGATGTTACAAAGCAGATACTACACACGACTCAGGCAAGTGTAACCTGGTCAATAGCTGTACAGACTCGGTAAGACCGGATATCGTTCCACCAGGACAGGAAGCTACCAATACTTAAGCCTCATTGTTGTTTGATCAGCAGATTAAAAATAAAAGCAAGTTACATAATAAAGTAATCCACAAAGCAACTAAAACAGACTAACACCGAAGGCAGATACAGGCTTTCGAAACATCTAGACTAATCATGGCAATACTGCAATACAATTCCTAATACGAAGACTTGAATAGATTGAGCGCATAGTATGTTGTTCTAATACTCAACAAAATCACATTATCATGCAAGAATCATCACTCGAATTATCAAGACTCAGACTCAACAATCAAACATGATCAGGCCAGCAATGGCATATCACAGATCCACCAGATCGTATCCAAATCAGACTATTGAATATACATCTTTTCAAATGATATATCCAGTAATCCTCAAAACCCAAAAAGGTGTTAAAGCAGTTAAATAAGTTAAAACAAGCAAAAACAACATACTGTAGTGAAAATGCCTTCTGCGGCCGTAGGACATATATCATGCGGCCGTAGAAGGTTGTATTGTCCTGCGGCTGTAGGAATTTCTTCCTGCGGCCGTAGGAACCAGTACGACAGAACAGTCAGATCTAACATAAAGGCATTCAACAACAAATTACAATCTAGACTTTAATCTCAGATCATAAACACATGCAAATTGGTACAATGGGGTCACAAACTCCTCTAAACTCAAACCTCACAATTAAGGGATCTTAATATTTAGCCACATGATTACTAAAGATATGAACATGTTAAACCTACCATTTCTAGTATAGCCAACACTTCTTAAAACATGAATAATGTGATATGCACATTGAACACCAAGACCAACATAACAAAGGCATACATGTGAGTTCATTTCACCATCTAAACATACCAAAAAAACATCTTTGTGAATCCTTTAATCATTAGTAGCATGTTTTACCCATGAATACACCAAATGACTAGATTTTCATCGGATATCATAAGGCTTGCATAAAACCAACATATGAATAAAATGACCAATAATGGATGAACCTGAAATGATTCAAAACATATTCCAACAATGATTTCTAATGACAACCATGCAAGATGTATCATTTCTAATAACAAGCTTAACATGGAATTAAGAAGATACAAACATCATCATTGAATATCCATATGCTTAAACATGAAGGAGTTATCCTATACATATTATCACACATAAACATGGTCAGATTATATACACAAATATGATTAACACAATTGTATTCAAGATCAAACATGCATAATTGAATCAAGTCAACATAAAAGTCAAATATAATGCCATAACTAGCCAAGAATCATCTTGGCCCAAGTGAAATGAGTTTAGTTATCCATATACATCAATATTAGTACTACGACATCTGGAACATATGGGTACATGATTGAAATCAGAAATGGAAAGAGTATACCCAAGCTAAGCAATGATAAAACTAATGAATCCAAGCTCTAAGATGTTGTTCCAAGCCTTCAAATCCAATCTCTCCTCATTAGAATCACCAAGAAAGGCTCCTGGAGTGTTAGGGTGCTTGGGGACATATATCAGGGAATCAAAAACAGATAGCTAGGTAACCAAATTGTACTTAAAATTATATCTTTACAAATCCGAGTCAAACTGATTCTTCTTAAACAAGATAAGGTTTTGTCATCATCAAATAGGGGGAGATTGTTGGGGAGATAGCAATATATTACCTAAATCAAACATGTCTATTAATTAAAATATGATTTGATGTTAACAAAATCACTTATTCAGTTTAGACTTAGATAAATGAAAAACATGTGTTGTTTTTCATGTTAGACTTAAAGAAAATTGTAAGTAAGAAGTGTCAGCTGAAGAAAACAAGTGTCAGCTGAACACTGAGTATCAGCTAAAGGACAAGCTTCAGGAAGATCAGCTGAGAGGAAAATATCAGTCAAGAAGCATCAGCTGAGGATCTACAATGGATCAGCTGATGGTCCAAAACCATCAGCTGAGGAAAGTTTCAAGATCAGCTGAGCTATCAAGGATCAGCTGACACATTCACATTGATCAGCTGATGCCTCTCATCTGTCAGATAAGGTATTTACTACTTATCCAATCTTTTCTTCATAAGCTGATCATACTCAAACGATTAGCTGAGCCCTTGGGATCAGCTGACAGTTTAGTTTGATCAGTTTATTAGTTACTTTGATTTGTATTGTTAGCTAAACATTTCGATCAGCTGAGCAAATCTAGTCAGCTGAGTCTTTCACATTTATCCTTAGCTGAGCAAAATTACATTTGCAGTTCAGTGTCTGTTAGCTGAGTTCTTATTCTATATCTCAGTTAATAACTTTTCTATGTAATATTTTGTTTAGTCAAAGGCAGAACATGTGTTGTTCTTATTATGCCTTAGATCTTTCTTTGTAAAAGTACTTAGCACTTTTTGTATCTGCAAAGAAACAAAAAGGATAGATCTTGATCCCCTGAAAAAGGAGAAAGATACTTTTGAAGAGAAGATCTCGAAGATATGCTGCTTCAACTAAGTATGGTTGGTAACTCTATACTTGGTAAAGTCAAATCTTCAGAAAGCATGGTGTTGATTAAAGCACAAGCATGGAAAGAGAAGTTTACTCTCCCAAGACATAAATGTAGTACTTTAATAATATAATAATAGATAGTGGGTAAACTCATTACTGAAAAGTATGTTTACTTTACACACTTTGCGTGTAAAGTTAACTTACCTTCCACCCACTACCTTTATCTATTATAATATTATTAAACCAAGTACCTTTGTCTCCTTCTCTCTTCATCAACCCGGACACAACCTTGCTTATATATACTCATGCATGGAAACATGCTAAGTATGCGATATAGAGTTGAATACTGAAATCTCATTTGTTGAGAACTAGAAGAGTTAGCATTTTATTTTCAGTATAACAAACTTGTTCATGTGTTGAACATCTTAGACATAAGTTGTTTAAGATTAGCTTAGTCTATGTGTTAGACAAATTTAGTTGCCACCTTTTATTGAACTTAGATTTTCCGCATCTAGTTCATGTAATTCTTGATTCACATCAATAAGAATTATATAAAAGTAAACCGTGTGTCTCTTAAATTTTAATTTGCTAAAGTTTGTATTCAACCCCCCTTCTACAAACATTTGTTGTTGTAGTATCCATTCGGGACCAACAACTGGTATCAGAGCAGGCTAGATAACTCATATCTAAGATCTGTTTTTCTTACTCTTCAACTGCTTCTACCCCACACTACAAAATGGCCACTCCAGGTGCTGCTTCTAACAATATTTCCAACAATGACTCACTCACAAGATGTCCAATGTTTGATGAAGAGAATTTCTCTCTCTGGAAGAGTAGAGTTCTTCTCTATATGTCAAGCCTTGATGATGTGATGCTTAAAACTGTTACTGAAGGTCCTTATGTTCCTTCCTCAACAATTCAAGTGACTGAAGCAACTGATGAAGTTCCTGCTGTTGAAAGACTGATTATAAAGCCTATAAATCAGTGGTCTGATGAAGACAAAAGGCTTGTTAATCTTGATGTTAAAGCAAGAACATCTTTAGTCTCTGCACTACCAAATGATGTCTATCATCAAGTTCTTAACTGCAAATCTGCAAAAGAGATGCTAGAGACTTTGACTGTTGCATATGAAGGCACTGAAGAAATGCAGGAGAACAAGAAACTCCTTCTGGTTAGAGAATATGAGTTCTTCTTTGCTCATAAAGGTGAAAGTCTTACTCAGACCTACACCAGGTTCAACTGCCTTATTAATGACTTAAGAAGGGCAGATGTTCCCAAGAGCAACAAGGAACTTGTAAACAAGTTTCTAGACTCTCTCCCAGAATCTTAAGATCATTTTATCACTGTGCTTAAACATGGTGAGAAAATCAAGGGTCTTACACTGGTTGGTTTATATGGAAACCTTATGAATCATGA
Source organism: Pulicaria dysenterica (assembly GCA_947179395.2). Lineage (NCBI taxonomy): Eukaryota > Viridiplantae > Streptophyta > Magnoliopsida > Asterales > Asteraceae > Pulicaria > Pulicaria dysenterica. The sequence continues at coordinate 34,851,445 of OX359296.1, read as the reverse complement.
ACAATCAGTGAAACAAAGGAAACCCTCTACCAAGGATATGAAGGAGGCTGCAAAAGCTCCAACTACTGCCCTTGTGTCTAAGGATACAAGATCTAGGAGTTTTGCTGCAGTTGTGGATGAGTCCAGTGATGAGGAGGAAGAGGAGGAGTCTTCTGATGAAGAGCAAGTGGCTGATGGGGATGAAGTTCTGCAGAACATGGACAACATTGAAGCTGCTGTTGAGCAGGCTGCCATGTTGGTTAAAAGGTTCATACCTTTCTTGAAAAGAAAGGGTGTCAAGAGGTTTGATAAGAAACCCTTCAAAGGAGAAAGAGCCATGTCAAAACCAAAGGCTTATGAAGGTTATTTCTCTTGTGGCAAGACTGGTCAGTACGCCAGTGAGTGTAAGTCCAGAGGAAACACAGGCTTCAAGGGTTCCTCAAGCTCAGACAGCAAGATTGATTATGAAGCTAAGTATAAGAAGCTTCTTGCTGCAGTACTGGACAAGAAAAAGAAGAAAGCCCAGAACAGGATGTTGGTACCTGAAGAAGAAGATTGGGCCGAGGAAGATCTCTCAAGTGATGAAGATGAGGTCCTCACGGCTCAGCTCAGTTTGATGGCTAACACAGCAAGTACAAGTTCCTTTGATGAAGACATGAAGAAAGCTGCTAAAGCTTGTACTTCTCCTGACTGGGATCCTTCTTCTATGTATCAGGTTGGAAAATTTATTAACTATGAAGATAATGAAAAGAACACTATGTTTGATTATCTGTGTGTTGAGTTTCAGTCAAATATTCAAAGAGAAAAGAAGCTAAAATTAGAAATAGAATCACTAAAAGAGAGATTAAGTCTTAAAGATGAGAAACTGAAGCAAATAACAAAAATGGAAGATGATTTAGCTAATCAAAAGATACTTAATCAGATATTGGTAAAAGAAACCAATGAAGCAACAATAAAGTTTAATGACCTTCAAAAAGTAGTTAGATCTTGGTGTGTATTTGCTGAGAAGACCACTCAGTGTGTCAATGAGCAGATTCCAAAACAAGTTCAAGCTATTATTGGTGGAAATTATTCACAAGCTGCTAACTGTGTTGATTTTAGCAAGAACATAAATATCTTAGAAAAAGCTGATATTTTACCTCTTACCTTTCAAAAGATTGTAAAAGGAAAAAGTATTATCACTAACAGATTTGTCAAAAGTAAAAGTACTCAGCTAAAAGACTCAACCACTTCAAAAGTTGATTCAAGTTCTATTATTTTGACAGAAAGCAAAAATACTGAAAATTTAATTGTAAAGGAAGTAAGTAAAGGAATGGAATCAATTGTTGATACCAAAGAGACATTCTGTTGTCAAACCTTGAAAGCTGATACATTAAATTTAGGAACTCAGCTGACTGAAAATTCTTTAGCTAATGATATTACATCAGCTGATCAAAAAGTAGATGATAACTGCTCAGCTGATATCCTGTCAGCTGATCATAGATCCTCTTCTGTTTGTTTAGCTGATCAAACATCACTTCAAACTCTTTAATAGGAGAAACCAAGGGAAAAAGACCTTTTGTTTACAAAAAGTCTAAGTCTGCCACACCTAAAGTTGATCAAAAACTCATTTTAACTAAGGGTCAACCTAAGGTGACTGTAAACAAAGACCTTATCAGTTTACAGAATCAGCTGCAACAACTGAATGGTGAAATCTGTCAGCTGATGACCCATAGTCATCAGAAAACAGTTAAGACATCTCTTAGGCAATTACCAAAACATGTTAAAGGCTCCAAAAATAAAAAATGTTATAAATGTGGGAGCAAAGAACATAAGGCAAGTAATTGTTCTCTTGAAGGTAACTCAAGACAGCGGACTGATAATGATAACACATTTGTTTCTCTCATTCATAAACAACCTAATATAAAGTGGATGGCTAGGTGCAATCCACAGGGGTCCACTTAAATGTGGATGCCCAAGTGTCACTAACCTTCTTTCAATCACAACTATGCAGGGTCTGAACACATGGTATCTTGATAGTGGATGTTCAAGGACCATGACAGGTTGTAAAGCTTTGCTTAGTAACTACAAGAAGGAAAAAGGTCCAAGAGTGACCTTTGGTGATAACAATTGTGGGCAAACAAAAGGCTACGGAGAACTTCATAATGTGAACTTAACCTTATCTAAGGTATCATATGTTAAAGGGCTTAAGTACAATCTCATCAGCATAAGTCAGTTATGTGATGGTGATCATAAAGTCCTCTTTACAAAGACAGGTGGTTCCATTTTAGATCAAGAAGGTAAAACAATTATTTGTGCAAAGAGAACCAAGGATGTATATACTCTTGATATGTCCTCTGGTGAACCAAAGGCTTTATAAGAGGAAGCATAGATAGCACTTTGTTCATAAGGAAATTCAAGGGTGATGTAATACTTGTATAGATATATGTAGATGATATAATATTTGGGTCTAAAAACTTGGATCTTTGTAAAAAGTTTTCAAAACTCATGTCTGATAACTATCAGATGAGCATGATGGGTGAATTAAACTATTTTCTTGGACTTCAAATTAGACAAGAGGTTGATGGAATTTTCATTCATCAAACAAAGTATGTAAATGACTTACTTAAGAAATTTGAGTTTGAAAATTGTTTTTCATTGAAAACACCCATGTCCACTGCCTTAAAGCTTGGAAAGGACACTGATGGTAAATCAGTGGACATTACAGCTTATAGAGGTATGATTGGATCTCTTTTATACCTCACTGCAAGTAGACCAGATATTATGTTTTCAACATGTCTTTGTGCTAGATACCAAGCAGATCCCAAAGAATCTCACCTAGCTGCAGTTAAAAAAATTTTCTGGTATCTCAAAGGAACTCCTAATCTAGGTCTTTGGTACCCCAAAGACTCTGATTTTGAGTTAGTTGGATACACTGACTCTGATTTTGCAGGTTCTACACTAGACAGAAAGAGTACATCTGGTGGTTGTCAGCTGTTAAGTGGAAGATTAGTTAGCTGGTCAAGCAAGAAACAAGACTCTGTTTCAACTTCAACAGCTGAGGCAGAATACATTGCTGCTGGAAGCTGCTGTGCTCAACTACTATGGCTGCAAAATCAACTACTTGATTATGACATACAGTTTGAAAACTCACCAATCCTGTGTGACAACACTAGTGCCATTTCTATCTCTAACAATCCGGTTTTGCATTCTAAAACCAAGCATATTGAAATCAAACATCATTTTCTTAGAGATAATGTGCAGAAAAAGAAAGTTTCAATGCACTATATAAGTACTGATGTTCAATTAGCTGATCTTTTTACAAAACCTTTGGATGAGTCTCGGTTCAACTTCCTAATATCCAAACTTGGCATGTTAAATTTGTAACATATTCCTTTCTTAGGTAGTTAATTTAGTGTGAGAAATTAATTCTAGTAGTGTGTGAAATGAAGTACTTATCTAAGCTTCTTCATATTTTATTAATGGTGAATCAGCTAATGATATTCTGTTAGCTGACAACCATCAGCTGATACTATATCTCAGCTGATCAACCATTAGCTAAGACTTAGACGCTCAGCTAATTGCATTCATTAGCTGACACTTATTTTATCTCAACATGGATCAGCTGACACTCTCTTTTGTCAGCTGATGATTTTCAAAAATCAAAAATTCTGTTTCCCCACACTTATTTTATTAATTTCTCATTTGTGTTTAATATGTTACTAGGTAGTATTTAATTTCGTTTAATTATCCGTTAATTGTCTGTGTATTTATTATTTATTCCGTTTATCACCTTTTTGCAGAAGTGACAGTTACTTTTTGAAATATATTTTGGTGACAGTTTAGGTTTCCAAGGAAGATATAAAGGTGTTTTCGAGCGGTTTTTCATTTCTTGTGCTTTCAAAATTCCCAAACACTCTTATTCTCTTCAAAATTACAAACCCTAAGCTCTCTTCACTCACAGTTTCTTCACTCTGTAATCATGGTGTCCTTCAACCCTGCTTCTACTCCAAATGCTGTTGCTGGTGAGAACGTGCCGGTAAACTCAGAAATCACCATTCGTCCAAACAACTTTCTAATAAACACTGATATCCCCACGAGCAAAGAAAACCAGGGATACGAACCTATGGTGGCTTTCATAACTTCCCATCCCCTGTTTGCATGTCTCTCTGCTCATCCTCTGTTCATCTTTCCAAACATCGTTGGTGAGATGTGGTACACTATAAGGTACCATACTCATCAAGAACTAATCACCTGCACTTGTCTTAATGGCACCATCAACATCAACATCACTGTAAATTCTCTCAGACAAGCAATCTCTATACCCAACTTGGCCTCATTTCAACCTTTTGCTACAATGGATCAAGTTCTAGAGGTTTTACCCCTGATTGGCTACAATGAAGTTGTTTCCCATGGTCAATATAAGCTGTCTGTGCTGGACACCCATGGAAGTATTTGGCCAGTGTGATCATTAGGTGCTTTGGTCACAAGTCTGGCAGCCATGACCAAATGAACCAGTCTGAGCTGATGATTCTACATGCTCTGGTCACAGGGAGGAATATTGACTTTGCACAAGTCATATTCTCTGAAATGGTGGATAAGGTTACTCTGGGCATATCAAAGAAATCAACCAGAACCCATGTTCCCTACATTAGGTATCTCAGTTTGATTGCACTTAGAGATATTCAGTGGGAACACTATGCTGGGTTAGCTGCTCACTTGCACACAATGATCATCCCTCAAATGGGTCAGAAAACCTTCCATTTGATAAGGGAAGTTCAAGGTCCTGCTATAACTGCTCAAATGCAAGAGTTAATTGATGTTGCTGCTGAGAGAATGAGAATGAAGAGGAGGAGGTTGCTGAAAATCGTGAGGTACAAATGGCTGATGATTCTGAGTCTCCTGGTATAATCATTGAGCATTCTGAAGAGTCAGTGACTCATGCTCAAGATGAAGCCATGATTGAAGAAGAAAGGATGAATGAAGAGTTGATTGGCACTGCTGATCAAGAAATGATGTTTAGAGCAGATGTGTTTGATGAACCAGCACAGGATGAGCCTATTAATCCTGATGCTGAGGATGTTCATGTAGCAGATAATGGTGATGAAAGTGGTGAAGTTGACAATGATGAAGGAGATGATGACTTTCCTGGAAGTGATGCTGGCTATGATCATACTGAAAATATTCAAGCTACAACCAGCTCATTTTCTCAAAGAGGAATGCCAATTACTGAATTCCCTTTCAGTTCCAGTTCTACCACCCCACAGAGTAAACAAAGTGGAGGTGCTACTGATGGTGATGATGCTGAGGAAGACACAATCTCTGACAATCTTATTCAACTGATTGAGATCAGCAAAACTCAGCACATCTCAAGTATAATCTCTACCACTCTTGAGGATACTCATTTGGTAAACCCCACCAGTGAGAACCCAACCTCTCCTCCAGTTGTAACACCCCTACAACAGCCAAGCTCTAGTGTACTCCCAACAATCACTAGTTCTACTCCCTCCTTCACCCATACTGAATTAAGGTCACAAGAGCTTGTGCACTTTTCACAAGTCTCTGAGGTAGTGTTATCCACACCTCTGACCTCAACTTGACTAGTTCCCTCTTATGTTGAGGGGGAGCAAATGAAAGTTGACTTAACCCTCTTGCCAGTGGATGTGTTCTCCCAACATGACACATTTGTAAATATGGGACTCTTGCAATCTGGATCACCCTCCTAACAGGGTGATGTCATTGAAAGACAGACCTTCTCCCAAGGTCATACTGTGTCTATACCCACATTAAGTCTATCTATACCCTTAGTAAGTTCACAACAACTTACTACTGTAATAAGGGATACCCCACTGTGTGCAACCCTCACTCATACTCACTTGCTTGCACATGTATTTGATTCACTTCTTACACATGCTACTGCACTGCCTGTCAATACTAGTGGTATAAACCAACCATTAGCACAGGGCACACATTCTGTTCCCAGTGATCTTAGGCCTATATACCAAGGTCTAAGTGAGGGACCCCAATCCATTCCTGATATTGGTACCTTATCTCAATCAATTCCTATCCAACCCATTCCATCTACTTCTTCTGAACCTTCACCCCAAATACTTCAAACCCTCCTATCTATCTCTCAAAAGATGGATAGTCTTCAAGCCTCCTTTACCTCTTTCCAAACCCAAACAGAAACTCAAATCTCTCATCTAACCCAAGAGGTTGAGTCACTTAAAGCTACCCAATCCCAACCCCAACCCACCCCTGTCCCAGTTAATCTGTCACCCATTCTTCATAATTTGGATCAACTCTTATCCCAAACTTCTCACCCTTCTACCACCCCTTCACCTCCCATTTCAAACCAAACCATCACTTCCTTAAACCAAACTATTTCTAATCTTCTTTCCCAACTCAAAACCTAAGACCTTCCCCTCCTAACATTTCAGTAACCATTCCTGACTCTCTTATTAGAGTCCCTTCTATTCTCCAAACCATAGCTACTGATGTCACACATCTAAGCAACTCCTCTCGCCAAAGGCATAGTGAAACCATTCAAGAATTCACCAAAATCACTGATGCTATCCTAAGCCTAAGACAACCTCCATCCTTCACACCACCTCCTATTCCTACTACCTCTCATTCACCTTCAACTATCCCTCCCTCTACCTCCACTCCTTCTCCATCTCCTTACTCTTTTATCCCACCTTCTGTTGCCAACCCTTCTGACAACTTTCCTTTTTCATTTGTTGATGTCAAAAAGGGGGAGAAGTCAGTTAGAGAACCTTCACCAGACACCATTAGAGCAGCTGTTGATGCCTATACAGCTGAGGCTCAGGCAATACAAGCAGAGGATGTGGATGCCCCCAATAAAACAGAAACTAAAAGGAAATAAAATGTTGAGGGGGAGAATTTATCTGAGGGGGAGCAACCTGCTCAAGATGAGCAGAGGACAAAAAGAAGACTTAAACAAATGGCTAGAAGGAAGAGTGCTAAAAAGCCCAGACAAGATGAATCTTGTGCACCAATCAATGTGCCATCAGAAGATTCTGATGATGATGATGAAGATAGGGTGCCTCTGTCCTCTCTGCTCAACTTGAAAAAGCAGAGCCTCTCAACTCAAGCTTCAACAGTCCAAGCTTCCTCTCCAGTACAATCAAGTCAACCAACTCCCAGCAGCACATCAAGGAGAAAAGGAAAGAAAATAATGTCTGCTGAGGAGATTGAAGAAGAAGAAAGAAGAGAGGAAGAGCTAACTCAAGATGATGAGAATCTTAGGAAGTTAAGTGAGCTGACTGCTGCACTTGGCACCTTAATTGAAGAGGTTCTCAAAGCCAATGAAAGACACCAGGATTTCACAACTCCTGAAGACCTTGCTGCCATCATAGGTGCTACTGATGATGAGTTGAGAGAATTACAAGAAGAAGAATTAATCATGCTGTCTACTCAATCACATCCAACACAAGTTGCACCACAACAAGATGATCCTACTACCAAGAAAGTTCCTAAAAGAGGAAGAACTCACAGAGAAGCCATTCAAGCATTGCATGAGTTCAACTTTGGGGTTACAACTCAGCAATCAGAAAGGGAGATCAGAGAGCTCTTGGAAAACAAGAAGAACTTGGTACATAGGAAGTTTCCAAATCTCATCTCAAGAGTTACTCCATATAAGGGTACAGATGAAGGTCCATATCTCAGAATAATAAGAAAAGATGAAAGACATACACATGAGAATGCCTACCTTCATCACTGCAAACTGTTCTCCTTCACTGAGATGATTGAGACTCTGTACCACCTCCTTAAATCCAAAAGTGAAATTACCACAAGGTTCATAAACAAACTTGAATACTAGATCAGAATGTCTGTCTACCACAGGATATGCACTCATGATCAATTTGTGGAACACATTGATGTGATTGAGTATGCCTTCAAGAAATCCTCCAAAGCTTTTGTGCCTGTTGAACAGATTGTACTTAATCCTGATCATCCTTACCTGGCTGCTTATGAAAGTCTAAACACTACTCTGCCCTCCAACATCGAACCAGAAATGTTTAAATACATAACTGAACCTGAAAGAGGGATGTTCTTCAAGAACAGAGCTGATATTTGGAAATTCCTAAGAGAATCTGACTTAGGAAGAGCCCCTAGAGAGCTGATATTTCAAGCTGCAACTTCAACAAGGGGACAGACAGGAAGTGATCACTTTGAAAGTCTGATTCAAGCAAGAGCTGAAGAGTTGTTGGCTGCAAATCCTCTGGAAAGACTTCTGGATGTTAAAGAAGAACCTTGGTGGGAAGAAAACTGAAACTTCATAACTAGATTAGATGTAATTTCAACTTCTTAGAATAGTTCATCTTCTGTAATTTAGCTTAAATGTTCAAATTGTATAAACTCTGATATTTTGTTCTGTAATCAAGCTTGAAACTTTGATCATTGACTACTTGGCTAAAATGCTAGTATAAATGAATCTTAGTAGATAGCTCACATAGTTTAAATATAGAAAATATGAAAATCCTAAAAACATAAAAAGGATAGAAAAGATACCACAAAAACAGAACAATGGTACTTCATAAATGAAAAGATTCCCAAAAACAGAATATCAGGGAACATATATTAAAGAGTTACCAAAAACAGATAGCTAGGTAACCAAATTGCACTTAAAAGTTATATCTTTACAAATCCGAGCCAAACTGATTCTTCTTAAACAAGATAAGGTTTTGTCATCATCAAATAAGGGGAGATTGTTGGGGAGATAGCAATATCAAACCTAAATCAAACCTGTCTATTAATTAAAATAGGATTTGATGTTAACAAAATCACTTATTCAGTTTAGACTTAGATAAATGAAAAACAAGTGATGTTTTTCATGTTAGACTTAAAGAAAATTGTAAGTAAGAAGTGTCAGCTGAAGAAAACAAGTGTCAGCTGAACACTAAGTATCAGCTAAAGGACAAGCTTCAGGAAGATCAGCTGAGAGGAAAAGATCAGTCAAGAAGCATCAGCTGAGGATCTACAATGGATCAGCTGATGGTCCAAAACCATCAGCTGAGGAAAGTTTCAAGATCAGCTGAGCTATCAAGGATCAGCTGACACATTCACATTGATCAGCTGATGCCTCCCATCTGTCAGATAAGGTATTTACTACTTATCTAATCTTTTCTTCATAAGCTGATCATACTCAAACGATTAGCTGAGCCCTTGGGATCAGCTGACAGTTTAGTTTGATCAGTTTATTAGTTACTTTGATTTGTATTGTTAGCTGAGCATTTCGATCAGCTGAGCAAATCTAGTCAGCTGAGTCTTTCACATTTATCCTTAGCTGAGCAAAATTACATTTGCAGTTCAGTGTCTGTTAGCTGAGTTATTAATCTATATCTCAGTTAATAGCTTTTCTATGTAATATTTTCTTTAGTCAAAGGCAGAACATGTGTTGTTGTTATTATGCCTTAGATCTTTCTTTGTAAAAGTACTTAGCACTTTTTGTATCTGCAAAGAAACAAAAAGGATAGATCTTGATCCCCTGGAAAAGGAGAAATATATACTTTTGAAGAGAAGATCTCGAAGATATGCTGCTTCAACTAAGTATGGCTGGCAACTCTATACTTGGTAAAGTCAAATCTTCAGAAAGCATGGTGTTGATTAAAGCACAAGCATGGAAAGAGAAGTTTACTCTCCCAAGACATAAAGGTAGTACTTTAATAATATAATAATAGATAGTAGGTAAACTCATTACTGAAAATTATGTTTACTTTACACACTTTGCGTGTAAAGTTAACTTACCTTCCACCCACTACCTTTATCTATTATAATATTATTAAACCAAGTACCTTTGTCTCCTTCTCTCTTCATCAACCCGGACACCACCTTGCTTATATATACTCATGCATGGAAACATGCTAAGTATGCGATATAGAGTTGAATACTGAAATCTCATTTGTTGAGAACTAGAAGAGTTAGCATTTTATTTTCAGTATAACAAACTTGTTCATGTGTTGAACATCTTAGACATAAGTTGTTTAAGATTAGCTTAGTCTATGTGTTAGACAAATTTAGTTGCCACTTTTTATTGAACTTAGATTTTCCGCATCTAGTTCATGTAATTCTTGATTCACATCAATAAGAATTATATAAAAGTAAACCGTGTGTCTCTTAAATTTTAATTTGCTAAAGTTTGTATTCAACCCCCCTTCTACAAACATTTGTTGTTGTAGTATCCATTCTGGACCAACAGGGTAAATGATCGTGTGGCTGCAACTTTCTCATATGTAAGCTTCAAAACTGAAATTGCTTTTGTTTTTTCTATCTCCGTGAAAACAATAATGTGTTTGGCGTTGATACAACAATAACGTTTTCCAAGGTACGATCCATAGATATAGTTAGGATGTTAGTCCACCTTTCATTAGAGTTTTTTTTCTTAAAAGTGTGTATAATCAAGAAAGTGGCACAAAGTATTAAAGACTTCACAAATGGTTTCGAATTTCAAAGTAGTACAAGGTATTTATTTATTACAAAAGTCATATATACAAATGTAATGCCCCTACTTTTACAAAAGAAAGATAAGGTATATTACTTTAATTTGTAGTTAAAATTTTAGGTGTAATAGATGTGTAAGCTATTGCTTATGATAGTAGTTGTTTTGTACAAAAGATATGTTTACTGAATTGAAAGTTGTGATAAGATAAACAAAATAAGCGTAAATTCTAAAAGGGGCTTATTGCACATGACTATCGAACCGGAGTCTTGCTCTTACCCTTGTCATCACATGTGAAACATAAAATCACATGTGGTAAGTGAAGGGTTTTGATCTGACCAAACCACCCTAAGACGCAAACTGGTCAAACCTGGGTTTGATTCTACTGATTCAATCCTAAAGCGGAAACAGATTGAACACAACCCTCTAAACCCCAAAAAGGGTTAAGATCTTACTAATGATCATATAAGTTTCTTAGCAACAATCCAGTTAAAAGGTTAGAAAAACAATACATGTTTAATCTTGGGATTGCTAAAGTAAGTCCACCACTACTACATCACCAACGAACTGACTGCTAGACCACTCCTGGAATTACTCGAGCAACACGCAAATCCTGCGTGTGTGTGTGTGATCGATGCAAGCAAAACTGAAACACCCCTTTGTGTGATCTCGAAGTCGACGCAAGAGGGAGGGATCGAGAGAGAGAGAGGTCGACGCAGAGGGAGGAGGGGAGGGTTAGGGTTTTTCCTTGTTGTTAATTAAAAACTTTAAGGATAAATGAACTTTTCTAGGTTTAAATACTTAAACCTTATCCAAGCCCAAACCCATTAAATTAAAGCCTATAACTTTAATTGAAGTTTCATTCTTTGCACTTTGACCCCTTGGACTTTACTAGTTAATTAATTAACTGGTCCGTTAAATATTAAACTTAATATTTGATACCCTTTTAAATATAAAATAACTATTTATTATTTATTTCCTTCTAATAATTAATCCAACTGATTAATTATTTATTTCTCCCTTAAATAATTAATTCCATTGATTAATTATTTCCACACAAATATTGGTAGATTTCCAAACTGTTCTAATTGGGTGCGTAGCAGTGTGACCCTTTAGTCTCTTATAACATTGGATACAATGTACCAATTAATTATCTCTGCATATAATCCAACAGTAAGCTACAAGTGCTTATATACTAAAAAGATAATAACATAAATACGCACATGTGTTTATACACACACACACACACATACAAACACACACACACACACACACACACACACACACACACATATATATATATATATATATATATATATATATATATATATATATATATATATTCACATGAAAAAATATCACATACTTGTAACATGTATCATTTCCTCACATACAAATAGATACATATTGTTATTATCAAGAATAAGACTTTCGCACATACAAACTATATTTTTTTATGATGGATATATTATCCTAATGTAAGTTAGGAATTGGTACTATAACTAATACCCAGTTAATTTGAGTATTCCTGTGTCGGCATCTTGTACTAGTCCCAGGGCTGCACATTGTGAGCCACAGTATCGTGCTAAACTGACTCATATTGCACAAAGCAATATGCTAGGTAATACATGGATTCACATATGATCATACATCACATTTCCACATGGATAATACATTTTGTACATATGAATAAAAGTATAGTAATACTCACCTTGTATTTCAAGTTATATAGCACACAACTTATATCTTTCATTGAACAGTGAATCATCTTCCAATACAAGTAAAATAGTTATACATTACTGGCCGAACTTTCTTATCTGAAACAGGATCAACACGGGGCGTGTAAGAGATCTACACAGGCTGTGTAGCCCAAACCCTACACTGGCCATTGTTGTCTTAGGGTCCCACACAACCACGCAAAATTGATGCTAAAACCTACACAGCTCGTGTAACCACATGACAAGCTGTTAACCGAACAATTGCTATTCTGGCTACAAATTCAATCCCAATTCAATCATAAATACATAGGATGTTTTCATACATCTCTAAACATATAACACCGATTTAGCTACTAAAATTATGGATTTGCATTAATCTAGCTATAATTTATCATAATTAACGCTTTTTTCAATTTAAACACATAATACTAAGATTATCATACCTAGTTGCTTAAATGATTGAAAGAGTGTGTTTTAACCTTGAAATTGGTTGTGACCTTGAGTTCTTTTTGCACCAAAAATGGCCAGGCCCTAATCTATCAATTTATGCAATTAATTATTATTTTAAATGAATATATATATATAACACTTTGAGTATTTGGCAGATCTGCCCCTACACTTTCTATCTTTTATTTTTGGTAGTTTTAGTCCCTCAACTTTTATAAGCACTTTCTAAATTCGATTTACGTATTTATGAATTTTATGATATAATACTTATTTAAATATAATTAAGGAATTTCGAACCTTGGGTGTTATAAGTACGTTTTTATGTTCTTTTCACTGTCACTATTTTACCTATTCTTAGTCTTTATAGCGAAAAATAAGCATTGCAAAACTTGTGTTTGTAAATTTTTTATGCCCTATCACAAGTTTTCTAAAGGATAAAAAACTCGTACAATTGAGAAATACGGATGTTGTAAAGTGCAATTAGAGATTTTAAAATTTTCAGGCGTTAGATGTTGAATGAAGTATAAATTCATGGTTTATTGTGTGCGGAGAATCGAGTAGCAACAAATATTTAATGAACATGAGCTTGGAGTTAGCAACATTGTTTTGGCAAAGCCAGAGGTTATGTTTCACATGGTATACTTAGTGATGGTCTATCATTCCACTTCATATCGATAGGTTGGATGATTACAATCTTGTTGAAGGTGTAACTATTTGTGAGCTTCTTTTATTCTTTTAATATTCCGCATCCATGTTTCATTTGTGTATTATCGATCCTGAATGAAACTAAACATCATTGATTCTACTCTTAATCAATCCGTCATACAAAGGCCTAACTGGATCCCGGCGTACAAGAAGAGGGACACCATTTGTTGCTCAAACTACAGCGGGAAATGCTATTCGTACTGTAGTGGAGCAAGGTATGCAATGGGCGGAAGTATGAAAAAGGCTCCTGGTCTCGGAATCCCATCTTCCAAGGCAAGGTCAGGAGCCACAGAGCCAGAAGACCGTTCGACGATCCTACTTCGCCCAGTGTCTGGCTTTGCTCCAGGTGAAGGTATCCCGAATACGGTCGTCAGCTCCTCCCTAGTTATAGATAGAGCACTCGGTCGGTCTCTTTGACTGTGCTGCTTCGAATGATCGGGTTTCAACAGCTTCCCTAGCTGTGCTGATCTATTTGGCAGTTCACAACGCACCGAATGATTCTTTGTTATTTCCTCTCATCAAACGATGATTTTGAGTGTTAAATAACCGTATAGATAATAGCTTGCTTCAAAATGATTTTCAATAAGAAGAGTAAAATACTTAAACACCGTTAAAGGTTGTCTCCAAACAAGCTTTATCATGATATGAGTGGGCTAGGAAGTTGAATGAAATTGTTGTTTGTTTGTCATATTGATTAAGGTTCAACATAAAACGGCTCTGTATGAAGCATTAAGATTTAAAGACATACAAACAATGTATCATCATTTGTCTTAGGCTTAATTTGTGATCTTATACAGTTTATGTGTTGATTGAGGATTCGTGAAGGTTTGAATGACTCTATGTCATAACTATTTGTATTATGAAATTACTTACCTATAAACTTAAGCACATGCCATTTTAGCAAATAAAGAGAGAGAGAGAGAGAGAAAAGAAGAAGAAAAAAGAAAACTATATCTACCATGTATACGTGTGTACACTAATTTAGCTATATTATTATCTTGGCCTTGAACTTCCCTTGTGAGTTTTAAAATTCCAAAATAGTATATAAAATAAGCAATTTGTTTATGTCATATTTATTAAACATGTGCATTTTCATCTAGTTCTCATGGCATGACAAGGATAAGCGTTATGCTTACTAGGATGATAAGTCAAAAGTTAAGTGTACCATTTTTGTAATATCAACTCTTCAAAGTGATTGAACATGATTTAGTCAGAGCTTTGTAATATCTAAGTTTAATAACTACTGCATATTTTTCACAATTTATAAATAACCCGTTTAATCCACATATGGTGATTTGTAGAGTGATTTTCAAAAGGATGTTGAGTCATACATCATAGTCTATTGTGTATTAACACCCTAATATATACATGTGTAATTTATCATTGATGGATATCTTAACTTTTTCAAGTTTCAATGCAGTTGACTTGAATTTAAGTGACTATATTCTTATAGGGTATTAGTAGATAAGGGTGACATGGTCAAAGTTTATAATTAACAGGAATATTTTGATCATTAGACTAAGATGTATAAACAAATACCCTTTTCAAAGTTAACTAGCTTATTTGCAGTTTTCAAGCTTGTAAAAAAGATGTCTTTGGTTTAACTTTCAAGCTTTAAAGACCAAGATCATAAGCTTGTTTTTAGAAATAAGCCTTTCTTCACAACACAATACGCTTCCTTTGAAACTTAAACCTATCAATGCATATTTACCTAGACATTTTTTAAATACTTTACTTATTTTCCATACGCACTCTCTTCTTCTTTATTATTTTACCAATATAAAACCAACAACAACAACAGTATTCAATCCCGCTACAATGGGGTATTTGGGAGGTAGAATGTAGACAGTTATACCTCTATCTGTAGGTAGATAAATTGCTTTCTTATAAAAACCTCCAGCAATATGGAAAAGAAAGCAATAAATAAGTTTAAAAAAATACACAAAAACAACTAAATATAATAACATTTATAAATAAATCAATAAATAAATAAACAAAACAAATAACAGTCGAGAGTAAGAGCCACAAATTTACAATAAATAGAAAATAGTATATTAATTCACCATATAGGTATTTGGGATTTACTAGCACTTACATAATAAAGTCCTAAATCTTTATAAGTGTTAGGTTTATATTGCTAGTTAGATATTAATTTATAAATGCAAATTCAATCATTATCTTAAGCCATATGCTACAAAGTGCAACTTCAGTACTCTCTAACCTGGATTTTAATCCTTTTTCTCCATGAAAGTGTAACGCTCCAAAGTTCGTAAGTTCCTAGATGTGAGTTTATATCAAATAACGTGTTAAGTGTTATGTATGTTTAGTAAAACGAGGGGCTAAAGTTGTCATATTGTGAAAGTGATAAGTGCAGGGGCTGATTTGTAATTAGCCCAAAGATATAGATGTATGAAGCTTTCTTTTGACTTTGTGTAGTCAAGAAACCTTCTTTCAGATACACACTCACGTACACACACAACTTGAAGCTAGTTTTCTGATTTTAATTAAGAAGTACTGAAGTTTGATAGCCAAATTCGTTGCTATAGAGATCAGATTGTGCATGTAATTGTTATTTGTTAGATTCTTGATGTTGTGGGTCAAGAAAGGGATTGAAAGGTTGAATCCATGTCTATAGCTTTGTTTGAGGTGTTTTGTGTTGTTTTGTGTCATGATTTATGCAAGAAAGTTAGTAATAATGATATAAAACTCATTTGTACACTTGAATATGAGTTTAGTTGAGATTTGAGTTTGATAGATTGAAGTTCGGCTGCTGTTTTCGAACAGGGTAGCAAGGTCTGCTGTACCGACTGTCCTTGCGACCGTAAGGGTTATCCCTTGCGGCCGTAAGGCAGTATTTTAGAGTTTGATCGTTTGAGTCCCTTGCGGTCGCAATGGATTTTACTTGCGGTCGTAAGGATGTTGGTTAAGGCCCTTGCGGTTGTAGGGGTTTTTGCTTGCGGTCGCAAGCAGTCTTCCAAATTTCAGTTCAGTTGTTCGAGTTGATGTTTGATCAGTGTCTCTTCTTGTTAAGTATAGAAGCTTATGTAGTATTGTTTATTGCTTGTAGGCAATAAGAGTTGACGTTTCGGTGATAGAGAATAGCTGTTAATTACTGCTAAGGTGAGTGTACTTACCTTTAATCAGATTAGCATATGTATGTGCATTAAGTGAACAGTATATCTATTGTATGTTTGATTATGTGAGATTCAGTAGCACTATGTTGTAGTATTTAGTGAACAGTATGATATCCGTATTGTGATATGTTTATCCAATGAGTTAAGACTATTGTTTAAATGTACAATAGCACCCATATATAGTATTCAGTACAGAGATAGGGGTATATTGAGATCCTTATACCCGAACAGAGTGTCAGGAATTGATTACGCGTAAGGTGTGATCATACCCGGGACAGTTTAACAGTTTGACTGTTTTGCATATTATAGCTGGGATGTGAGACATCCCCAGAAGAGTTACTCATGTTTTATGTGTTTATTTGTTCAGTTAGTATGCTCACTAAGCGAAAGCTTATTTCTCAATGTTTTGTGCATGCAGGTGAACTAGTTCCTAGCGAGGGTAAGGCCCCAATGCTCTGCTTAGTTGGATAACTTCAAGCTTTCGAAAAGAGTACTTTTAACACTACTTTTGTGAAACTGTTAGCACTAAAGTTTTAAAAGCTTGTTTTCCGCAAACCCTGTTCTTTTAGAAGTGCTAATTTGTAGTAATAGAGTTCTAAAAGTTATTTTGGAAAAGTGGTGTTACAGAAAGTCTATCTGAGATCATGTTTGCAGAGAGAGAAATCTCATGCAAATCTGCTGTAACATCCTCGTCTACCCTCCCTATTATGTGTAATATGAAGCCCAAGTACCTAAAGGTTGGTAACATCCTCATTTACCAATATAAAACCAATCCCATAAATTATAACTAACCCGTAGTTATAAATTATTATATGATGTATACATTTGGCAACCCTTATCCTGCACCAAAAACACTATTCACAATGGGGTTTTCTAAAATGCACCTATTAACATATATGTTGCTGGAGTTCTATTCCTATACATCAAGAGTTCGAATTTTTCCTTACTCATTTTTTTCCTTTTAATTTTTAAGCTTCTCTCACTACTTCTAGATTTTAGGAACATCCCTATCATTTATTTTCGAACTTCTTTTGCTTTTTCCTCTAACCCATCTTACCAAAACTTTTGCTCTTCTTTCTTTTGCGTTTTTCATTCCAATGTCATTTAATTTTTTTCACTTTTCACTTTTATTTGTTCTCTATCATGAGAGCAAGGGTTTTTTTTTCTAATAATTTCATTCTCAAGATATGTACTTTATATTATATTCATATTTTTTATTATATATTTTATTTCTGTCTTTAGATGAATTTATTTTTTCCCTTCCCCTTCATTCTTTTAGCGTTTTTCATTCCAGTGCTATTTAATTTTTTTTCACTTTTTACTTTTGTTTTTTCTCTAAGATGAGATCAAGGGTTATTTACTTTTTTTCCTACTATATTCCTTATCAAGATATGTACTTTATATTAGATTTATGTTTTTCATTATTTGTTTTGTTTGCGTCTTTAATTATATCATCTATTTTTAATGAGATATATTTTAATTACTTTAAGATAAGAAGTTCTTTTATACTTTTATTTTCTTTGTCTTTATTAGTTTATTCTTAATTTTATAAGATTTTCAAGCTTCATTATGGACGTAGATGTATATTATAAATTATGTATTTTCCGTTTTTATAAAAAATATTAATATTTCGAGGTGTTTCATAATTTTAATTTTTTAGGGCCTATAATTTATTGTTTTTGATTAAGTAAAAGAAAATCTTCGGAATGTTTTTATCTTAATATTTTGTTTTTTACTTTAGTAAAATGTTTTTGGTTTTCAAATTGATATAATGATTTTGGTTTTACGTTACTAATATATAGCAATAACTGTATTGTTTCTTTTTGTTTAAACATATTTAATAACTCATAACACTTTATCAGGTTTATTAAGCTATACATATATATATATATATATATATATATATATATATATATATATATATATATATATATATATCAAATTGTGAATTTTTTATTATTATTTAACATAATCATTTTTAACGATTTTGATAAGTTTTGATAATATATATTGTTATACTCAAATAAATTGTAACAATCCTGTAGCGAAGCGCCGATTGTAAACACTCTTTAATCTATAAAGTTAACAAACTTAAGCAAACACCCGTATTTATATAGTTGAGATAAATAAAAACTAGTTAAAATTATCGTCAGAAAGTTGCCTCGTAATAATTAAAGGTTTTGCAATAGAAATTGGTGTAGATGTTTTTTACACGTTTAAATAAGATAAAAACAAGATAACGATTATGTCATTGTTACTTTCTTAAGCTAAATTGATAAATGAAAGAAAGAGATGAGTTTTTTTAACCATCATTCCCAACTTTTAATAAATAGAAAAAGATAATATATTTTATATTATCTATAAGAGTAATGATTTATGCATCTTATATTAAAGATACCCAATAGTGTGAAATTATTCGGATTTCTTTAATAATCTAATTTGACTCAATTGACGTGACGTATGCGAGTGTATAATCTAATTAAAAAATGTAATTGATTAATATGACATGCCTGCAACTTAAAAAGAAAGTGGTTCAAATAATAGCAATCATTATAAAAATATATGCTTAAAATCATGTCTAAGCACCCTACCTATTATTATTATTATTATTATTATTATTATTATTATCTCATCATTATTATAAATTATAAATCATAAATTATAATGTAATAGTTGCATTAAAAGAAATGATCACTAATAATAGATACATAAACCTCATCTTGCTCATAGAATCTTGTTAAAAAACAAATCAAAAGGTACCAAATCTAATGATTCTTATTCTATGCGATGATCTCTCCCCCATCGTTACTGTTCTCTCACATAACAAACACAGTAGAAATACGCAAGGATATACGTATAGTATATATATACATACATATACAACAAACCAAAGGATCGCCTCCTTCAATTCTGTACAGTGAGTAATTTTCTCCCATACCCCTCATTCTTGTCATTTTCTTCAATCTCCCTCTCAAGAGGGGTCCAATTAGGGGAAGATAGTTGAAGAAATCCTCTTCCCATTTCCCCAATTCACAACCCTCTTTTATCTCTCCAAATCTCACAACTCAATATCAAGATTGGCCTGTAAGTCCATCTCTGGATTTTGTGTGTGTTTATTATAGCTATACATGTGTGTAAACATCTCATCACTTCTGGGGTTTCTGTATGCTTAACAGGCTTGACTGCTATAAGGTTGGTTCATCATAGTAAACAGAGCTTAACCATTAATGGAGAGCAGAATACCGCCAGGAAGTTACTTCCAGTATTCTCCTACTGGAGTTCATGGCTCAATTCAGAGGTCTTCTTCTCCATCAGATCGTGAACGGTTAGAACTTTTCTTAATTTCTTCAAATCTCTGTTTGGTTTCCATTAATCTTGATAACTTTTGGATCTTGGGTTTTTGTTGTTTTGTATGAACTATTATGCTATTTGGGGATCTAGAGTTCCTTTACTTAGCTTATTTTGTTATGAACTATTGATTTGTTACTTTTTGGTTATTTAACCTGTTAATTCACTTCTGGTAGAGCTTGTTTGGAAAATCTTGATTTTTTTTGAGAAGTATTGATCTTTTTGTTTGCCATTTTTTTGAGCTATAGTTCATATCAGAATCTTGAAATTAAAAAATGCATTAGCAGATCATGAACAAGATCATGGTTGCTTGGTCAGCTTCAATGAGTTGATAAAATAATGATAAATGTTTCACACATGTGTACATGATAAGGAAGCTGTCTATTCATGGTGTCTGAAAGTCTATGATTCGATTATTGGAGAATTGATTATAACATTTGTCTACATCGATCTTCAATTAAGTCAATAAACATTATCCTTCGCCTTAAGAGCGTTTCACTAATCACCCGAGGGCGAAATTTACATCCTGTCATTTTTATGAGTTTGCATAACCCGAGTCTCCAGTACATAAGAATATTTTCTGTAGCATTTTTGTCAACTGTGGATGATGTTAATTCCTTCTCAGACGTTGACTAACATAGTAATGTGTAAAGAGGAACGATCTTTTGATTACCAATAAAAGTATATATGTTTGTGTCCAAGGTATGCAATCATAAAGTCTTGGTTGTGCCTATTCGGTTAATGATACCCCCTATTTATTTCTTTTCCCTTCATAACAAATGTGCAATAGTCCCCGTTCAACTTTCATATTATCCAAGCATGCATGTTTATGAGCCTTCCACTCGCTGCATTATCTATTGAGCGTTCTTCCTTACTGCTTGTTGTTGTCATTGTATAATTTTGTTTATTGATTATGCAATTGCTTTGCCTCAAACCTTAATTTTGGTCGAACTCCTGCACTGATCAAGTAAACACCGGACCTTTAAAAAGTTCCTAAATAAGATTGCTGATACGATTGGTAAGATCTTAATAACCATGGTCATAAAGAGGGCAGTTATCGTTACGAATCAGAATTTATAATATTTCGTTTTTTTATACTATCAACTACATCTTGGAGACATCATACTTGAATTAGAGATGCTGGTGCTAAGGTCTCACATGCACATCATATTCTTGTTTACCTCCGTAAATGCAATGATTCTCTTTCGTAACTATTACACAATTTATTATTGTTGTCAGACGAGTTAATGTTTTAAATAAAGTTCTAAATCCATCTAATGGTTTCATTTTGTGGGTTGCATGAACAAATAAAGATGTGATTTTAGGTAACATTTAGTTAAAGCGAGATAGGACCCACAAAATGAATATTAGAAAATTGTATAAATAAACGTAACGTTATTTGTTTACTTTGTATGTTCTCCATAATGATTTTGATTTGTGTGGTTGGTAATTGGGACAAACAGATATTTGGCCGAATTGCTTGCAGAAAGACAAAAGTTAGCACCCTTTATGCAAGTCATGCCAATATGCAGCAGGCTACTAAATCAAGGTTCTTCTCTTTTTGTAATCAATTGCTATGGTTACCACATTTGTATCACAGAGAAAGCAAGTAATGTTGATTTTAGTTGCTCTTTGTTTAGAAAATTTATACCGGGCTTGTATACTTACAACCCTTTGTGATTGTTACTCTTTCTTGCCATTTAATATAAACGGGTAAACGAAGAGGTTTTCCCGGTTCAGGTTACCCGGGGAGGGCGAGTCTTTGACTCAGATGTACGCTGCCTAACCGGGGTATCCCTGTGACCGTTTCCTTACCCTTCCCAGGCCACCCCCAAGATGCTTGTCATTTAATATGCAATAGCAAATTCAAAACATTTCTATGAGATTTAGAATGCAAAGCTAAAAGCTTTGCTCAAAGTTATACTAATAACCACACAAGATAATAGAAACCATTAAGGTATACATGGATTAATTTGGGTTATATTAAATCTCTAGCGGGTCAAATGGGTCACGTAAATAAAAGCTAAAAAGGAAACAAATCAAATCGGTTGAAAGCTATGCATGGTATATTTTAATGAATTTTTATGACCCGAATTAATCCATTTATGTTGATATAGAAAAACTACATTATTATTGCATTGATATAGATTATGTAATCAAATTCAAGACACATATATGTTATACAAGGTTAGATAAAAGTTTATGATCATCCTGGCCTGAGCCATTTACAAAAAGTGAAAAATTTCCATTTTGACCCGTTTCGAGTCCTATGGCATTAAACCACCTCAAGTAATGATGAAGTCAAAACTAACAAGTGGCATAAGTGGTCCATAACAATAACCTCTAACATTAACTGCTAAAATGATAATTCAGGGTATATTTAATATCAATTTGCTTCTTTTGTTTATTTATTTATTTATTTTTTACAGAGATCATGAAGACGTCTGGACTTGTGTCCAACCATAATTTTGTGGATCACGAGAGAATGTTGCGTGATAGGTCATATAGATCATTTGGTCAAAAACCTAATGGGGGTCCAATGGATGTGGAGGCATGGCCCTCAATGCAGTCAGAGGTATTAATAATATTGATAAAAGTATATGGACTCTTGGTCAACTGACCAAACCACCCTTCAATCATGACAAAATAAATATCAAATGTGAATCAACCCTGTCATCTAATTAAAACAAAATTATGGACCGAAGCATGTAAAGTAGATGCTTTTCTTTGGTGATCCAAAGGAGCCACTAATGACAACCCATATTTTTTACTTCTTTCATTTTTTTGAGAAAATTTCCACATAAATGTATGTGTTTTTTTTGTATTGGTGTGCAAGAATGTAAATCTTAAATTATTCATAATGTGTTGTTGGTTCAGGATAATCGACTTCTTCAAAGAATGGCTTCTTTTCAAGCTTCTGCTATGGGATGGCCTGCATCACCGGGAATGACAACCCCTACAGTTATAAAGAAAGTTATCAGACTTGATGTTCCTGTGGAAAAGTTCCCAAATGTAAGCAAACAGTTTTTACCATATGCACTTAACACTTGCTCATCTTGGCAGGTTGGTTAATGGGTCGAAATGGTAATTTGATGTATGGATCGAATAGGATTAGGTTGACCCCACTTTTGTCCAAAAAGATTAATTCATTTTATGAACAGTTTGTGTTTCAAATATTATTACATAAATTATAATATTTCATTAGTTCAGTAATTGTATAAATTCTAATCTTATAAATAATATGATCTAGGAGGTTTATGCATTAAATATACACTTTAACCATACTATTTTGTTCTAATGGCAGTATAACTTTGTTGGCCGAATTCTGGGTCCACGGGGAAATTCACTAAAAAGGATAGAAGCCATGACAGAATGTAGAATATATATTAGAGGTCGAGGCTCGGTGAAGGATTCTGTTAAGGTATGATTGGTGAAATAATTCTAATAAGTCTATTTATACAAGAATTTTAAATATTTGACTGATAACCAGATACTTCCATTTAACTCTATGCCATTTGCAGGTTGCATTTATTTCAATATTATAAAGAATTTGCTAAGCACTTAAACATGATTATCTTAGTATTACAATTTCAAACAACATAAATACATCCAAACCTTTTACTATATTGCATATTTGATGACATTATTTTGCCTACACCTGTTAAAGCATCTCTCATTTCGCTTGTTATAGGAAGAGAAGTTAAAAGATAAACCAGGATATGAACACCTCAATGACCCTCTTCATCTGTTGCTTGAAGCCGAATTTCCTGAAGATATCATAGACTCACGCTTGGATCATGCAGTGGCCCTACTAGAAAACCTCCTAAAGCCAGTGGTATAAAAATTTCGACCTCTTTCTACACAAACGGGTCCATTTGGGTTATGTTTTATCAGTCTTTTAACGGGTCAAACGTGTAAAATTAAAAATTTTAACTAATAAGAAAATGGGTTCAAAAGAGTCCTTTAAAATGATTCCTAGAAGAATATTCAATATAGTCCAAACTTAATGCATAGTCATAAGGGACTAATTTTAGCCTTTGATTCAGCCCCATCAATGGTCTAAATTTGAATTTTAAAATTTTGTGCGGAGTGGCATTTTCGTAATTAACATGTGATGCTTTTCAATCACATGTGATTGTATACTGAATCACCTGTGATTGAATATCAAAATTTCAGGACTATGTTTTTTAAATGGACTTTATTGAACACAACTATATTACTGTAATAATATTTTTGTAATCATGCGTAATACAATAACTATGCATATTATAAAAATTAAGTATACATGTGTTTGCAGGTTGGCTCAGCCCAAACCTACTTGTTTTGACATGTAACCATTTTGACCTTTTTCGCCAACCGTATAATAACTGTCTTTATAAACAGGATGAATCCATGGACACTTATAAGAAGCATCAACTAAGAGAATTGGCTATGTTAAATGGTACACTAAGAGAAGAAAGTCCTAGCATGAGTCCTAGTATGAGCCCGAGTATGTCTCCTTTCAATAGCAACGGGATGAAACGGGCCAAAACAGGAAAATGACGGGCCATCGGACCCAGACACGGGGTTCGATTCTATTTAGATGCCGAGATCACGAGCATCAATCTGATTGTGTGAAGTGCACGCGGGTTTCACCCATGATATATATATCCAGAAGACTGTGACCGGAAATCTGTGAACGCTCAAGAGAAGCAGGTTTGCTTTTATGACATATGATTACATCTTCGGGCAAATTCTGGCTCGTGACTTAGGTTTAAAGACTTAATATTTAACATTTTAACGTCTAGTTATCTTTTTTTTTTCGTGAGGTTGTTTGTTAGTTCGTTTTGATTCCTGAAATAAGCACCAATAATCGTATTGCGATAATCTAGCTTTTGATTATAACCCAAAGATCTAAGCTAAGAAAATATTACTTTGTGTAATAGTTTGAATGTTTGCATAACTCATTAATTTAATAACATATTGTTGGCCTTTTTCTTAGACCTAGCATTCGATAATCTTGTGAATGTTGTAATATTGTAACTTGGAGCTTCTTTGTTTATTGGATTATGAACGGATTAACTCAAATATTTTTACTGGTTTGACCCGTTAGAGATAAAACATAATCTGGGTCAACCTATTCTTAAATGAACGGGTCTAAATTGCCACTTTAACCATCACAAAGAAATCTTTAACTCAAAGGGTAAATATTTTTACTGGTTTACCTCTTATTAGTCGTGAAGACCAAGTTCAAGCTCGTCATTCTCTTCAAACATGGTTAACAGACGAGCATATTGTTCTTCACGTTTCTTCTTTTGCCATAGCTTGAAAATGAAAGATGATAAGCCGACAACTGCTGCAAGAATAATGCATATTACTATTGTAGATCCGTTGGTGCTACTTGAGGAAGCATGACTAGCATCATCTTTCGTTTCATTTTGGGAATTTGAGTCATGTGAAAGGCCTGAGATGATTTAAGATACACTTCTTAATAAGTTGTTATATTTGCTAGGAGGATGATAAAATTGACAAGATTTAAGAAACAATGTGCATGACAAATTTGATCACAAATGGCACATACTTTTATATAAGGATCCCACAATCTTTGATTAGGTTGCTATGATATTGGAAGGAAGGTGAGACTTAACAATAATAGAAGTTTTGCAAGGGATTAACATCAAGCACTTCTAAAGGCACTCGAATCGCTTAATAGTGGTTGCAAAATAAGGGCAGTGCGTGTTGAGTAACAAGTCAAAACATGTAGTTTTTTAGTGCGGATTGAAGCGCATTTGGTTGATTAGCGAACACATATTTATCCTTTACTCGATTTTTGAATGAATTTACTAATGATGATCATAACAACTATAATATTACAAAAATAACCTAACGTTTTTTTTAAAGTGATTCGGCTGAAGGTTTATTTTTATAGAATTCTCTTTTGCCAGAAAGATTGGGAAAACTTTTTACTTCTTTTCACGTGACAGAAATATACTATATCCTAATTAAACTAGACGATTTACTTGGATGATATGACTCGTAAAAGTATTTGATCATGCACAATAGCTTGAGTCATGGTTAGACTAATGTAACCGAACCCGTGGAACGGTATGAATTGAAATATAAATCAATTTAACATGTAGTTAACATAGACAACCATGCATTTGCAATAAAAACCCTAGAACACTCATAAATTTGATCGCCAACAGACATAATTGACGACGAATAATCATCAAATATACCTTTATAGAACAAAAGCTTCCATAGTTACCGTCCAACAATCGCAACATTCACTAATTCACCAACATCCACATACGATTATCATATCAAACGTAATATTTACGAAACAGAGGCAATCGACATACAGTAAGAAGGGACAAACAATGTAGAAAAAAGAGAAATGTATACGCACCAGAGAGAAATTGTAGGAAAATTGACATGTATGTCAATAATATTTGGTTTGAGATCTTTGTCATATTTGTGTCTCTTGTCAAGATTATGCAATCCGTGTCTATTTCTACATGGATTTCATTTCAAACAAGAGACGATTAAAACAATAAAACCCCATCTCATATAAAAGATGATGATTAATATCCTGAAATCTGAATTCAATAGCAGAGACGAATTATTTACAGTTTGTACAAATATTATCAAAAGGAGGTCTATGGTTGGTTTTTAATTTGGATTCTTTAAATACATACTTTGTACATGAGTAATTTAAAGTAACCAAATGTTATTGATTTTGAAGGTAAAAAATGAAGTTTTACAATATTTTCGTTGCTATATTAATCATCCTATTATTCTAAAGAGAATCGATGCAATCACACGACTATGAACCACCCCTTCCGGATGTTAAATCAACTATCATACTTCACCTCACCGTCGTGACACTAAATATTGCTCGGCTATATTTCGTCAGACGCTCGAACCATTTTTTCTTTTTTTTGAAAGGCAATGTTTACTATATTAGAATTAAAGTTCCATCTGTACAAACTGAAACATTTCCATATTACAAGATGTGTATGAGAATGCACAGGGAGATGTTAATTCTGTAAATGGATCAACATAGGAACCAATTAGCAGATTAACACCCACCTCAAAATCTTACCAAAATCAACAATATCTAGATCCTGAGTTTCTTATACTACCATAGCTTTAAAATATTAGTCGGATTTAATAACCACACATCCCATCTTAATGATCCTCCAAACTTTGATCGACATTTGAGCCACTGGAACAATGTTACTTGTATTTCGAAGAAAGTGTGTCTCAATGGTTGATTAGCAGAGTTGAAGGCAGCGAAGTTTCTGTTCTTCCTAATGAAATACGCCGTAGTCTTATCGTTACTTCCCAAACAACTGTAATCCATGTTGGTAATCCTCCTGTAGTTGTAGTTACAAAATCTTTGAAAGATGTTCCCCTGTGTAAGACAAGCTCCATCACTTGCAAATTTCTCCCCAGAGACCTTGTACGTTATTACAAGAGAAGATAGCGTGTTCGACCGTCTCGATTGTAAGTTTGCATCTCTGACATAAAATTGTAAGTTTGCATCATTTACCAATGTTCCACTTCCAAACTTCACCTTCCCACATCCCTGCCTTTCCAAACTGCAATTCATTGCTTCCGAGTTTTTTGAATAATCTAGGATATGCATCAACCAATCGTGTATTGCCAATCCAAAAGTCGTTCCAAAAGTTGGTATTATCACCATTTCCTATTTCAACTTTCAACAGTGGTTGAACATGAATCCCATGGTTATTTAACTCCCACCCCAATCTTACAATCCCATCCCACATGCCTGACCCCCTTTTATTATCAGTCAAATTTAAGTTCCCCATTGCCCCATAAATACTTCTCATTAATTTTGCCCAAAAAGAGTTATACTCTACCCTAAATCTTCACCACCATTTTAGCAATAAAGCAATATTAAAACTGTTTAGATTGCCAATATCCAACCCACCCAAGTCCCTATTACGAGTCACTTCCTCCCATTTGACCCAACAAATTTTTTTACCCAAAGCTCCTCCCGCCCAAAAGAAATGCTTTCTAATTCTATCAAAGGATACGAAAATCTTTGGTGTAGCACGGATCACAGTGAAGAAATAAATAGGCAAACTAGAAAGTACAGCTTTGATTAAAGTGAGACGACCCCCGAAGGAGAGCAATTTTCCTTTCCAACTTGAAGGTTTATTCTCCATTTTGGTTAATACCCGTTCCCAGTTCCTCTGTTTTTTCATGTTAGCATTTACCGGGACCCCCAAATATTGAAAGTCACCCACACCAATCTTGCATCCAATGATGTTTGCAAACTCGATCTGTTCATCTAAACCCACCCCAAAAGCTCGGAGCAAAAGTAGAACCATTTTTTCAAACTCTTCAAAGTTGAAAAAAAGCAATATCGATGGGTATGCAGATCACGAACCACTGACGCCGATCAAGGTTGGTTATGGCACCTCGGACAACACACTAGATACCACCTTGACGACATTGATAGTCCTTGGTAACCCACTCACTATGCTCCAATGTGTTAAACAAATTCTTAATAGTTTGTGAGTCTAACATCACCTAAGTTAGTAATATTAATATTACGAATTATTTTCCTAATGAAAATAACTTATAATGAGCATTTGTATTCTTCAATAAATAAAAGGTAAATTTGGTAAGATTACTTAGAGATATAAGTCAACGTTGGAGCTTAATAATAAAGAACTAGAGCTTAAGTTGGAACTGGAACAATAATTAAAGCCGCAATTACTTATGTAGCAATATTAAACAACCAAAAGTAATAGAAAGATATTCAAATAACTGGTTCTACAAAAGATTCAACTCGTTTGTTTTCATTTAGGACTTTTTGAAAAACTTATCTATTTAAAAATAAAAATTTAAAATTCCAATAGTTAAATCACAAATGTTCTTTTCAACAAACTTTTTTTCTAAAGAAAATGTAATATATTTTTTACTTTTATTAACATTAACTCCTTTAAAATTTATAACTCTAAGAATAGTAGTATTTTTTTTAATTCTCTATAAGATTTTCTAAATCATGCTTAATTTTTTTATACTATCAAGTAAACTAGTTTAGTCTTTTATTGAATATAATAATAATAACTTTAAGAAAAGTAGTATTTTACTTCAAAATTCTCTATAAGATTTTCTAAGAGGGAGTTGATTCTTACACTTGTAAATTTAATTCATCCACTAAAGGTACAACATCTTTAAAGCTATGTTACAAGTTAGTGAAGCATGAGTTTGTAGTGGATAATCAACTTTATAAGTGAAAATATCATCTCCCTTTCTAAGATCATGATTAAATTTTCTATACTACCAAGTAAATCAGTTTAATCTTTTAATAAATTACTAGTTTAAATGTCCGTGTGAATACACATGTAATCATGAAAGTATTATTGTATATTTGTACGTATATGTAATTATATAATTATGTTGTATTGACAAAAGAAAAACATAATATGAGACTTTTTTGAAAACTAAGAATTTTATATTTAAGTCACTTGACATAGAAATATAAATAATAACAACTTTAGAAATAACGTAAAATTAATTACAATAATATTATTATTTTACACCCATAAACCCACTAACTATTTATCTCAACAACATATACAAGGGTATTACAGTAGATAAGAATTTGAATTAGATAAACATTATATTTAAAATTTTAAAATTGAGTTTTAATTGACTATTTAAAGTCACAATTGGACTTTCAATTTTTATCAAATAAATGGTTTGGAGTTCAATTTTGATTAAATAACTAGCCAAAATCTTCCAATTAAATTGAGAAAGGTTAGTCTTTTTTATATATTAGAATATATATATATATATATATATATATATATATATATATATATATATCATTTAAACTAAAATATACACTAATCTTATATACTTATTAAAAGAAAAAGATGCTTACCTCATCATTTCTCTTCCCTAAAAAATCTCCACCAATCACAACCCTTCATTTTAAAAAAACAAATTAAAAAAATGGAAAATAAAATGATTATGACGTCATGGGGCTTAAAGGCTTAATCGATTATTTTTACATAATTACATTAATTGGAAGGGGTTGAATGTAAATTGTTAAGGGTGTAGTATGAAATATGTGAGGGGTTTTAAGAAAATTGTATAATAATGTAATTAATTATAAGTTGTTTGAAAATTATGTTTAATAACTTCAAATATATTTTGTTTTGAAAAAAAATAATTATATATTTATAATCGTCTCATTTTTATCTACGTTTTGATATAAATTTTATCGAAATATGAGGTTTTCTAAAAAATTAGTATAATTTAATTGTTTTATCAACATCTAAGTAGTTATTGGATATTTTATTCATCTTTTATAGTTATTCCCTCTACATAATGTAGTCGATATAATCACTGATTTCTTGGTATTTCGATAAAAAGAATTAAATGTATACTATAACTAATGGTTAGTGGCATAAAGTTTTTAAAATTAATTGTTAGTTGTGAGTAAATAATCCTTCATAAATTAGAACTCTACATAATTACTGAGTAGTGAAACAACTGTCATGATAGTGAGTTTTGTAACTACACATACAACTTAAAATTTTATATAAAAATTTTAATTGTCTAAGTTTTTTTTAACTAATAACTTGATACATAAAATAAAAGTTATTATTACGTGGATATTTGAATTCAGTGAGATCTCGTGTTTTCAATTATATTTAATTGAATAATAAATTAAACTTAAGTGATTTACGTATGTATAGACATAATATATTGTATGTTAGAATCTTATATTTATGCGATCTAATTTGCGTATACTTAGATGGATGTCATCATTATTTAACTTTTAATAAATTTAGTTTACAATTTCAAATATTCAAATATATAATTGGCTAATAAAAATGTATTTAAAGCACTTGATATAATAACATCGACAATAATATTATAGTTATGTCTTTATAATGTCGGGATAAAGCTCCATAACGAGAAACACATTAATATTATACTAAAAACTTTTAGACGTGTAATGTAACTTTATATTTCTTTTTTTTTTGAACAGCAAGATTTCATATATATTACTCACAACACAATGGAAATAGTCACAATACATCCGTTTGCATCACATTAAACATACAACACACTAAAAACCCCAGACAAGGTAGAGTAGCCTACATAGCAGCATCACACACAGTGAAAACCAGTCTTCTAATCCGTCTGCACCACTCTATATAAACTCAGATGAATTAACTTAGCAACCCACCATGACTCATTTCACCAAATCTAGATCGGGATAGGCAAGGTTCCTCCGCCAGAAGCATAACAACGGTTCACTAACAACGGTTCATTAAACTCAGATGCAACTTTATATTTCTTAAAAAGAGTATTTATAAAAAGTAATAAAAATACACGTTTTTACCATGGATAATTATATGTGACGGTTTTCTCGGGTGAAGAGTAAGGATTGGTTAAAAGTTTTAATTTGCGATGATGAAGGAAACCATGCTAATAAAACCATGAATGCTGTTTATAAAGAGGTTTTATAGAAAATTTAATGATAATCTTATGTATGGATTTCAAAATTCTGTAATGGTTATTCATTTCTTATTTTCTTACGAGATTTTATTTTCCTATCTATGCTTTGTCATTATTTTTACTATACGTGTTATGACTCTTTAAAACTATATAAATTTAAAATTGACTTATATAATCCCGTGTTGATACACGGGTCGCTTAGCTAGTAAAGTTAATATTATAAACATTCGTATCCTATATAATCGATTATCTTATGCAAAACAAACCTGTCCATTTCATAAGGATTCATTTGGTACAGAGAATTAGATTGTAGAGAAATGATAAAAGAGAATAGAGTTGGAGAGAAAGAAAAATAGTATGAAGAATGAAAATTGATTGTTTTGTATGGTACAAACAAAGAAATTAAATGAGAAATGAGGTAGATGCCCTTGAAGAAGTATCGTTGCCGGTCAGAGTATCGCCCCACACTCATGCTCGTGTATAAAATAAAAAGGCCACTCATCAAGAGACCTCCGATAAGAACATAAAAAGGTAAAAAAAAGTAATTAGTAAGTAAAATAATTAAACAAAATAACTAAATGAGTAAAAACTAAAACTAAATAATAAAATAAAACATTGATAAATAAAGAAAGAATAAATAACTAAATAGAGAAATCATACATAAATAATAAAATTAAAATAAAAAAAATGCATAAGTAAAATATATTAAAACCAATGTACTTTTTTCTAAATGCGTTAATTCTTTATTTCTTCACTAAGAATTCTTTGTTAAAACAAAATGATTAAACAATGAATGAGTTTATGGTCTGAACAATTCATATGTTCTAAATGAATATGTCTATAAATATGATATGCTGTTTGATAAATGTTTTGAATAATGTAAATTATCATTTTAACTTTAATAGGGATATATTATATTATAAGATAAAACGTGATTATTTAACAAGACAACGTGTTAAAGAAGGAGTATTAGACTAAAATACTTGGTGCTTAATGATTCAGAATGTATTTTAATGTAGAATGATTAAATAATATTTTTCTGTTTCATTCAACATAGTCTTTATTCAATGACAGTACTCAAATACGCTGAATGTTGAATGATTCAATATTTAATACTAAATGGTTTCATTAAACAGCAAATAAACAACATCCTAAAAAAGTAAGTTTTAAAATATAAAAAACTCAATTTCATAAATTTCTTCACCTTTTTTCAAGAAAATACAAAATTTTTTTTATTTATGATTATATTTTTCTTTACCAAACACCCATTAAGAATTTAAGATCCTAT
The DNA here is from genome assembly GCA_947179395.2 of Pulicaria dysenterica. Taxonomy (NCBI): domain Eukaryota; kingdom Viridiplantae; phylum Streptophyta; class Magnoliopsida; order Asterales; family Asteraceae; genus Pulicaria; species Pulicaria dysenterica. The sequence goes on along the minus strand of OX359296.1, from coordinate 34,818,892 downwards.
GGCTGACATGGGCCATTTGGACCGACCGGACCGGTCCAACGAAAACCGCCCGAGTCGAGCCGGTCCAAGACCGAAAGTGAGAGAAACTGTCCGAACCGGTCCAAGAACGAACCGGTCCAAACTCGGTCCAAACAGGTCCAAGAGTTCAACGGCATTTTTTTTGAAAAAACGGTCAAAAACCGGTCCGAACGGCTAGTTTTTCAAAAAAAAAAAATTTCCGAAATTTCCTCTATAGTTAACTTGCAAAATTTTTTTTAAATTAACAAGTCACTTTTTTTTTCAAACAAAAAAACGAATCGAAAACCGGAAAATTTTAAACCGAAACTAAAAAAAACCCGGAAATGTCTAAAACAAACCGGAAAATACCCGAACGAAAAACGGACCGGTCCAGGACCGAAGTCGGACTGGTCCGGACTTGGACCGGTCCGGAAGTGGTCTAGGACCGCCCGAAGACCGAATTTATCGAAATGGTCTTACGCGAAAACCGGTCCGCTGAGGATCGGACCGGCCCGGGACCGACTAGGTCCGAACCGGACCGGACCGGCTGTGGTCTAGGACCGGTCCAGGACCGATTTTGCCCATCTCGGTCCTACGGTGACGTGACGCCGAGTTAACCAGGCCGGCCCATCATCACTTATTTAAGAAACCCGTAAGACTTTAAGAAACCCCTTCAATAGGAGAAACCCTAATCATATCTCTACTGTCTATAGAGTGTGGACTCTCGTGCTTCCGGAATAAACGATCGTACAATCAGGCATCTATCATTGCTCTTCACCAAATTTAATCTCTGATTCTTCACCAAATTATTATCAATTTTTTTACAAGTTCTTAATTAAAGTCTGTATCTGTTTTTGTCATCCAGATTTGGTATCATAAACGAACGTTTGTTCCGTTAAGCAATGGCGCTGGTGAGTTTTCCTTGATATCGTTTTCTTGATAATTCATGCAATCGTTTTTTAGCTGAATTTCATAATTCTATCTATGTGATAATTGTGTAAGGTAGACAGACTTGGGGTTTCTGTTATGGTTGGAATTCTGCTATGTTTGATCTCATTATTAGCGTCTTCCAATAATATGGTTTCTTTCAGCTAGCCATTATCACAACATAGTGAATTTAGTCTTTTGGTGTATTTGTTATTGACTTTTTAGGACCTTATTCCACCTTATGTTTGGTTCCTTTATCATTAACTTGAGAATTGAAGTTTTACATTTTAAGGTTGACTCCACGGTATGATAACTTCAATTGCCTTGCTGGTGCAAATTTGGTATCAATGGCCTTTATGCTATCTTTTGACTAGTGTTCATAAATAAACGTACAAAACTTAAATAGCAAAGTTTGAACTTCTGTTTTGTTGCAAAGTGTTGGTTTTTAGTTAATTCCTGGTATTTTAAAAGTTGTAGGTTCCTGATGGTTGGTTGCTTTCATTTAATTTAGTTTGTTCTATAAATATAATGTTGTTTTAGGTCCTGTATTCTGGAAAAACCAACAAGAATGCTTTCAAGACACTGATTGCTGCTGAATATGTTGGTGTTGAAGTTAAGTGGGCTGATGATTTTGAGATGGGTGTGTCAAATAAAAGCCCTGAGTTTCTTAAGATGAACCCTATTGGGAAGGTATATACTTATTATTCTGATCTCTCTGGTAAGCAAAGTGTCCTATTCAACTAATTACAACAAATTTCTTATTGTCATATGTGAAGATTCCTGTTTTGGAAACTCCTGATGGGCCTGTATTTGAGAGTAATGCCATTGCGCGTTATGGTAAGGGATTCTGTAACATTTGTTTATGATCACACTTTATAATTGTTCATGGTGCTCATTGTGGTATTTTGTTCATTGTAGTTGCTCGACTGAAGACTGAAGCTTCTCTATTTGGATCTTCACCAATAGAATATGTTAGAATTCTCATTTGTTATATTTTCTTTCTTCTTGATAAAGTGGTTATATTTCCTGTTAATGAAGCTCTTGGTAATCTTAATCTAGGGCCAAGTCGAACAGTGGATTGATTTCGCCACATTGGAGATCGATTCAAATTTGCTGGCATGGATAAAGCCAAGATTTGGTTATGCCAACTATGTTGCTTCGGTTAGTTTCTCTTTTTTTTATTCACGAACTTATATTCATCTGCCATCTTCATCGGTATAAATAGAGTTAAAGAAAACCAAACTTTTTTTGGTGATGCTGTGTACGTACGTATGCGGTGTCGTGAAATGTGAAAAGCACTGAATAGTATCTGTTTTGAACATGCATTGAAGGTTGAGGAGGCATCCATTGCTGCTTTAAAGAGAGCTCTTGGTGCTCTGAACACATATCTTGCTGCACATACATTCTTGGTTGGTCATGATGTGACTTTGGCCGACATCATTATGACATGTAACTTGTATCTAGGCTTCAAACACATGATGACTAAAACCTTCACATTTGAGTTTCCTCATGTTGAGAGGTATTTTTGGACAATGATCAATCAACCAAACTTTAGTAAGATAGCTGGTGAGGTGATTCAGGCAGAATCTGTTCCTCCTCTTCCTTCTTCGAAAAAGCCAGACCAGCCAAAGGAGTCTAAACCAAAGGCTGAGCCAGTAAAAGAAGAAAAGAAAGAGGCTCCTAAGCCCAAAGCTGAAGCTGCTGGAGAGGAAGAAGCACCAAAGCCTAAGCCAAAGAACCCACTTGATCTATTGCCTCCAAGTAAGATGGTTTTGGATGACTGGAAGAGGCTTTACTCCAACACCAAGACTAATTTCCGTGAGGTTGCAATTAAAGGTACTCACATCTTTATCTTTGTGCTTGTCGATTTCTTGTAGTTCTTTTTACAAAATATACTGTTATGTGTAGAGGTGTCAAGTTAAAACCAATTAACTCAAACGTGTTGAACGGGCTGGAAGTTGTTTTGATGCTTAATATTTACTCACTTCTCCAAACAAATTTAGGTTATTATCACAATGATATCATGTTTGTTATCATAGTTGACACTAAAAACTGGACAAGTGTTACGGATCAACTCAATCATTATTATTACAATTCAATCACCTGTTTTGACCAAATATAGCTTTTAAAATGCATTGCCAAATATCCCTTGCAATCTATATATATACATACATATATCTTTATCTTTACTACTATATAATGCATTTATGTTTCTCTCTTCTCAAATTATTAAGACTACTTAAATTTAAGTAGTCCAAACAATTATGCATAATGTACAACCTTCAAATTATTAAGACTACTTAATCTCCACATTTCTTTTTATCTAAATTAACCTTATTCACTCAATATTTAACTATTTCACTCTGATAATCTACTTTAACTTTTTATTTATTTAAAATATACTTTTTCACTAACACATATAAGAAAATTTGAAAAAAATGAACATGTTGGTGAAAACTTTTTTGTGACATTGAATCGCGCAAATAATATATTATTATATTTATGAAAACATGTTAGAAAACAGAAACTATTGCCGCCGCAGCATTGCGCGGGTGCACTGCGAGTATATATATATATATATGAAAAAGTTCATGCGATAACCATTCTTAGTGCGAGAACCAATCTGAGCCGTCCAATTCCCCCTCTTTCAATGTCATTGCCCACCCATGAATTCCTCATATGCACCCTGCCACACTCTATCCCTCCACGCTCACCATCCATGAAACTTCCTATATCCAAGGAAAGACCGAGATTGGTTCTCGCGGTTCTCGCACTAACAACGGTTCTCGCATGAACCATTCCCTATATATATATATATATATATAGGGGACCACTTACGAAATTTATACCAAATTAAGCATTGCACGGGTGCAAATTAAGCATTGCACGAGTGCACTGCGAGTATATATATATATATATATATATAGAGAGAGAGAGAGAGAGAGAGAGGCAGGATCAAATGAGAACACATTTTATTTGGAGAACGGTGAGAACAATTTATAGCCCTTGGATTATCTTAATTTAATGGTTGATATTAAATTTATGTAATTAAGGAATGTTGAATTTTAATTATTTGGTTTAATTAAGTAAGGAATATAAACTCAATATACCTTAATTAAACCAAATGATTGGCCTAAAAGTGTTCTCACCGTTCTCCAAATAAAACGTGTTCTCATAGGATCCCTCCTCTATATATATATATATATATATATATATATATATATAGGGGACCACTTACGAAATTTATACTAAATTAATGACGTTTTAAGAATGTGGGGGGTAAGTGGTCCCTCCTTTATTTAGACAATTTGACTAAAATGCCTCTCCAGGATATTTGGAAATTTAAAATTACGGCCGTGTTTTTAATTAATTACATGTTTGCCATAATTAAGATTAACCTTTGATTAATTATGATCAATGGCTACAAATGGTTCTCGCAGTTCTCACATTAAAACTGGTTCTCAAAAGAACCTCCCCTATCTATATATAGTTTTGCTGGCATGTTAGGTGGAGTATGTGCAAGTATTGACTGGACATAATTCATTGACCTTTTTGCAGGTTTTTGGGAGATGTTTGATCCAGAGGGCTATTCTCTTTGGTTTTGTAATTACAAATACAACGATGAAAATACCGTCTCATTTGTCACCATGAACAAGGTCGGTGGTTTCCTCCAACGAATGGATCTAGCAAGGAAATATGCTTTTGGAAAGATGCTGATCATAGGAAACGAGCCCCCGTTCAAGGTGCAGGGCTTGTGGTTATTCCGCGGCCCAGAGATTCCCAAGTTTGTAATGGACGAGTGCTACGACATGGAGCTTTATGAGTGGACTAAAGTGGATCTCTCGGACGAATCACAAAAAGAGCGTGTGAATCAAATGATCGAAGACCACGAGCCCTTTGAGGGAGAGGCTCTGTTGGATGCCAAGTGCTTCAAGTGAGACATTAATTTAACCTCACGATCAATGCCAACGTTGGTCGTTATCAAGTATCATATATATCTTTTACCATCTTTTGTTTGAACGTATGTGACTATTAATTTATGCTTGTGGTTCATAGAATAACTCGAGTGTATTTTGATCTCGATGTAAACATCAAACACATTAAAGTTTGTTATGAAATAGGTTGATTTTTATTGTATTCTTAGAGTGTTTGAGATTACGAAACTTTAAAATAGATTATGCGTTTTAATAGTTAGAATCAAATAATTAACCTAAGAGAACGTGTTACAGAATAATCGTGTTGATTTAATTATGTTGCTTCATATTGCAATAATCAGACAGTTTTTTGAATGAATAGTAAAGTAGATTAAATGGTTTTTAATAGATAATATGACTAAAAGTTATTAAATACTTGGTTTAGTTATTGATAATTGATTATACAATTGATTATTAAGGTGGATGACGAACCGAAACTAATTTGAAATAACTTCACGTCCCAAAAAACCTAATAATTATTTTCCGAACAAGTATTTGGAAAAACTTTGATAACCCCTAAACTTGTTATAATTCATCGTTGTAGCCGCTTGACCTTTTATAACAGGTTACTAAGCTATTAAAGAACATTTTAATCCCTAAGCTTCGGGGTGTAATTGAGCCTGGTCCAACTCAGTTTGTCTAACTTGATTCAACCTCTAAAACTTGAGCTGGTGAAGATTGAAGAACCGATTGGTTAGTGGTCACCGGTGTTCAACGATCTACAAATTTATGTATCAACATCTCATGGATTGCCCAAAAACTCGAAAACTAAAAAAGAGATCAAGGAAATTGAAGATGTGCAATCATCAAACTAGTGCAATGACACTAATTTGTGAGTGCAATTGAGATATGACTGGTGATATCTAAAGAGTTAGCTATGGAACTAGGGTTCGTATGTGAGTTTTCATCAACCAGTTTATGAAAAAGGGATGTTTTTATTGATATGATTAATCGAGGTTCCCCGTTAATATGGTAACAAATATTTTAGGTTTAGATTAGGGATAAAATTAATAAAGTAAAATAAGATTAAGGCTTAAATTATTTAACAAAAATTGTGTAAGGATTATAATATTTACTAAAAAAGTTTAAGGAAAAAAAATTGTGTAAGGATTATAACAAAAATTGGATGATGGCCACGCGATAAGCTCGTTTCTTGGTTTCTTAATTTTGCCGTTGAAAAAAAAAATTTTGTCATTTCGGTTATCTTATCGACGTCCTTTTTAATAAAATAAAAGGATGCAAGACTTACAAGTTCCACATCATTTTCAACAAAAGGTTGACTGTTGAAACATAGATCCGCCGGGTTGGTTTAGATGGTTGTGTCGGGCCGTTCTCCATCTTCCCGAGCTTGAATCATATGCTGCGAACATCAAGAGAAGTCGTTAGAAGGTGACCCGAGGCCGGAGCCCCGGGATCAACCCTCCGACGGTCAAGTCAGTGTATGTAGGTATAAGATATATGTATGGAGATAAAGAGAGGGGGGAAAGAGATTAGGGAGAAAGTGATAAGTAAAGAGAGAGAGTTGAGAATGAACCTGCCCTCAGATGTGTGAGGGATGGGGATACTTATAGAATCTCCAAAGAGGTCTTTGTCCAATGGTCCTTGTCCGGTGGTTAGTCCAGCCAGCTGTTCTGGCAAAGCTGACTACCTTTATCCAATGGTCTGGCTGCTTCGGCCTCTGGCAGCTCTGGCATATAATTACATGCCCATCTACCTTTTGTCGGGTAGTATAGTACATCTTCAGGAACCTTGCACTTTGTGTAGCTTCTGATACTTCTTTCTCCAGTCCGGACCAACCTCCGGATCGGTTGGTCAGGTACATATGTCATCAAGTCCCCCAGTCTAGTATGATGTGATTTTAGTCACATTATGCTAGACTCAAAATCTTCATGCTACCTGTTCTTCATATTACCTGCTCTTCATATTACCTGTTTAATAAACATGCGCCGATCCAGTGGTCGGACCTTGCTTAAGAAAGATTCCTTATTAGGTTTCGTTCCGCAAGGCTGTTCAACATGTTGTGAACTTGCTAGGTTCGTTAATCGGCTGTCTCTCGGACAAGCCGATGGTTCAAGCTTCTTTTGGCCAGTTCTTTTTTAGCGCGAGCTCTCCAAAAACATAGCCGAAGCTTGATCTTGCGGGTGTGAAAGGAAGTTTTATGGTGTCATGCACACATACGCATTTTCTAACGCGTATTCACCTGACTTATGTACGAAGTCGCGATCCTTCGATTTTCTTCTACTTGCCGTAAGACATAGTAGGAATAGTGTACGAAGTTTGTGGTCTTCGTTTTCCTTCTACTTGGCCCTTCTGGGTCGAGTAGGTACACGAGGTAGCAAAGCTCGATTTTGTTTACTTATAGTGTACAAGCCAATAGAGCTCGTTTATGAGATCCACAAATTTGACATAATTTGCCAAAGTGTACTTCCATTCACTTACAATATTGCATGATACAAGAGGATTGAGTTTTCTGGTCCGATAGTCACGTCACTGTGATCTACCCTTTTGCCTTAGACAAAATTTTATTTGTTGTTGTTTCAAAAGGTGTTGCAGCAGCTACTTTCCTCTTTAGAGGTAGTACTTCTTCAGGTTCATGGTGTTCCACGATCCGTTCAGGTGGGTCTGCTTATCAAACCGCTAAATATGTTATGGTGTGTATCCTGCAACAAATTGTTCATGTGTGTATCTTCCTGAGAGTAGACATAAAAATGAGTTTCTTTTGCATTTGTTAGATACTACATAATAATGACATAAGATATAATATATTGTTTCTCATACACGATGTAACAACTTTTTATTTCATCTTTTCAAAATATATTGGTGCAATACCATCATGGTCCCTCAGTTCAATAGTGTTAATTTAGTAGCATTATTGAACTCGAAAGATATAAAAAATGCATAGGTCTCGTCCTTTTTGTGAGCTTCAGAATCATCAGATGTTTAAAATCATTTTTATGTAAGAATGATAAGCTTTCTAGATAATCTTAGTAACTCGTAGTATACAGTTATGAAAGTATTCTTGAATGTGGAAATGATGTATAACATCAGGTATATTTATGTTATAAATATCATGTTATAGAGAGGGGTTAGTAGCATATGCCTCCATCAATTTTACACCTAAATGACAATTCGAGGGGCGTAATCAGTTAGAATAGCTAAGGTATTAAACAGAGTGTACTCGATGTATCAAGTCGCAGTTGATGCACGGGTTATCAAGCAATTAGTGAATTAAGTTGTCCTTGGTAGGCCATGATCTTTTATTAATAGCACTTAGTAGATTAATGAATATGGATTTCGGGTATAGGATAACGGATACGAATGTAAATGTGATATAGTAGGATAATGATATACATGGTATAAGTACCACAACATTAGATAGGGTGAGGTTATGATTACCTTTGCAATTTGGCTGAACGGGTGATTATCTTTGGTCGTAATGCTAGCCCGAGATATGACGCTAGGACGAGGGTATATGATATCAATTCTTTGGCAGTTTCCTGCGGCTTTTTACTAAATGTGTTATAACAATAATTGTTCTAAGAGTTGTTTGGGAAGCTATATCAATATTTTGTTCCGTAATGAACCTTTGGTTCGGGTATATGCTTGATAGAGAGATCGTAGGAAGCTATGAATACCGACAGTACCAAGGGTGACTATCGTTAGGGATAGAAGCATGAGTTAAATGTGTAATCGAGGCCAGTTTACTAAAAATTATAGTATATTTAAGAAAACCTGAAGGTTAAAGGATGCTTCCTAACGTCTTCTAGCTTAAAATGGTAAAAGAAAGATAGTATTTTTGTGGCGTTTCACGGATAAAGTAATTCTAAAGTAACTTCTTGATGAGATGTCGTAATTTAACATGTATTCCTAGGGTCTATAAAGTCATTACCTATTTTACCCGCTCATAACTTTTGGTGTTTGGGTTTTGAAAGAAACACGCTTTGACAAGAATGGACTTCAAGAAAGATGAGCTTTAGGGTGGGTCGTAATCTGGGTTACAACACAGGTATAAGAAATTGTTGCTAGGTGGCATTAGTATAATGTCCTTATTATGTAGGCTTTGGTGCTAATGAAAGATTATAGATTATTACCAGGACAAATGGTTGAGGAATCTGAAGGTTCCTCTAGATGGTTCAGCTATCGAAGGGTGTTGGAGAATGTCATGCCTAAGGTGACGAGACTAGAAGTTCTAGTGATGGGCCAGTAGTGATAGTTTGTCGGAATGAATAAATAACTAATGGCTATGGGTTAAATATACCAAGGTTATGGACCTTACAAATTAGCCGGAGGTACGTTAAGCAACTCAAGAATGCTAATATACTAAAGACGCTAAGATACCGAAGGATGTTGAGACAAATGCGGTGGTATCAAAGGGTGGCAGTCTGGAGGTTAGAGCGAAAGTTCGTTGAAGTGGAAAATACCGCGAGATTTGAGTGCCAGAAGTCATGGACCTCGAACAGTTAGCTGAAGGTAGTAGCTGTAGTTAGGTTATCTCCTCTGCCTTGAAAGATTGGAAAATGTATGATCCTCATATAGATCCTCTGTAGTCCTATAATATGATTTGGAGATATAGTTTCTATTTGAGATAATGTGCTAGCTCTACTTTTTATGAGATAACCTATTCAGGTAAGTTACGCCCATGTAGGTCATTTGATGGAAATGTCATTTTAATCTTATATATATATATATATATATATATATATTAGGAAGGGTCCTTAAATATTTTCTAAATCTAAGGCAATTGATTGAAGAAAGGGAAGTTTATGAAGTAGTAGTATCGTCTGAATAATTTGAGGTATTGATTCAAATCACAAAGCTAAAAGGTATGTTATTCTTTACTAGGTCGAGTTCTTCGGATGAGGAGGAATAGTGAGGTCCGATCTATTTGGTTTTTCAAGGCGTCAACTAATTTATCATTTGTTATTATACCTTCTTATGTTAATAACAAGTCTTGTTCCTTTACATTTTCTTATGGTGTATATGCATGAACTAGGATTAGGCAAAAAGTTAGGAGGTATTAGTTGGAAAAAAGGTTGGAAAAGGAAAAATCTTTGTCGAAATAGCATTAATTCTTATCATCCAGATCTGGAAGTTAAAGACATGGAATCTCCTGTGTGTTTGGGTTTTTTTAAGAATGAATCATCTTGTTTCCTTTTTCATTTTATGTAAGTGTGTAAGCAGGGCTGGAAGAATACAGAAGTAGAAACAAAGGACGATGGACGGAGGACGAATGAACCTTAGGACCGGCAGTCCTGAAGAGCCGAAGGTGTAGGTAATTCTGGGCAAAAGCGACGACGGACAAGGGACGGAGGACGAAGGAGTTTTAGGTCCAGAGCGACGAAAGGAGCAGATGCTATAGCAGACGAAGATGAGTCTATACAGTATGTACTTAGTTACCGATGAAAATATCAGGATTTATATAAGGTCAGGTGAGGATAAGAGCATTATGTCCAGGTTTGTGCATAGTAATAAGTATTTATACTTTATTCTCATCTCTAGTTGATGCATTAGTTTACATGTTTAATCTAATGTGTGAGGAGCATATGTATCGTTATCGTCCTCAAATCATCCTGGAAATAGCTTATAGAAGCTTCCTCATTTACGTCTACGTTTCTCCTTTTACCAAAACTCTTAAAGAACTTCTTTTCGATGGTTCTATCCCTTATGTTGGTCTGGATTTGTTTTGTGATGAAGATGAACATTCGTTTATAAATTTTCATGGGAGAAATCTTGATATTAAAACAAACATCATGTATATTGAGTAACAAGATCATGTATTCATGTCATAAACAAGGTTCTGCAGGTATTGAACATGTCATGAACAAGGTTTCATAGTTACTACGCATGTCATATAAGGTTGTGCAAGTAGTAAGCATGTCATAAACAAGGTTATGCACAAGTCATGTAGTAAAATGGGTATGATACTTAGCGCTGATATGGCCGAATGATATTCGCGATCGAACTTTGCCGATGATTGATTTGAAACTTCGGGTCAGAAAGTTAGCTTCGTAGTTATACCGGACGTAGGTCCGGATTGGTTCTAACCTTGCAACTAGAGACTGGTCCTTGCATGCGAATTGAACAAGAAGCTCGATCTTGAGGTACTTTAGGATGTGAAGGTTGATCTATCGTAATGACGAAGTCCATCCAAGGACTACTGAAGGTTGTGGTCTGGAGGTACCTTCGGGTATGAATACGAGCTTTGCAGCAATATGTCGCTAATTTCTATCAACGCTTAGCTTAGAGCTCTAGGACAAGCATGAGCTTCATTACAAAGGCATGACCTTTGGAGCCGGAGGATAGTCTTCGGAGCAGGGACATGGCCTACGGAGCCGGAGCACGAGTTTTTGAGCTTTGGAGCAGTTCTCATTTGTGTCAGACGAGGGCTGTTGAATGACTGCTTAAGGTAGTGATCCGAAGGAACTTTGGACCCGGTTACTTTTTCCCTGTGCCAGAGGCGTGTTCATGTGACTAAAGTGTGATGACAAATAGATTATATGATTAAATAGAAGTGAGGATTACTTTATAACCAATACTCTATGGATCGATCTTTCTCTTGTTTCGGAAATTAAGCGAGTTCCTTAGCTATGAATAGGTATCTAAGGTAACTATCATTAGTAGTTGGTGTATAAACTAGACAAGCATGAAGGTTAAAGCATTAGAGATGGAGGTCAAAGGTCATAACGTTAAGGACGGAGGTCGGATATAGGTAGATGCATAATACATGTACTGACTTCTTCTTTCTTTCTTTCTTTTTTTAAATGGAAGCCCTTATAGAAAACAATAAAATCTTATGAAAGATTTGCAAGATTTGACATCAGAAAAACTAATCAGAGAATGATAATAGACTTTATTTTACTGTTTTTGTAATTAAAAGAGATTAAGTGGGATCATTTGTTAAGACCACTAATTGTTTTGTTCTCGTTTAAACACTATATACATATTCATATCCTCCTATGTGCATGTGTATATAGTTTTTATTAAAAAAGGAGTAAAATGTTGTTGCGTTGATTTTATTACAATGTATTAATTTTGTATAATAATATATTTTTGTGAATAAATAAACTTGAATAATATAATTAAATCAAATCAACTAACATTTGAATAAGATAAAAAGATATATGTTAGGTGAGGTGTTCAATAAAAAGAGATTTTAACTAGTACAATATCTTTAGAGGATTTGATTGAAACTGATTATGTACTTTTATCTATTTATTTTTTATTTGTTTTTAACATTAAAACTGACAGTAGTACATCTACTAAGACATTTACATGGGATAGTACATAGGGGTGTTTATGTCCACTTAAAATAAGGATAATATTAAAAAATAAAATAGAGATCTGCTAAACCAAAAGTATTAGGATTTATTGGGAAGAGGAGAAATCTCTTTCCTCTTTATTCACGGTTCCCTGATGCAGAAAAAGGGGTTTACAATTTTACCCAATATAATTATTTGTTTTCTATGTGGAGAGAAAAGAATATATGATGATGTCTAGGTAGTTTCTTAGTTGACCAACTTGCTATGTTGCGTACCTCTAATTTTTATTTTATTTTCATAAGTAAAATCACAAGTCAAAAGGTATGTATTACTGGTGTTAAATCACATTAATATATCCTATGTAACCTACTTATCTCCCAACATTGTTTATTAATATTAAAGTAGGAGAGAAAGCAAATGTGTATGAGGTTGATAAGTGACTATCCCTTTTGTCTATTGTTTGTCTCTGACAAATCCATTTATACAAGCAAGGGAACAACAAATCTTATTAGATCTGCTTTTCTGCTCAAGAGAAGGATAGAGTAGGAAGTACTTTTACTTATTTATTTATTATCTAGATTAAGAAAAGAACTTCACTCTGGTTTCAACCTTGGGGCCGGAAAACGTAGCATTGTTGCTCCGTAGCAAATTTAAAACCAAGCTCGAGAATTAGAACCACATGTACGACTCTCGTTCTACGCTTTTGAGATCTAATTAAAATCATTAAGAAAAATGCTTCGGGTTTGACCACAACCATGTCCCTATAACAATACATGTATATATCTAGGCACATATGTTTTTGTATGTATATAGTATACAATGTAAATGTACGTTTGATATGGTTATATATTATTATGACTTTATATATATATATATATATATATATATACACACACACGTTCTCTTTTATTTATTTATTTATTTATTATTTTTATAAATATGGACGATAATTATCTAATTTAATCTAGAGATTTTTAAGTAAATAGTATTTAAAATTATATTCATAAATTGAAATGTCAAAGCTACAAGAACTGAAAACTAGTCAAATCACTTTTATTTTATTTTATTATTATCACCATTTTTTTTATAAATAAAAGCAAAAATAAACAAATAAAGCAGAGAGAGAGTGTGTAGGACAACTTGTCAGGTTATAGCTACCTTTCTCTTGCTTTTTATACATCAACGTCTACACAGACCATCAAAAAATAAAGAATCAACTACCCAAAAGATCTTATTAATGAATCTAGAAGATTTTGTCAGGAGGCCATGTCCTTTTCTCCATAAAGCTGATTTGAAAGGATATTTTTTTTAAATACATAAAAGATAAAGTGTTGAGGGTGTGATCCTAACTAGTTTAATCTATGTCTCTGTGTTCTATCTTTGGCCCAAATATCATCGACATTCTTACAGGTGTGCAGCGGTTTTTATGGGTTAGTGTGGGCCTAGTTCTGTTTCTTTGTCTTCTTTTCTATCTAGATACTAAAAAACTCTTTTTGCCCTCATAAAAAGAGTGGCTCGGTCCACCGTATACCAACATAATATATGCATATTTTATACATAAAGTAAAAAGTAAAAGATTAAGTGTCAGAAGGTGGAGTGTTGCAGTAGAATATATGGACCAGTGAGAGAAGAAAGGGGTTTACGCAGAAGAATCGAGATGGCGCTGCAGAGGACGATAAAGAGATTTTCTACACCAGCGGTTTCACACCGAGAAAAGGGGTTGAGTGTTGTAGAAATATATATATATATATATATATATATATATATATATATATATATATATATATATATATATATATATATATATATTAATTCTGTGTTCGCCCGTACTTTCTACACCGGCGGTTTCACTTTTTGCCTTCAATCTCCGAGAATCTAATCTTAAATTCACTAAAATCCGCGAACGAGTAGCTGTAGATCTGACCGGCGCAAAGCCTTGGTCAAAAGATTTTCTTTGCCGGAGGTAGAACGGTGGTCTGATGCATGCATTCGCCGCTTACCCCGTTATAATGTGTTCCGAGTAACGATTAACGAGTATCAGGTGCATAAACAACGATTTCTGAAGCTTGAAGGCATTTATAGCGAGATTTTTTGAGGTTTTTAAAGCCTAGATCGAGATTCAGAAGTTAAAGAAGAAGATGGGGTATCATGCCTATTACATGTACATTACGCTGCTATGTACATTTGTCTTAACAAGAACAAAATGTATGCTTTTATTACATGTACATTACACTTCTACTCATGGTACATTTGTGCAACGTTAAGTACTTTTTTCTGTGTACATATATTTTAGCAACATATTCACCTTTATTTTATTTCTAAAAACAAATACAACAGGTTCAACTTCTTTTCTCTATTTTTTCTTTTTGTTGGGTTATAAATAGACTTTGAAAACAAAGATAAGGTATCACACATACTGAAAAATAAGGGCAGTCAAAGGAGAGTCATATTTATGAGCAAATAATGAGCATCATCATGTGTATCACATATAATCATGTATATGCATAAAGCCATAAAGGCATTCAGATTGTATAATGTAATCGTATAAATTTGACTGTTTGATACTTAGCTGCGTATGGGAGTAAAAATGAAGCAGTTTATGAGACACTTTAGCTTGTTGTTTGGGTCCCACGGATGGCGCCAAATGTTGAAACATAGATCCGCCGGGTTGGTTTAGATGGTTGTGTCGGGCCGTTCTCCATCTTCCCGAGCTTGAATCATATGCTGCGAACATCAAGAGAAGTCATTAGAAGGTGACCCGAGGCCGGAGCCCCGGGATCAACCCTCCGACGGTCAAGTCAGTGTATGTAGGTATAAGATATATATATGGAGATAAAGAGAGGGGGAAAGAGATTAGGGAGAAAGTGTTAAGTAAAGAGAGAGAGTTGAGAATGAACCTTGTAACACCCTGGAAATGGGCCTAGCAGTGTAGGGTTGTACTTTGTGCTTTAGAGCTTGTACAGTGACATTAAGTGAAATTAATTAAGTGTTTTGTGTGACTAATGTGTACTGTGTTAATTAATGTGATTATGTGAAAAGTGTCAAACGTGTCTAGAAGTGATGTCGTGTTATACGGTTTCGCGTAATGATTCCGTAGATATCCTCGTTAGGTAAAACGGGATGGCGTGTGTCAAGTTGTAAGTTGTAAAGGGGAACAAAATACCCCGTTTGTGATATTTATCCACCTTATGGCGGTTCAAGTTATATTTGACTTCTTTTGAGTCAAACACCCACACACAAACATACGTACATGTTAAGAAAACACGTACACACACTTTGCTCTCAAGTTTTTCAAAGAAATCAAGGCACAAATCTGTTGCAAAGGAGTTGTATAGCTGATTGAGTGATACATCAGTTGCTTCTTCTTCTTGTTTGTAAGTATTCTCACTAAGAACCCTAGTTTTAGCTTTTGAAGGGATTACACCATTTTGATGGTGTAAATGGTGTTTTCTCGATTGTAAATTGGGGCAAATGTGTTTGTAAGTGTATGTGGGTGTTAAACAAAGTGTACTTGTGGTTTAAACTCAGTTTTTGGATCGGTTGTGTGTCAAAATCGCGTATTTGCAGAGCTGTCGTGAAACAAGGACGAAGACCTGCTGTGCAGATACTTCCTACGGGCGTAGGACCTATCCCCTACGGCCGTAGGAGGCAGTTAAAGTCTACTGCGGCCGTAGGCAGGGTTTCTGCGGCCGTAGGATGTGTGTTTATGTGGATTACCATCTACGAACGATGAAACAAGGTCTACGGGCGTAGGTATGTAACCTACGGTCGTAGTTCACCTAAGAACAACTACTACGGGTGTAGAAGAGAGTTTCTACGGCTGTAGTACATTGTTTGTTGGAAGGAACCTCTGCGGGCGTAGTGACTGGATACTACGGCCGTAGGGAGGGTTTTTCATGTGTCCTATGGCCGTAGGATATATCCTCTGCGGCCGTAGAAGGTTGTCTTGGGTGGACAGCTTGTGTAACTTGTGTTCTAACCTGTGTGTGTTACGTGTAAGTGATAACCAAGCCTGAACCTTATGTGTTAGGTGATTCGGACGATTCGGTGTGTTCTTGGGATTCTCGGATCCATATCTGCCTCTTGTGATATCGAGGTGAGTACCGGTTTCCCATAAGACTCAGTTAGTAGGGCTATTGTGTGCCTGTGTTGTGTGCTATGTGATATAGTGATACAGTGTTATAAGTGATACCATGTGATATAAATTGTGATATGTGATACGCATGCGTACTGTGGACCCTATGGGTCAAACGTGTTTATGATCTCCTGTCCGGACAGACGCAGGGGTTGAGGTCAGTCGCCGATGCGGCTGGGTCCCTTGAGTGTTATTCAGGGATTAGCGGTTCCCACGAGTGATTTTCTGGGGTAAAGGTTCTGCAGGCCGCCGTTTCTCGACAAAAAACAGGGGGGTCTTGGTTTGTAACTAAGGCCTAATTGAGTCCAGGTGGCTCCGCAACGTGCTCGGGGGGTTGCTCTTCGTTTCCCCTCCAGCATGGATTGGTGTTGCTGATTTTCTCAGTTGGATTCGTTGAGCGGGATTTGCAACCCCGCGAGATATGATCCTGCTGACCTGTCAGCACACCGCTATGTGATAACTTAGCCTTGTGTGCTTTATTGTGACGTGATAGCATGCTTGTTGGTGCTTATGTGATTCTTGTACTCACTAGCTAATGTAGCTAATGTTTCGTGATATTTCCCTTTTCGCAGGTTAGTGATCAGATGGCCTGGCGAGGCGGGTTGCTGTGGGTAGTGTTATTGTATATATTTTTTTTGGAACACTAGTAGTTTATTAACTCTGATACTATATAACGATGGTCGGTGCGTAGTGGTAACACTGGCTAAATTTTGGTACTTGGCTTGATTCGTTGTTTGTGATCGCCAAGTTGATAAGCAATACTTAATATGTAATCAGTGGTTTATTCCGCTGCTAACTTTTGGTGTAAATAAAGTTTTAATTTACTCTAATTTTAAGCTCGTGAAACCGGTGTTACAAACCTGCCCTCAGATGTGTGAGGGATGGGGATACTTATAGAATCTCTAAAGAGGTCTTTGTCCAATGGTCCTTGTCCGGTGGTTGATCCAGCCAGCTGTTCTGGCAGAGCTGACTACCTTTATCCAATGATCTGGCTGCTTCGGCCTCTGGCAGCTCTGGCATATAATTACATGCTCATCTACCTTTTGTCGGGTAATATAATACATTTACCTTTTGTCGGGTAATATTAATACTTCTTTCTCCGGTCCGGACCAACCTCCGGATCGGTTGGTTAGGTATATATGTCATCATTGACAATTCTTGATGAACTTGATGAACTTACAGTGATTCCCCCAACGAAAATAGCAGCTCTAAATTTCAGAGGCGTGGTCATTAATGTATTGACTATTGACTGTGCATCGTCGATTCTTGTGCTCTCGGAAGAAACGCTCGTATTACAATCAGGTATCTTTCCCAATATGTATCGCGTTCTATGGATTTTTAATCTCTTATTCTTCACCAATTTATTATCATTTTTCTTACAAGTTCTCCATTAACGACTGTTCTCTTTTTGCTACGCAGATCGGATACCATAAACGAACGGTTTGTTCAGTTAAGCAATTAATGGCGCTAGTGAGTTTTAACTGCTTTTGATTTCTGCTCATTCATGCAAACTTTTTTTAGCTCGATTTCGTTGTGTTTGTGCGATAACTGTGTATTGACAGATTTAGGGTTTTATATTCGTATATGCATGTAGCTTTTTTGTTATGTTTGATTAATTTAAGTTTTGTTGTATTGTTTTTGTGTGACGGAGATGGTGGAATTTTGTTCAATTTATGCGAGCAACATCTTGATTCCTTGTAGTTCTACATGAATAGAACAACTGGCTTTCCATTCAATAATTTTACTGCTTACTACTTGCCCTTGTCAGCTTGGGTGTTATTTATATTTTCTTTACTATAGTGGATATTTTTGGTGGAAAGAGCCGGTAGCTGTAATTGTTAGCTGGAAGCTGGTAGCTGGAGCGGGAAGCTGTTTATTTTATTTATATACGTGTTTGGCAAATTAGCTGGTTGCTGAGTTTAACAGTGTAAAATGACAAAAAAGGACAAATTATAAAAATAGGAGAAATTATTAAACAATGTACTTAGGTAATTTGGTATATAAAAAGCTTCCGGCTAGTTTTCAAAGCTACTTCAAGAAGCTTTTTGTTTTAGAGCTTTTTTGTTTAAAAAAAAACTTCTAGCTTTTTCATCCGAACATGACTTGTAGCTTTTTCTTTCAAAACAAAAAGCTACCAGCTCCAATAATATGATTTATTTCAGCTATCATGACTTGTAGAGTGTTAGTTTTTATAGTTAGTTCCCGGTATTTAAAAGTTTTTGGTTCCTGTGTTTCATTGAATTTATCTGTTTATGTTCCTAATGGTTGGTTGCCTTCATTTAACTTGGAAATATTTAGTTCTAAAATATTTAACTATGTTTTAGGTCTTGCATGCTGGAAGACCCAACCAGAATGCTTTCAAGGCATTGATTGCTGCTGAATATGTTGGTATTGAAGTTAAGTGGCCTGATTTTAAGATGGGTGTGTCAAATAAAACCCCTGAGTTTCTTAAGATGAACCCTATTGGGAAGGTATATACTTACTATTCTGATCTCTCTGGTATGCAAAGTGTCATATTCAACTAATTACGACACATTTCTTTTTATCATTTGAAAAGGTTCCTGTTCTGGAAACTCCTGATGGGCCTTTATTTGAGAGTAATGCCATTGCACGCTATGGTAAGGGATTCGGTGACATTGGATTGTAATCACGTTTTATTACTTGTTGATGGTGCTCATTTGTGGTATTTTTGTTCATTGTAGTTGCTCGGCTGAAGACCGACACTACTCTATTTGGATCTTCACCAATAGAATATGTTAGACTTCTCATTTGTTAAATTTTCTTGTTTCTTGATAAAGTGGTTATATTTCTTGTAAATGAAGCTCTTGGTTTATATAATGTTTGTCTAGGGCCAAGTCGAACAGTGGATTGATTTCGCGTCATCGGAGGTCGAACCGAATTTGTTGGCATGGCTAAGGCCGAGAGTTGGTCTTGCCAACTATATTGCCCCAGTCAGTTTCTCTTTTTATTCGTCATTTATGAAGGATGCTTGTTCTTATTTCGTACATTATCTCAACATGTTTCTATGTAATTATTCTATAATATAGACTTTTGACGTGTATTACACTATTAGGTTACTACTATGCTCACTTGCATGTTCGCTATTAATTCATCTACCATCTTTACCAAAGAGGTCACGGTTTCAAACCTCACTAGGTAAACATCTTGCGGGTGGCCAGGGAAGGGTAAGGAAACAGTCACGGGAATACCCCGGTTAGGCCACGTACATTTGAGTCAAAGACTCGTCCTCCCCGGGTAACCTGAATAGGGAAAACTTCCCCGTTTACCCATCTTCACCAGAATAAATAGAGTTGAAGAAAACCTAATTATCATTTTTGCCCTTTTGGTTTCTCTGTTTTGTGCAACACTTCATGTTTGTTTAGTTGGCTATAAGAAGTTGAAATTTATCTCTAAGTTTGGTTGAAGGGATTATATTAGTTTCAACTTTGTTCCTAAGGGACTGATTTTAGCCTTTGGATCAATGACATCAATGGTCCAGATTGCATTTTAAAATTTTGGGCGGAGGGGTATTTTCGTAATTCACATGTGATGCTTTTACAAATCACATGTGACTGTATACTGAATCACCTGTGATTGCATTTTAAAATTTTAGAACTGTGTTTTTTACATGGACTTTATTGAACACAACTCTCTGTTTTGAACATGCATTGAAGGTTGAGGAAACATCCATTGCTGCTTTAAAGAGAGCTCTTGGTGCTCTAAACACGTTTCTTGCGTCACATACATTCTTGGTTGGTCATGATGTGACCTTGGCTGACATCATCATGACATGTACCTTGTATGTAGGCTTTAGAATCATGATGACTAAAACCTTCACATCCGAGTTTCCGCATGTTGAGAGGTATTTTTGGACCATGATCAATCAACCAAACTTTAGTAAGATAATTGGTGAGTTGAAGCAGACAGAATCTGTTCCACCTCTTCCTTCTTCAAAAAAGCCAGCCCAGCCGAAGGAGTCTAAACCAAAGGCTGAGCCAGTAAAAGAAGAAAAGAAAGAGGCTCCTAAGACCAAAGCTGAAGCTGCTGGAGAGGAAGAAGCACCAAAGCCTAAGCCAAAGAACCCACTTGATCTATTGCCTCCAAGTAAGATGGTTTTGGATGACTGGAAGAGGCTTTACTCCAACACCAAGACTAATTTCCGTGAGGTTGCAATTAAAGGTACTCACATTTTTATCTTTGTGCTTGTTGATTTCTTGTAGAGTTTTTTACAAACTATATTGTTATATGTAGATATGTCAAGTTAAAACCAATTAGCTCAAACTTGTTTAGGGTTGGAAGTTGTTTGATGCTTAAATTTACTCACTTCCCCAAACAAATTTAGGTTATTATTACAATGATATGATGCTATCATAGTTTACACACTATTTATTTGTAATAAATTAATAAAAACTGGACAAGTGATACGGATCAACTCAATCATTATTATTACAATATAATCACCTGTTTTGACCAAATATAGCTTTTAAAATGCATCGCCAAATATCCCTTGCAATCTATATATATATTGTTGTTTTGCTGGCCTGTTTGGAGTATGTGCAAGTAATGCTGAACATAATTCATTGACCTTTTTGCAGGTTTTTGGGAGATGTTTGATCCAGAGGGCTACTCTCTTTGGTTTTGTAATTACAAATACAACGATGAAAATACCGTTTCCTTTGTGACCATGAACAAGGTCGGTGGTTTCCTCCAAAGAATGGATCTAGCAAGGAAATATGCTTTTGGAAAGATGCTGATCATAGGAAACGAGCCCCCGTTTAAGGTGCAGGGCTTGTGGTTATTCCGCGGCTTAGAGATCCCCAAGTTTGTAATGGACGAGTGCTACGACATGGAGCTTTATGAGTGGACAAAAGTGGATCTATCTGATGAAGCACAAAAAGAGCGCGTGAATCAGATGATTGAAGACCACGAGCCCTTTGAGGGAGAGGCTCTTTTGGATGCCAAGTGCTTCAAGTGAGACTTTAACCCACAACCACGTTTATTATGTGTTTTATTATGAATTTACTATAACTTTTAACTATAATTTCTTTATTATTAACGATGTATGTTAAACACACAAGTCGGTCAAACTCAAAATCTATAAATGTACACATTCAAAGTCGAATCAAGAACACACACACAATCTCTATCTAAATGGTTCAAAGACAAAATACACTCTCATTCCCAAAATGTATTCAGAAATCCCACACCTACACATACTAAAATTGATCTAACACCCCCACATACTCAGGAAACTCGATTGAAGCACACAACATACACGTACATGTACACATTGAGAGCTAGATCTATAGAAAGTTCGCACAAACGCACATAAAACAGAAAGAGAGATAGAGAATCTAGTTAGAAAATAATATCGGTTTCCACTTTTAAGTTGCTAGAATATGCCGTCTCAAAAGAATCTAGTTAGAAAAACATTAAAATCGTCATAAAATACTAAAGTCGCCGATTAGCTTACCAGAAAAGATGATCGGAGAAGGGAAGTAGCCGGAAGTTGGTGAGCGGTTGAATTAGTTACCAAAATTACTATATTGGTACATGATCACCATGTGTGTAAAATACTTTAGGTAACATTTTGATTGTTTGATATATAGGTAAACGCTGTTGCACTTTATCAACTTTAACGATAAAATTTTATAATAATTGGTTAAAAGTCGGTTTAGTAGTAATTGTCAAGTTAGTCTAAATAATGAGTTAGAAGGTGCAAAGCGCACATTCGTTTAAACTAATTTAACACCGCCATAAGGTGTAGAAACTTTTGTTGTCTTGAAAGATGTTGGCAAGAATGGTCCAAGCCACAGCAGCGGTAGAATCTGGTTTTATGTGAAGAATAGCGGAGAATCGGAGATATAGTGCCCTAGATCCATTGAAGGACTATGGCATCAATACGAGACCGCAAATCGGAGTCAACTTCTTTGTCGGAAGAGGAAGATGACGGTGGTAGCATGATGTGATTGAGAACCTGAAAAGCACGGCAATGAATCTTGAAGATTCAACCCATGAAGAGTATTGGCCTTTCTCCAGTAACAAGGATGGAGTTTCGGATGTTTGTAACGATGATCGCCGGATGTATCATCTTACCGTCAGCCATGGGAAGAAGAAGGAAAAGAAATCGAAGAAGAAGAAGGCAGGGAAGGGTGGCAGGTGGCTAAGGTTTAGGCTCGTGATACCATGAAAGAGTATGAGATCCTTGTTTGCCTCATTCTATTGATAACCCCCCCCCCCCCCCCCTCTATATATTATTTACAACATTCCTACAATATCTCCTATACATATGGAAAGGAAAACAAGGATAATTACAATATATTCAAAATACTTAGGTCAAATATTTGCATGGTCTATTAATTCTAAGCATCTAATTAGATTTCTCCATTTAGTTTGTGCAACTGATTCTATTCTATATGATATGATAGATAAAATAGTAACATAAAAAACTAATTAAAATTAAGAGACCAGATATTATACTATATGTATGTATGTATATATGTCTACGTATGTATGCATGTGTGTATGTGTGGATGGATGAATGTTCCGTTAGTTGGTTATCGGTTTCATAGATTTAATCGGTTTGATTTAACTGGATTAAAAAAAACTAACTAGTCATAGTCCAAACCAAGAGAAGACTAAACCAAACCAATCTAACCGTTGGACGAGCCACCGTAAAACCAACTAGCAATCTGCCAAAGGATTTAACTTGAGTCACATGGCATCCTATAAGACACCAAATGAAATACAAAATCAATGCTCAACTGTAAAAATCAAATGGACTTATGTATGTTTTGATTTGTGAATGAAATAATTATATATGTGTGGAATCCCATTTGTATGGAATGATAATATTTTGTGATACTATATTAGCAAGTAACGAAATATTTTATTTCATCAACATCGTATACTAAAAAAAATCTAATCTAATACTTTTTATTTTTCTCATTTATTTTTACATGCTCAAAATCGAAATAGAAATTCAAGAACAAGATCCAATTGATAGAAATGAAGAATTAATAATTTTAAATCAAATTGGGGTGAGATTTGGTGGAATTGGATCTCTAAGGGCAAAAGGGTTTGTTTGGGTCATCTCTGTGACTAGGAATCCTGAAGTGTCTTAACCTCCCTTCTTGTTTCTTCATATACCCTTCACACAAAAATGCATTAGAAAACTTATCTTCAACCACCCTATTCACATCATGCACAAACACATCAGTCTCTCCCTCCTCTCGGTTTCTCGCCATCATCCCCGCCGTGTAAATGGCACTCATCCGCCCCGGGGCCTCATCATGATACCCCGTGGGTGCGTCCACCATAATCAAATCCCATGTCGTCTCGTAAACTTCACTAGGCAATCCCTTAAGTGCCAATTGACACACTGAATGCCTAGTTTCACCAACCGCAGTGCACTCTGACCCTCTTCCGGCTTCCATAAGGCTATCGGCTTGATTCACCTTACTATCATAGGTCACATGGTAGGATTCCAACATGGGAAACCTCTTCTTTATTTGCTCGATCCATGCTTCGTCTTCTTCTAAGAAGACTGTCCGCCCATTAAAGTTCAACGAGCTCCACATTAAGCTATCGTGACCTAAACCGAAAACTAAAAAGTTGCACGGTGATTTCTTGTCTAAGATCTTCTTAGTGACCGATATTTCTTTACTTGTTTGTTGTGGGGTGATTGTAGAGGTTGAGTAGTGAACTAATGCTTGTGCTAAAGCAGGCGGGATTTTGGTGCACATTGGCGAGCATTTTGTTGCTTGTTGAATGCTTCTAAAGGAATCCGAAACTGCCTTTGGGATGATGGTTTCTGAGATTGCGGATGAACTCTGAACACTAGGAGATGAAAAGGTTGATCTAAATACAAAAAGGAGAAAGAACACAACAATGATGCCAATAACAATAAGCTTTGTATTGACCGGGTATTGAGTTCTTGACCTCATTTTCTCACAAACAAGACCAGGTTTTCTATGAAGATATTGGGTTGTAAGCAAGTGCATGTATATATAAATCTCAGAAATGGGTTTGTTGATGCTTAGAGTGGAAGTGATTATATAATAAATCCAATGATGTAAGACATGAAACCTAGAAAGACTCAGAATAAAGCAAAAGGGTGGTTGCCAAGTTTGGTGGATTATCTGTTCATTGACTTGCAGAGTTGATAAAGACACTTCAATGATATTGAGTTTGGTGAAGGCAGTTAGTTAAACATGTTGGCACTCTCTCTCACCTTGTGTGCGTGTGTTTGTGTGTGAGAGAGAGAGAAAGAGAGACCTTTTCTTCTACAGTGAAACAGGTGGGAATGTTGAAGCATAAAAAGTAAACGCAAAGCAAGATTGGACCAAACTGTAACTCCTGCTATGATTACATCCATTTAAAATATAGTTTGCTTCAGATATAGACATTATGATCACTATAGAAAAGTTAATAATGATAAGAAAGCGTTTATAAGTACCTGGAAACAGAGGAAAATGATGCGATAACTTTAACGAAGAAGAGCTTATTGTAGAAAAATTTCAAAAATCTGGCTGTACTTGTTCTCGTTCGGGCATTTCACCATCTAACTGAGAAAGAAATTACACGGCTTGTGTTGATGGTATCAGCTTTTACAAGATGCATAACTGACCACCAAAAGTTTTCCTAACATATTTTGTTGACCAGGCCAAAGCTGTACAAGAGTTAAAAAATGGAATAAAAAACGTTCTTTCTTTTAAAAAGAATATCGTGCAATTTAGAAGCCCGGTTTTGGATCTGAAATACTTGACTTTCTCCAGAGTTAGCTGATGCATCCTTTTTGATCTTAGAACTAACTGGATGCACATAATGTGTGAGTGAGGATTTCTATTTTTATCTAAAATTAGCCCCGTACTGCAGTAATGATTCCCTTTGACCGTTATCAGCATACGAATGGCCCTTTTTGGTCTTGGTTTTGTCAAGACGAGCTTTACGGACAGCATGTTGAATTTGTCTTTCGTGCTCTTTAAGCATTTCGTCCATATTTCCACCAGGCGGGACTAATGGTCCAGAGTAGTGGATCCGGTTTTTCTTTGGAGCATAACCCTGTAATCAGGAAATGTATGATTCACAATACATTAGCATGATAAGCAACTGTTCAGATTTGAGTTTTGAAACTGATTATGTGGACTTAATAATCACAATCAGATAATCAGGCTCTCTTATTAATTAAAGAGTTAATTAGATATCATATTTCTTGTGGGGCAATCAATACTCTTACAAAATATTTCTATGAATTTTATCATCCTAACAACAAGATCAACACAAGCTCTTATTAATTAAAGAGCTATATAGATATCATATTTCTTGTGGGGCAATATATATCCTCTTAAAATATCTAACTATCATCCTAACAACAATATCAACACAAGTGACAAAATCAAGAGAAGAGATGTTAAGAGAGAAAAAGAGGATGCTAAATGTCAATATTTATGGTTAGAAGGATAAGTTTGGAAGATGCATCATCTTCTTTGTCAAATATACATATCCTTAGCTTTTTTATATCTATATATTTAAATTATATATATAGGGAAAAGTTCATTGGAGAACTGCTCTTAATGCGAGAACCATTTTTAACCACCATTAATTCTCATTAATGACTCATTAATAGGGTATTTTGGTCATTTATATATTTACTCAACCGTCAATTATGTCCGGGTGGATGAGTCACTATTTAACAATGCTTAATAAGGAATCAGACACCACTACCACCATTAATGACTCATTAATGAGGGGTATTTTGTGAAATCAAACCTCATTAAACAATTCTCGTTAATAACGGTTCACCCGGACGCAATTCATGCTTGGGTATATATATAAATGACCAAAATACGTCTATTAATAAGTTATTAATGGTGTTACATATGATTCTTGCAGTTATCGCACCAAAACCAGTTCTCGCAGTCTTACTATAACAAGGAGCCAAATCTTTAAATTATGTAAAATGAGAGCTCAGTTTGTAATTTTAGTTTCACTTACTAATCAATTATGCTGCAGGTCAGAATTATAATCACTGTATCTGAACACTTAAAACTGATCATTGCAACTTGAGATCGTAACAATCAGATAAATAATCAGTTTTGAAACACAAATGGAAACACCCATTTTGCTTAAGAAAGGAAAAAAGCTTTTAGGATACCTTTACAGGAGCATGCTCATTCTTCTTGTAAGAACAACTTGGCTCCTCGAACATTTGATGAGATGATTCTGCATCATTCAATTGGTGATACTTTCCATTTGTACGATCTTCAGGCCAATGTGTACTTGTACCTTTGCTATTGTCCAACCGTGAACTACCATGCCAAGCTAATGAATTTGAAAACCTAGACAATTGAGCTCCACGATGTTTAGGTTCATCTGATTTATCTGGGATTCCTGGTTGCTTCAACCGACCATTAAAGCTGCCATACTGTAATGATCCTGTGGAAGGCTCGATAGGGAACCCAGAACCACCATCTTCTTCATGATTGAATTTCTCGCTACTACTTTTAGGGTTTTGTTTCTCTAACCGCTTCTGAAATTGCATAAAACAAAATCATCAGTGTACTCTGCTTCAAGTTCTCTTTAGCATTCCCTATAAGTTTATTCTATCTGCTATTGGCAACGTTTTACAAATCAAAATAACGCAAAAGCAATAAATCATCATGAGGTTCTGAAAGGCCATCAAATGCTGGGTTTTTCCTAAAAGAGTTCCTGGTGGCAACAAACTGAAACAACTTGCCAGTTGAACATGTATTACTGATAATGAATAACATAGAGGTGGCAATGTTGATTCTTTTACTTATAAATGGCAAGATTTAAATTATGTTTATAATACCTAAAAAAGAAACGGTTCAAAATGGGTCAAAAGCCACAAAGTGTACTTTTAGTGCATAAAACCTCCTTTTACCACATCAAACTGTCAATCAAACCAAACCGACTTCAGTTGAAACCAAATCAAACTTGGTTTTACAACGCAAAAACCCAAATTCATATTCGTAGTTTTCTGTATAATATTTAGCAGAAATTTGGAAGTTTAGCAGTCAACTCGTAAACTTAGTAAAGTAAAACTTAAAATTTCAAAAGTTCGTAATATCTAGTTATGAAACTTAGATGTATCTTTTGTGTTGCCCTTCACATGTTCACCCCTTTCAGAGCTTCAATAGTTCCTAGTTCCTAATTCCTATTTCCTAATTTGAAATATGTATAATGTTTAACGAATTTCTTTTCAACTTTTAATATCTTTTACGTAATTGGACTATAGAGAAAAGATTCAAATATATATGAAGTTTAATAATATTCTTTCTTCCGTTTCTAGTTATATAATATTTGTATAGATCAATACGAGGAAAAGGTTAAAAGAATAATAAAAAAGGAAAAGGAATAACAGAAGAAATAAAGGAAAAAAGAACTCAAAAAGGGGAAAACAAATCTAAAAAAACACATACACACACAGAGCCAAGACTATAACCCTGATCATTTGACTAGTTTTTGTGGTACCATGACCATTAGGGCATTAGGCTATAGTTGAAATCTTTATTAAATTGTTAAATAAAATACAGTTTATCAAAATAATATAACCATGCCAAGCTGTTACCCAACCTCCGGAGTCACCCATTTTGTAACCTCTAAGTAACATCATACAAACATAAATAAGTAAAAAACAAACGTGAGAGACAGCAGAAAAAGCTCGTTTTCAGAAATCAGAACACATGATAACATATGTCTGGATGGACCTATAATAGAACTAATCACCTGAATGGACACCTGCAATTCTGCATTAGCATCAGGCTCTGGCTGAGCTCTAGATTCTCGGGTACCCTTTCTCACAGTTTCCACTCCACGTGCTTTTGCACCGCCTGCTTTATTTCTGCCATCACAAAAACAACAATGAATATTAATTAATGAACCACATTGAAGAATATGAAGAAAATGCAGATTATGCTGATTATTAACACCCAAAATAAAGTTACCCAGAGTTGAATCAAATTACTCGTATGCATATGCCAGTAATTACCTTCTCATCTCATCATCTCGCATTTTAGCATCATACTCCTTACTTGGTGGGTACTTGGGCAAACTTGAAGGGTGGCAGGGAAGTGGTTTTGCTGTGAAGAACTGCAATATGTGCTTTAGTAGTGAGTAGGTGGCTCCTAATTCCCGGATAGAATCGTAATTTCGACCCACTTGTGAAGAAATCAACTCAAGTTATGCTTTATCGCTAACAGGTCAAATGAGTAAAATTAAAAAGAACAGCTAAAATGAAAACCTGTCAAACGGGTCGGTCAGCCCTAAAATAGTATTTCATGCATACGACCTACTTTTATTTTTTGAAAAGGAGTTTTTCCCGGTTAGGGCTCCTCCCTCGGGGTTGAGCATTAGCTCAGATGTACGCGGCCAAACTGTTAACGTGGCCGTTTCATTACCACCTGTGGCAATCCCTAATTGAAACCCCCGTGGGACTAGAACCCTATACCTCCCCTATGGAAGGCTGCCTTACCCGGTAGGCCACCAGGTGATAGTTATGCATACGACCTACTATTTATTCAAAAAATTAGTGAATCGTTGTAGCAACACATTCTTTGTAATCATACTTAATAAAAAAAATTAGGCATAAAATCACAATGGTCTCTAATAAAGAACATAAGTGCACCTCACTCTGCAAAGCGGAAGAAGAAGAGCCCCGGTTGTCAGGTTCAACTGCAAGGAGTGAATCCAAAAGTGTTAAAGCCGATGGTGGGAAATCCTTGAATGTATCAGCCACACACCGCTTGTAAGGCTGCTGTGGTTTAAAAATAGTAGCATGAGGCAATTTTGATTTTCTCCAGTACTCTTCAGATGGCGAACCACAAAGTTTAAAGATTTTATGTAGTTGTTCCACCTATTAATAATAAATACAGCTGATATGAATCGTCAATCCAATGAGATAAAAGACTGAAATTTACTTTCTTATTAACAAATAATAGCATAAGGAATGGTCTTGATGAGTGAATTGTCCTGTTGGAAATACAAGCCTCAAATCAAACTTTCTTGGTCCACTTCTTCCTGGACTTGGACTACCATAGAAGAACCTAAGGGAGTGTTTGGATGTGCCTTTTGAAGGTGATTATGTGATATTGAAAAATCAAAATCATATAATCAGCCCTCTAAATAAGGCTGTAGAAAGATTGCGTCTGGTGTGCTTTTGCTGTTTGAAGTTGTAGCAATCAGATCTAAAGTAAATATCAATACATAAAATATAACAGGAAAAGTCTCTAATTAGGTTTATATAAGGGGAAGTAGGTAATTCTAATTTTTCCCTTAGATAATCGGTTGCCTTCCAGCTAGTAAGAAACTACTTATTCAAAACTGGTCATGTCACCCCTAAAAACTGTTTACAGAGTGTACGGCTCTAGAATATTAAGTGATATGGAACAATTATTATTCGATAATCAGCCATAACAAAAGAAGGTTGTGAAGATAGTGTTTAAATGTGCTTATTCTTTTTGCAGTTAGATTTAAATAATTAGTTGTTCAAGAGTTTGGCAACTTGAACACTTCTAATTAATTGAAGAATTTACTTGCAAAATGAGTAATGGCCCTAAATAATCGGTCTATTAGAAGTTTCACAATACCAATATGCTAGATGCTATCATCTACAACTTAAAACGTAATAATCTAATACAAGCACTTTTAAAATGCAATCCTAAACATCCCCTTATCCAACCAATACAAAAAGCATAAAATCAGTTTGAGAAAACGAATCCAAACACCTTTTAGTCAACTTTAGCTTCATAAAATACCTCTGTTCTTCCAGGCATTATAGGCTTGCCAGCAAAAAGCTCTGCAAGGATGCAACCAGCACTCCACAAGTCGACGGCTACTCCATAATCTGTAGCCCCAAGTAAAAGCTCAGGAGGTCGATACCACAAAGTAACAACTCGACTTGTTAAAGGTTGCCTCTGATTGCTGCTAAAAGTGGTAGCAAGTCCAAAATCACCAATTTTTAGATTCCCGCTGTTGTCAATAAGGAGATTTGAGCCCTTGATGTCTCGATGCAGGATTCCACGATTGTGGCAATGTTCTAGCCCACAAAGTAACTGAAGCATATAGCATTTGATCTGCATGTCATACATAAAAAATCTATATTACAAGATAATATGAGGGAAAAAATTATATACGTGTGCATGTATGTATGCACATGCGCGCGCGCGCACACACACACACACATGTTCGCAAGCATCTCAACACCAAATACAACAAAAGAATGATAAAAAACACTGAACATCTTTTATAATATTAGATCGTTATCACACGGTTTTCCATATTGTTTCCTATGAATCATTGGTGGAACTATTACTATTCTAATGAATTCTTTTCATATGGATTTGGAAAACGACACTCACAGCCATACACACACACACACACACACATATATATAGAAAAAAGTTCATGCGATAACCATTCTTAGTGCGAGAACCGCGAGAAGCCGAGAACCAATCTGAGCTGTCCAATTCCTCCTCCTTCAATGTCATTTCCCACCCATGAATTCCTCACTCACATGCACCCTGTCACACTCTATCCCTCCACGCTCTCCATCCGTTTAACTTCCCATATCCAAGGAACGGCTGAGATTGGTTCTCGCACTAACAACGATTCTCGAATGAACCCTCCCCTATATATATATATATATATATATATATATATATATATATATATATATAGGGAGAGAGGGGGGGGGAGAAGAACAATTTTTATCCGTACTAAACAAGATGATTACCAAAAAATAAAGACATTATATACCTGCGGTTCGGTAAACTTAATCATAGGGGATGCTGCAAGCCCAGCAAGATCATGTTCCATGTACTCAAATACAAGATACAAGTTGCCCGAAACCCTAGATGTTAGTAGGCCTTCAAGTTTCATCACATTTGGATGGTCTAACCTACGAAGAACAATTATCTCTCGTGCCATAAAACGGACACTTTCTGGATCCATCTTAGCAAACCTTACCTTCTTTAAGGCAACAATATTTCCAGTTTCAAGGTCACGAGCTCTGTACACACTGCTATATGTCCCCTGTCCAATCTGCATTGAATTCTCAAAGTTACAAACTGGATGCTTTCATTCCAGCTTAAAAAGTCTAGCATAAGTTATCGACAGTATTCATAGTAAGACTGAGGTGTTTAGATTTAGGTCTTTTGGACTGATTATCTCGAATCAATAACAATTGGCTAACAAATTATGCTTATGATCATCTATTATTTACTGGTCAATTTAATAGTTGGATCATACCAGCTGTGACAAAACTATTATCTAAGGGTAAAGTAGAATTGCCTATTTACCCCCTTTTCAACCTAATTCTAGAGACTTCTACTTCCATTTCATAAAAAAATCTCTTTTTATTCACAAAAATGTCATTTTTGATCATTTTTTTCTCTTACTTCCTTAAATAGTCAGAACTATCCACACACTCAAAACTTGTTGTCATCAAATAATTAGAACCAAAGGGCTTGTAGCCTAGCGGTATAAGGTGTTGGAAGGTGTTCCCCTTGGCCTATGGTCATAGGTTTAAGTCCCGTTGTGGACAAAAGGTGTAGATTTAGGAATAGATGTGTGTGTGTGTGTGTTCTGTTGTTAAAAAAAATGAAATAATTAGAACTTTAAAAAGAAAAGTATATCCAAAAAATATTGTGTAAAGCCTGTGTTATCATAGCTGATTATCTGACTCTAGTTGTTTAATATCACTTTAACTTTCAAAACGCACAACTAAACACTCCCATAGAAAAGAATCTAACAGTTTGACCTTTAAAATATACACAACTTGTAATCAATCATCCACAAAACCACATTGTACCATTACTGTTCATCCTGTTCACCGTATATGAGAATGAAGTAATAAACATAGCATTAAGAAAGACTAACATATCATATGAAATGTTGGCAAACCTTGTCCAGCTTCTCGAACGAGTCTGCCCTTCGAGGCAACCATCCTTTAATTGCTTCCCCTGCCACAGCAGTTAGCCAAGACGGCCAACCAGCAGCCTCTTGGGCACCATCAACTTCATTTGGAATGCTATATACTCTGGATATTTCAGGGTGATGCACCCCATTAGTCTCAATTTTAACAGGTATTTGTGCTGTTTGCACTAGTGGTTGCACCACAGGTTGCTCATAAACCACCACATTCTTTCTATCTCCTTCATCCCACAATGGTTGTCCTGAACTTGTTGCATTTTCTGTGTTACCCTGTGAAATAAGTCGAGCAGTAGCATCATGTGCACCATTATCAACCTCAACTGCAACCTCATCCCTTCTTGAAGAACCAAGAAACCGTTTTGATGATCTCTTTGATTCTTTCTCTACATACTCATTTGCTGAAATACCTTTAGAGCAAATGCACCCCATAACTGTTTCCAGATAGGAAACTTCACAGATCAGTCTAAATTCTCGATCACGGCATCGATATTTATTCACCTAGAAACCGATGAAACAAAGTCTTTAAATTGATTGACAGACCTTCATTGGACTGCAAATCAAAAGGTTAATGATACCTTGAAACCCCAAGTTCCTAATTGCATTATGAAACTTCAGAATAAAATAATGAAAACCCTAAAATCCCGAATCGCACTCATAATTATGAACCTAAAACGACACAAGATCCCGAATTACAATGGCGGGATCGATAGAACCGGGAAGAAAACAACTACACAACCAGATCGTGGAAATTGTTGAAATTGGAATGAATGGGAGAGAGGAATATGGGAAGATTTGGATTCCTACGGAGTCAAGGGGTGAAAACTGAGAATAGAAGTTTTATGGAAATGAATTTTATAGGTTTATGATGAGGAGGAGACGAAGATGGAAATGGGGGTGATTCGACTGAGATTATTTTTTTATAGGTTTATGTCTAAATGATGTATGTGATGTGAACGAACTAGAAGCTAAGCAATTTGTTTGTGGGGGGTAAAATGGTATATGTAAAATGAAAATATTTTTTTATTTTATTTTTTTAAATCATAAAGGGGAATCTTTGGCAACACATGGCATAATTTTTGTCATATTCCTGTATGGGTCCCGCACCTCTAAACTAGAATTTTAAGAGGGTGTTTGGTTGGTATCATATGGAAGGATTTAATGGGATTGGAATTTTAAATTCTTATTTGGTAAAAATGAGTTGTGATTTCAAATTCTATGATTTTATAAAATCTCATGAATGAAGCTTTTCTAAATCCTTTGACCCCCCCCCCCCCTCCCCCCTTAGTATTTGAAAACACGTATGAGGTGTTTGCTCCGGCAACCCTCCGGCTAAAATTTCAGCGAACCACCGTCGTCACCGTCGCCGTCATCTTTTGTGTCGAACCATTAGTGTCGCCGACGTCAACCCTAGTCACCATTCCGCCGTCGCTTCGTCACCCCTAGTCGAAACCCTAGCCGTTGCAACAGAGACCCTTTCAGTCATCACTTCGTCACCCCTAGTCGTCGTCGCCCCTTCGTCGAAACCCTAGTTCGTTCGTCACCCCTTCGTCGAAACCCTAGTTCGCTGCAACACAAACCCTAGCCGCTGCAACCCTTCAAGAAATCCTAGTTCGTTCGTCGTTCTCTGTCAACCCCTTTCTTCGTTGACCCCGTCACCGTCTCCTTGGTTTGTTGGTGGTGCGGTGGTTGGTTGGTTTGTGGCGGTGGTTGGTTGGTGGCTCCTCTTGGATGGTGTGGAGATCTGGTGGTTGGGTGGTGAAGGATCCCACCTAAGAAATGTGAACCAAACACAATATTGGATTTTAAATCGCACCAAATGCAAATCTCATAGTAATTGCAAATCCCTCCAAAAACAATACTTGAACCAAACACCCCCTAAGAGTAACGACTAATGGTTGTATATGAAGCATTCATTCAACATGCTGATTTGGTACTGCGGTACCATTTAGAACACCATCCTCAACATTGTGGCACCCAAACAAATCAACCATTCTCGGTATTCAAATGCTAATGAATAGAGGAGAGAGGAAGAAAGAAAAGAGGGAAAGAAGAGAAAGGTATTTTTTTAAAATAAAAAAAGTTTAAGGTATATGAAGTGTGAGTAGTAATGGGGATTAAGCATAAAGTGAGTTGTGCAAATGTTGCTTTAAGCATGAGGTTTCCAAACATGGGTACACCCCATGCTCTAACACTCTTCTTACCTTTGTTTTGGTTAGAATAAACGGTATAGTTACCTCATAGACATATTCATTACATTGTTATGATAGCTTTTTTTCTTTTCATTTAATATATCATTCAGTCTCTTAATGGTTATTCTTTTATCATATCAAATTTTGGGACTCATTACTAATCAAAAATTTTAAAAGATATGAGAAAGGAGAATAAGCCGTCCCCATCAAATCTTAACCAAGCCACCACTGAGTGGCACCTACTGTCACGTTGACGATGTGGGTCTTCATCCATGCCAATATGGACGTCCACTTCGTGCGCTCTAACATAACTATGTTGCATTTAAGTAAGGCATTGTTATACACATTATTTTGATCATTAGCATTCATCTCACACAACTTATATCATCCCTCTTAACACATCAACATCACATCATTTTTTTATTTTTATCCATCGTCAACTTATATCATTTTCATTTACATCCATCTTTTTTCATTTTCATCCATATTTTTCATTTTCATCCATATTTTTCATTTTCAACCATTTTCATTTTCATTTTCATCCATTATCATTTTTCATTTTTCATTATTGCATATATCATTCTCATTAAGAAAATTGTGAATACAAACGATTAATATATATTTGTAATGATTTAAAATCGGCCAATGTTTACTCCAAAATATCTTGATACACAAAGATTTTATTTAAAGATTCTTTTGGTTTTAAAAAAATATGATAGTAAAAGGATTATGAGAATACAACTTCTCCAAAGAATATGTGATTAATTTATTTATTTAGTCACAAGCAATGTTCTAAGACCCAGGTCGATCCGGGACCCGGTTTTCAGAGTGAGTCAATTTTTTTTACCGGCAAATTAATGGGGATATTTCCCCGCCTCTCCGGTGTGGGTTCGAATTGTTTGGTGGCGGGTTTTCTATAACACCGCAAAATACAAGCCATTTTTTTTAAATCACAGCGGAAGTATTACGTCATATATCTAAAAAGGAAATAACATTAAAAGTTAAAACCAACACTGTACAAACATACAGTACCTGGTTTACTGTTACAAAATATTTTATAAAGTATGGCTCATCATTTCTAAACCCAAAATATCAGAGCTACGGTCAAACTTTTCCTGTACACAAAAGTTGCAACCTACCGTGCTCTCAAAAACCTGCAACAAAGAGTTAGGGTGGGGAATTAGCACAAAGCTAAGTGAATGGAAATCAAACCACAAACAAATAAAGCAGAACCACAACGATCACAAGAACAGTTTATCTCAAATATCAAAGGACCGGCGGCTCTGCCGAGCCTACGACCAATGCTGGCCATAGCAATGATCTACCGATAGCCATATGCTAACTGACACAGTTAAAACCCCTCTACTACAACAAATGCAACAGATGATCTAAAACTGCCTAACCAGAAGCAACTGACACAGCCCAAAACCACGCTTAGCCGACCTCTGCCACAAACATCATGAGCACAATTTCATACCTTGATACTCATATCTTGGACACAATTTTAATAATCATCAAATAACCAGTCAAACAATCATATCAGACTAAAAGTCTATCGCATGATTAATCGTATAAAATTCAAGTAACCATAACGGTTACAACTAAAACCACCAGTGAATTAAAGTCCACTCACCTGTGTCCTCGACACACACCAAGCCCAGTTGTCTAATTTCACTGAGGCTTCAGATTTCCTTTAATCAACAAAATCCACACAAACTAAAGAAATCAAGGGCTGAACTCTTTGTTCTTGGGTTTTCTTCTTCTCAAAGAAAAGATCACAGGAGCAACACACACACAAATTGACCTTTTGAGAGTCAAATAAGCCTTAGGTCGGCTGGGGAATTTATTTAAATACTACACAGTGTCAAATACAGTTATCTAACATACAGGAACCTAATTAAAGCGAACCTACTCAAGTCATTAACAAGCAATGAGGTATTATTCGGGATCCTCGTGTAAAAACGAATCATATGATACCAACTAACATATAAATATTAAAACTAATATTTTTTTTATCATTTACCTCGCGGTCCAATTAAATACCAAGTAATCATCAAACAATTATATAATTAAATAGCAAATAATTATAAACAGTAAATATATAAATATAAACAATTAAATAAACACTTACCACCGCCATGAACTACCGGGCCCTAAACGCGGGTGTTACAAATCTGTCCCCCTAAAGAAGATTCCGTCCCCGGAATCTCATCGCGCTCAAATAGGTTAGGGTAGCGGTTTCTCATGTCTGCCTCGGTCTCCCATGTTAAATCTGAACCCAAACTGTGCTTCTATTTAATCAAAACCATAGGAATCTCTTTTCTACGAATCTTCGTTATTTTACGATCAACTATCTTAACGGGTTCTTCTACTAGCCGCTTTTTCAAATCAACTTTCAGATCATGTACTAGGAGAATCTGACTTTCATCCTCAACTTTACATTTACGCAAGTAACAAACATTAAATGTATCATGAATACCCGCTAACTCCGGTGGAAGATCAAGAGTAACAGCCTGGTCGTTGACTATATGTCGTATGCGAAACGGACCAATGTATCGTGGAGCTAGTTTCCCGCGTTTCCCAAAGCGAATAACCCCTTTCCACGGAGAAACTTTCAAATAAACCAACTCAGGTCTGCGGCGTGGATCTGCGTACATCTTCTATCTATCTCTGGCAGCTTTCAACTTTTCTCGAGCAATAGCGACTTTCTCAGCTGTCATCTGAACAATATCGGGACCCGCAAACTGTTTCTCACCTGCCTCTAACCAACAAGTAGGAGTACGGCAGCGACGACCGTATAACATCTCATAAGGTGGCATACCGATACTCGAGTGATGAGAGCTATTATACGCAAATTCAATCAAAGGCAAGTGTGAATCCCAAGACCCACCATATTCTAACACACAGGCGCATAGCATATCCTCAAGTGTCTGAATGGTACGCTCAGTCTGACCGTCTGTCTGAGGATGCTAAGTTGTACTCAAATTAACACGCGTCCCCAATGCATGATGTAAACTCCTCCAAAAGTTAGAAACAAATCTGGGATCTCGATCAGAAACAATAGAAAGAGGAATACCATGTCGTGATACAATCTCATCGATGTACAACTGAGCCAACCTGCTGAATGAAGCTGTCTCGCTGGTGGCAAGAAAGTGAGCACTCTTCGTCAAACGGTCAACGATCACCCAAATTTTATCATGTTTCTGCTGAGTACATGGAAGTTTGGATATATACAAAATCCATCGTGATGTGCTCCCATTTCCACTCTGGTATTTCTAACTGTTTCAAAGACCCGTAAGGTTTCTGGTGCTCTGCTTTGACCTGTGCACAAATATGACACGTTTCCACAAATTTTGCAACATCTGTTTTCATCGTAGGCCACCAATACAGCACTTTAAGATCGTTGTACATTTTAGTGCTACCAGGATGAACAGACAATCTTGACTTGTGAGCCTCTGCCAAAATCAAACCCCGAAGCTCCCCAAGCAATGGCACCCAAACATGAGACTGATAAGTCTTTAATCCGCGCGAATCATCAATCAAATCATCTTTTCTCTTCATCATAATCTCTAACTTCAGATTTTCATCTTTTAAAGCCTCTAGCTGAGCAAATTTAAGTCTATCCACTAAGTCAGAAACGATCTCAACTCGCATAAATCGGATACTGTCACTAGCTCTCTTGCGGCTCAAAGCATCTGCTACAACATTTGCTTTCCCCGGGTGATATCGAATCTCACAATCATAGTCTTTAATGAGTTCTAACCACCGTCTCTGCCGCATATTAAGTTCTTTCTGGGAAAATACATACTGCAGACTCTTATGATCAGTACAAATAACACATTTTGTACCGTATACGTAATGCCTCCACAGTTTCAATGCGAAGACTACAGCTGCAAGTTCTAAGTCATGGGTTGGATAATTCTTTTCGTGTGGTTTCAGTTGCCGTGAAGCATAAGCAATAACCCGATCATGCTGCATTAAAACACAACCCAAACCTGCAAAGGAAGCGTCGCAGTACACTACAAATTCATCAGAACCATCAGGTAGTGCAAGAATAGAAGCCTGACATAATAGTTGTTTCAACGTCTGAAAAGTTGTCTCCTGTTCATCATTCCACTTAAATGGCACATCTTTATGGGTTAATTTCGTTATAAGACTCGCAATTTTCGAAAAATCTTTAATAAATCTGCGATAATAACCCGCCAATCCCAGAAAACTTTTAATCTCAGATGGTGATTTAGGAGCATTCCAGTTCATAACCGCTTCAACTTTAGCCGGGTCGACTTTAACCCCATCTTTACAGATAACATGCCCCAAAAATTGAACCTCCTGCATCCAGAATTCACATTTAGAAAATTTTGCAAAAAGATGCTCCCGTTTTAAAGTTTCTAAAACTTGCCTCAAATGAAGCTCGTGCTCAGAATCAGTTTTAGAATAAACCAAGATGTCATCGATAAATACAATCACAAATTTATCCAAAAACAGCCGATAAATCCGGTTCATTAAATCCATGAATACAGCAGGGGCGTTAGTTAAACCGAAAGGCATAACTAAAAACTCATAATGACCATACCTGGTACGGAACGCGATTTTAGGAATATCAGCATCAGAAACACGTACCTGGTGATAACCCGAACGCAAATCAATTTTAGAAAAAAAAGAAGCACCTTGCAGCTGATCAAACAAATCATCAATTCTGGGTAAAGGGTATTTATTTTTAACCGTCCTATTATTCAGTTCCCGGTAGTCAATACACATACGTAGATTACCTTCTTTCTTTTTCACAAATAAAACCGGTGCACCCCACGGAGAAGAACTAGGACGAATAAAACCCCTGTCTAACAAATCCTGAATCTGAGTCATCATCTCACAGATTTCAGAAGGAGCTAACCTGTAATGAGCTTTAGCCACTGGGCTCGAACCTGGAATTCAATCAATTCTGTATTCTACCTCGCGAACAGGAGGCAACCCAGGTAATTCATCGGGAAACACTTCCGGGTATTCCGAAACCACCCGGATATCAGGAACAATCTGTTTCTTCTTTTTGACATCAACAACATGCGCAAGGTAGGATTCACACCCTTTGGCCAGAGATTTTCTAGCCTTCATATACGAGATAATAGGAAAAGCAGGTCTGACCCTCTCCCCGCGAGCCACTACGTGTGACCCATCAGGTAAAGGAACTGAAATCAAATTTCTATGACATTTAATAACAGCTCGGTTTTGGCTCAACCAATCCATACCCACAATAACATCAAAACCAACTATAGGCATTAACAGAAAAGAAACAGGAAAGCATGTACCATCAATATCAATTTCAGCCCCAGACACAGCCGTTGTGACTGGAACCGTTTTACCATCAGCTATCTCTACTTCTAGTGGAGCAGCAACATTTGAAGTAGGCAATTTCAACTTATCACAAAATGCCACAGAAATAAATGAACGATTGGCACCAGAATCAAATAACACACGTGCAGGTATAGAATTTATGAGAAACATACCCGTGATGACATCATCAGTAGCAGCAACATCATATACTGACATCCGGAATGCTCAACCCTCAGCTGATGGAGGGTTCTTCCTTTTCTGTCCTGAAGCGGACGAAGACCCCACAACCGATCCCGCTACTGACCCAATCCCCAGTCTCTTACTCATACGGCACTCACCTACTCTGTGCCCCTCCTTCTGAAAGTTCCAACAAACACTCCTCGGGAATCTGCAATTCTTCAATTCGTGCCCAAACTGACCACAACGAACACATCTTGCTGTCTGTAGGGTACAAGGTCCATGATGAAAAGACTTACATTTATTACACCATGGGGATCTCTGAGTAGACCCACCAGATGTAGGCCTATGATTCTGACTACTCTGACTCTGGCCTTGTCCTTGGCGTTGACTTCCCTGACCTCCTTGAGTTCCCTGCTGATGTTGAGTATTAAAATGATCAAACCGGGATTTCTGCTGAAAAATTCTATCTTTATTCAACTTCTCCTTGGCTTGAGCATCACCCTCGGCTGACTTAGCTAGGGTAAAGGCTTGAGATAAAGTGCTAGCCCACCTGGTAGCACTCCTGTAATCTGGGTGCAAAGCTCCCACAAAATGCTGAACTCGTGAAGCTTCGTCTAGAACCCACTGTTGTGCAAATCGTAACTTCTCGTTGAATTGCCTAATCAAATCATCCACAGACATATTAGCGGTCATCTTCGAATCCATGGACTCCTTCTTGATTCGTGCCATCTCAAAAGATCCGCAGTACTGCTCACAAACCTTTCCCTGAAATTGCTCCCAAGTAATACTATTCATCTGCTGCTTTGTAAAATGACCTGTAATCGAATCCCACCATACCATGGCATCTCCTCTAAGTCTTTGAGTAGCAAATAGCACCCTCACATTCTCCTCGCATTCAGAAGCACCCAAGGCCTTGGTCATCTCCCTCAACCAATTCAAAGTTTTACTAGGGTCCGTGCTACCCCAATACTCTGAGGGTTTACAATCCATGAATTGCCTATATTTATTATGCTGACCAAATCCTGGGTAGGGGTAAGATCCTGGTGCAGCAAATTGATAGATAATCGGTTGTTGTGTACCCTGTGAAGCAACAGTATAATATGGAACAGAAAATGGTACTGAAAGTGGTGGAGTTGTTGATACTGTAGTAACAGCTGCCGTTGGAATCGGTGTTTGGAAATTCTGTGTCAACCTCTGCTGCTCAAAGTTGTGAACTGTTTCTCGAAGCTCCTGTACTTCACTTTCAAGTTGAAATATATAATCATTATGAGTTGTATCTATTTCTGTACCCGAGGTGTTGACTATTACTGGATTCTCTAAAACTGGAGTTGTAGAAGTTCCAGCCTGAGCAAGGGTCACAGGAATCTCGGGTGGGATCTCTTGACTTGCCATATCTGTTACAATTACATCACCTCCAAACTTATTAGACAAACCATTAGTACACACACACTAACCACAACACACACAACAAATCCAAACACTCTAATTCCCCCACAGGAAATGTTTGACCAACCTCGAGCCAAGATTTGGGAATTGAACACTCTAAACGTGCTCGCATACCAAACCAGGGCTCTGATACCAAACTTGTAACACCGCAAAATACAAGCCATTTTTTTTAATCACAACGGAAGTATTACGTCATATATCTAAAAAGGAAATAACATTAAAAGTTAAAACCAACACTGTACAAACATACAGTACCTCGTTTAGTGTTACAAAACATTTTATAAATTATGGCTCATCATTTCTAAACCAAAAATATCAGAGCTACGGTCAAACTTTTCCTGTACACAAAAGCTGCAACCTACCGTGCTCTCAAAAACCTGCAACAAAGAGTTAGGGTGGGGAATTAGCACAAAGCTAAGTGAATGGAAATCAAACCACAAACAAATAAAGCAGAACCACAACGATCACAAGAACAGTTTATCTCAAATATCAAAGGACCGGCGGCTCTGCCGAGCCTACGACCAATGCTGGCCATAGCAATGATCTACCGATAGCCATATGCTAACTGACACAGTTAAAACCCCTCTACTACAACAAATGCAACAGATGATCTAAAACTGCCTAACCAGAAGCAACTGACACAGCCCAAAACCACGCTTAGCCGACCTCTGCCACAAACATCATGAGCACAATTTCATACCTTGATACTCATATCTTGGACACAATTGTAATAATCATCAAATAACCAGTCAAACAATCATATCAGACTAAAAGTCTATCGCATGATTAATCGTATTAAATTCAAGTAACCATAACGGTTACAACTAAAACCACCAGTGAATTAAAGTCCACTCACCTGTGTCCTCGACACACACCAAGCCCAGTTGTCTAATTTCACTGAGGCTTCAGATTTCCTTTAATTCAACAAAATCCACACAAACTAGAGAAATCAAGGGCTGGACTCTTTGTTCTTGGGTTTTCTTCTTCTCAAAGAAAAGATCACAGGAGCAACACACACACAAATTGACTTTTTAAGAGTCAAATAAGCCTTAGGTCGGCTGGGGAATTTATTTAAATACTACACAGTGTCAAATACAGTTATCTAATATACAGGAACCTAATTAAAGCGAACATACTCAAGTCATTAACAAGCAACGAGGTATTATTCGGGATCCTCGTGTAAAAACGAATCATATGATACCAACTAACATATAAATATTAAAACTAATATTTTTTTTATCATTTACCTCGCGGTCCAATTAAATACCAAGTAATCATCAAACAATTATATAATTAAATAGCAAATAATTATAAACAATAAATATATAAATATAAACAATTAAATAAACACTTACCACCGCCATGAACTACCGGGCCCTAAACGCGGGTGTTACATTTTCAACCACCCCTCGTTATTTGGCTTTAACCAAGATTCGAGCACAACACCTTCACTCCATGAAGGAAACCCCTAAGGAAAAACCTCCAACCCACTGCATGAAGCAGGATTTGATCCCCCAACCTCTTGCGAGGAAGGGGGGCGCCTTACCGAATGGGCTAAACCCCATTGGCAGAGTGAGTCAATTAATACCGGGTTTTTGACAATTTCGAGCCCGGAGGGACCCGGTCAGGTTAAAGTCCAACCGGTCGGACTGGTGCCTTCAACCCGCTTTGACCCGTGATTGACCCGGTTTGCAAGTTTTATTTTTTTTTAAAGTGAGACTTTTAACCTAAATCTTGAATTAGTACAATATCCCAATGTCTCAAATTTTTTTAATTTGGATTGATTGTGAGCTTATAACAATTGTTGTTTGATGTTTGAAATTTTTTGTGTGTTGTATGTGAACTTAACTATTGTATTTTTTGGATTGATAATATTGTAGGTTTATAATTTTTTTTTACTTTTTGGAGTATATATATGTATCACATATAAATACATTTATTTAAAAAAACCTAAAAATTGGGTTAATCCGCCGGTTGACCTGCGACCCAATCACGAGTCCGGGTTAAGTAAAACCCGGTTTTTAAACCATTGGTCACAAGCAAATTAACAAAGTAAAACGGTGTATTTGTTTAAGAAAATTTAACCATAATGTGGTTTAGGAGAAAAGCAAATCTTTTACAAGAAAAGGCCCAACTTGTGTGGAATAGACAACGAACCAAGACTTGTGTAGCAAACATAGACCAACCACCTAAGGACAAAGAAGAATAAGATAGGTCTATTTAGTTGTTTGATTTAATCAGTTTTTTGTTTGAAACCATAATTGAAACGAAAACTGTTTGAAGACTACCAAAGCCTAACTAAAAATTGTTTATAAATTCGATTACGGTTATGGTTTTATTGAATGAACAACTTTTTTTTTTGTAATAGTATGGATCTAATAAAACATATTTACCAAGAAGGGAAAAAATTTACTTCTAACAACGAATATAACTTACTTGTAGTATCAATAAGCAAAATAACATACTTCTGATATCAACATGAATATAAATATGTAAGATATGTAATTTAGTTATTTCCGTAACCATTTTCAGTACCATAACCAAACAGAATTGATTTTACCTTTTGAACCGAATCAAACCCAAACTCAAATCCGGTTTGGTATATTCGGTTTTAAAACGGTTTGATTATCATATTGAATGGGTACGAACCAAATATCGGCCCACGGATATACCATTACTGGAAAAAATTTATAATACAAGATATGACGATATGTTATTCTACAATAGTGTTCTATAACAGACATAATATTTCTTAGTTCCCAACTAACCTAACAATACTTATCCCTGAATTTGACTTCTTGAAGGTGGAATGCTTTTGTAGGAAAGAGAGGCATTTAACATTCAAAGGATCCAAACTATTTTAAATCATTTTTCTATGGTAAAACCTCTTGAGTAAGATATAAGAGCTTCGAGTGCAATAGCTATTGTGTCATTTAGATCAACTTGCCAATTCTATATTCATTTCAAAACAACGTTAAATTGTATCCAC
The DNA here is from genome assembly GCA_947179395.2 of Pulicaria dysenterica. Classification (NCBI taxonomy): domain Eukaryota; kingdom Viridiplantae; phylum Streptophyta; class Magnoliopsida; order Asterales; family Asteraceae; genus Pulicaria; species Pulicaria dysenterica. Next base: position 34,774,514 of record OX359296.1, on the reverse strand, counting down.
TTTTTTACTAAGCTTAGACTATGAGTATAGTCTCCTTCAATCCAAATCAACTCAAATATCATATCAGCTGTCATATCGGTTTTTCTTACTTTTTTCAATTTTTCCTTCCGAACCCAAATCAATCTAAAACTCAAGTAGCAATCAACCTAAACAATCCAAATATTTTTCTCTCTTCTTACTCTCTCTACAAACCAAAAAAAAATGAAAAAGGTTTGGGTTTACTCTGCTTCATCAACCTGAAATGGAGGAGGAGGGGGAACCCGAAACCCTCGTAGGGGTGTTCCCGTGCAACCTGAAGCAACCCGAAGGCTATACGCCTAGCCTTGCGGTCCTTCCATTATTATGAATCATATAAACAAGGTAAAAGAGTCGCAAGGTGATGTTATTAGGCAATCAAAGATCAAACTATGATGAAATATGGCAGCCATTACTTATGTGAACTTATCAAAGACTAAACCAGGATCAAAGATCAAACCAAGTTGTAGCCTTCCTAGTTGCTTTATTAATAAGCAACTCAATATTTTTGAAAGGGAAAGACGCAAACTTGCATTTAAGAATATTTATCACCACTCTCTTTGATTATTATTTATTTCAATGCAAAAAATAAGGTGTTTGAAGAAAGTTTATGTTCAGCCCATAAGCCTCATACAAGAAAGATGATATGCTTATAAGTGAACGAGTATATTTTATAAAAATTAGTCCTCTTAAGAAAGTGATTCATTGGCATACTATAATACAAAGACATTTGTTTCATTTGGGCTAAGAGATGTATATTTAAACAATTTTTTTCACAAGCATCGAGAATTGTTACTTACAGGCTTCCATGGTAAGACCGTCAGTAACATCTACATCATCTCCCACCTCCAACCCTCTCTAACTCACAAACCTCCACATCCAACTCTCTTCAACCTATATCAAATATTAATAAAAAATATAAATTAATTAATAGAGAGAAAGAGAGGAGAAAAGAAAAAAAAAAAGAAACCCGCCACTAGTCTCCAAACCAGCCAGCTCTTGAACCCTCTAACAAGAAAAAATAATGAGAAAAAAGAAGAGCCGAAGAGCACAACGCATCTCTTTGTTGTAACCCACACCACATGTGCTCCTTTACAAAGGGATTCATCTTTAAGCGTGGAGATGGTTGTCGATATAAGACAACTTTGATTCCATTTATATCTTCTAGGGCAGAACCCGTTTATTTCGTAATATTTTGAAGAAAAAAACTCAAGACGATCAACAAAATTGAATGTCTTTTGAAATCAACTTCGGAAATAAGTAAATTTAACTCCAAACTTTTAGCCAAATATTCCACCAGTTCATTCGTAATTGGGACACCATCTAAAATTTGTCGCCCTTTAATCAACCTAGTTCGGTTTGGACCTATCACCTCATGTAATACTTGTAAGATGATAATCCAAACTTCCACAAGATCTTTAACAACCATTAAGATTAATTGACCTAATTTCATTGAAAATTAACAAAGACACTTTCTTTAGTTGTTAAAGTTATTAAAAAAAGAATTGCAACATCTTTCCCATCTCCACTGTGCTTAAAATTTGTGAGAAAGTTCATTTTATCATCTTTCATGACCTTCCAATTATTTCTAAAAATTAAATTGAACACATTCAAATATGGAGCTTTTAAGAATGCACATTCAAAAGTAGCATATTCAAGCTGAGAAATATCACTTTAGTCTTAATTTTTGAAAGATGGTATCATATAATCATAGATTACATGCTTTGATAATATTTTCTGACCAGGTAAAATAAAATAGAATCATTTTTTCTAATATTCAAAGGATCGCTAATCAATCACATTTCAAGATATGCCTAAAATATTTGTTTTTCTCCATTACATAGTCATTATAACATGGAAAAACTCTTACTTTTCATCATCTCTACTACCATTTAAGTCTACTTCTTTGCTAATATCTTCAATGATTAAATGTTCTAGTTTTAGTATCTTCAATTATTAAGAGAATAAGTCGTTCGCTTATAATGAGAGATGATTTATACATAATAAAGTTTTACCACATACACTAAATAATGGTTGTTTTAACCTTCATACCTGTGAATATTTAAATGAGTATAAAAGATGATGGACTTATAACTTATAAGTACTTTAAGGTCCCGTTTGGTTCGTAGGATTTGCCCGGAATTCAAATTTAAGATTCCCTATCCCAAGTCGTGTTTGGTGCACAAAATTCTAAGAATTGGATTTTGAATTCCCCCCAAATCCCAAGTTTATGGAACTACAATTCCATTACTAAACCAATGGAATCTTATGGAATTCAGTTTTTACGCTCACCATACGCTATTACGCTTCACGACCGCCGACACTTCCAACCGCCACCACCGCCACCGACCACCACCAACCGCCACCGCCACCACCGTCACTCCGCCGCCGACCATCACCAACCACCACCGCTGCCGCCGACCATCACCAACCCCCACCGACCACCACCAACCGCCACCGCCGCCGACTATCACCAACCTCCACCACCGCCGCCGACAACCACCAACCACCACCAACCACCACCGCCACCGACCATCACCATCCGCCACCACTGCGACCACCACCAACCGCCACCGCCGCCATCCACCACCAACCACCACCGTCACCCCGCCGCCGACCATCACCAACAGCCACCGCCGCCACCACCGACCACCAACCGCCACCGCCGCCGACCACCACCAACCGCCACCGTCACCTACCATCACCAACCGCCACCGATCACCACCAACCGCCACCACCACCACCATCACCACTTCCACCGACCACCACAAACTGCCACCGCCACCAACGTCACCACCGTCGCCGACCACCACCAACCGCCGTCGCCGACACTGTCACCATCACCAACCACCGCCACCAACATCATCACGACCGTCGTCGATGCCGCCACCACCGCCGTTATCAGCGTCACTGCCACCGCCGAGCATCACCTACCACCGCCACCATCCATTACTGTTTCACCACCGTTACCGCCATAATGTCCGCAACCCAACGTGGGTGGTAGGTAGGGTGGGGTGGGTAGGGTATTGGTGGGGTGGGGGTAGGGGTAGGATATTGGTGGGGTGGTACAGGGGTGGGGTGGAGATGGGGTGAGGTAGGGTGGGGTAGGTATGGTGGATGGGGTAGGTATGGGGTGGGGTAGGGTAGGGTGGGGGTGGGTAGGGTTGGCTGGGTAGGTAAAGGGTAGGGCTTAAGGTTCTTCATTTTGTTAATTCCATTACAATTACTTTGCAAACTAAACAAAACTTGAAATTGGAATTCCATTCAATTCCGCGAATCAAACACACGAAAGAACCAATTCCATTAGAATCCTTCCAATTCCAATTTCTTCCAATTCCAATTCTTCCAGTCAATTTCATTCCACGAACCAAACGGCTCCTAAATCATTATTGTTATATGTGACAAAAACTTATACGCCTTTAATATTATTTAATAATTATAACTTTTCCGTGATCCATACAATAGATTTCATGACAAAATTAATTTTAAAACTCGAGTGTTTTTTCGGTTGCAAAAATTTTAGTGACTTTAGAGGATCAATGTTAAATTTCAGTTACTATGTCTATCGATCATGATTTGTACCCGACCAAAAAAAAAAGGTTTAATTACGTCCTAAATATTAATTGCAACTTTCTCGTCATGGGTTGGTCATTATTATGGATTATTAATATTTTTTTTGAACAACATGGATTATTAATATTAATTAATAACTAATAATCTTAATTTAATGGTAAAAAAAGGACCTTATGGTGTGCAAAAGGCTAAAGAATTTGTCATCCCTCGTATTACCCTCACACAAAGGTAATTTCTTGTTTTCACATTTTTCTTTCGTTTATCGTGTTAATGAATAGTTTCGTATAAATACAGACTGCTATTTTTATATTCTATTTGAGAAGATAAGCATCCTAGATTATATGTTTGATCACAAACCAAAAGAACATTCTTACTTTTTCCAAATGAAATCTTCACCATGTTTGGATCATTTATAGAAAGTAATATACTGAGTATCATTCAGTTATGTTATTTTTCTGTTTTGTTCCCATCAATTATGACTTTGTTCTAACAGCCTAATAGTTATTTGTGAAAATACTTAATTCAACATCATATTCATACACATACCAACAAGGACTTGTCGTAGTGGTACCTGAGTTTTACAATATCATCAAGGTTTTGGGTTCAAGCCTTGAGGATGATAGTTTTCTTTAAAAAATGTGGTGAAGGTATTATTCCTCATAAATCATGGTGAGTGACTTAGAGTTCACATACTGCCCGTATGGATGTCACTGCAGGCCCGACCCACTAACATAACTTTGCTTAATAAAATCATATTCATACACATATTAATATTTTCTGTGTTTGTTTATTTATGTGTAACTATTTAGAAATATTTCAAATTACCATTGTAATATATATATATATATATATATATATATATATATATATATATATATATATGTGTGTGTGTGTGTGTGTGTGTGTGTGTGTGTGTGTGATAACTTACATGAAAATACAACACTTCAACCTTAATTACTATTGTATGTATACAACCAACTTTTTTTAAAATTTATACATTTCATATAAACAACTTTTTTGTGTCTTATTTTTTAAACTATTGTATACAATGAACTTTGTTCCCGTTATCATTGTATATAATTACTTGCATACACTAGAGTTGTATTATAATTAATTATAATTTTTCTTTTAAAATGAAGGTTATTTAAAATTGTAATATGAATTTCTCTGGCGCACTTTATCCTTTGTTTAGACGCAAATGAATCTAAAAACTATTATGGAGTGTTCGCAAACATAAATGAATAAGCAAAACATGATTTTGTCCGCTCATTAATTAGATAAATATAAACTCTTATTTATGCGAATTTGTTTTATAAAAAAATGAATATAGACGAACTTCTCTATCTTTATAAAAGGTTCACTAAAACTTGATCAGTTTGTATATGACGTTACTCGAGTTAATTAGCAACATTAAATAATAATAAATACAATATCAAAAGAAAAGGAAAAAGAGTAAACGATAAAGACAATATGTAAGGTTGTCCCGGGAACAAATAATAAGATTGGTAAACAAGGACAAGTTGCTCATGTTTAGTTGTTCACACATACATGATACATGAGTCACAAGAGAATGAGTTTTATGACAAGTGTGAATGATAGTTGTCACTAGATATTCATTGAAGATTTGATCAAGTTGAGATAGAGTCTTTCATATGACTATCTTATCTCCAACAAAACGACGACTAGAACCATTTAGAATTTCTTTCAACATGCATTATCTTATCTTAGGTTGCTTTGTTAAAAGACCTACTAGTTACATCAATTGTATGTTAAGTAATTAATTTACTAAATATACATGATAAATTGAATATATGTAACTCGAATAAACACAAGCGTGATATGTAGACTGGTTTAAAAAATGATAAATATTAATAAAAAGATATTAATTAAATAACTAATAAAAGACAAAAAAAAAATGATAATGTATAAAAATAGCGACATAAAATGTCAGCACCCACATCAGTGGGCAACGGAAGGTGGGGGGACAAATATGACAACATAAACATGTGTATCATGATATGAAGGAACGAGATTGTATTTCTTGTACAATTTTTCACTATTGTTACAATTAGAGACAATAATATTAAATCTTTATTAATTATGATTAATTAATATAATAAATTAATAAAACTAAGAATTTGATTACATAAAATATTTTAAAATATTATAAAAGGTAAATATGATCTTTATAAATTAGACAAATACGGTATTTAAAATTTAAGAAGCGCATGATTGATAATCTCTCTAATAATTTTGATTTAAATTAAAGTCAAAATTAGATTCAATTTTGACTAAGAAAAGTCAAAATTAGCTATAAAATTTTATCAAAATGGACGGTTCCGATTTGATACTTAAAAAATTAAAACTGAGTTATTATAATGGATTTTATATTATTAGACTTTTTATATTAGAAGAATAGTGATGTGCGTTTTACGTACTAGTTTTTTATTTATTAATCCGTGTTAATATGTACCAAAAACGACACGAATAGGCAAGTGTACCTAATCGCTTTTCTTAGTATAATCAGTAAGCACGGGTATCAAACACAAGGGGAACGAGTATGATTTAATAAAATTATACTAATTTAGATATTAAACTAAATTAAACTAAGCTAAAACTACTAAAAGCGAATAAAAACAATTAAAGCAATAAAGTGGGGATTTATGTGAATTTTTGCACTTCAACTTAACCAATTACCACTAGCAAACCTAAACAAACCTTTAGCATTTTAAAGAAAGCAAAAAACAAATAACTTTATCGGATTTAAATCAATGTTATGAAGATTTCTCTTCCTAGATTCGATTTCACCATTTTCCAAGTTGATTAAATTCAAGACATTGTGTGTTAATTACAATAAAGAACAATAATCGATTCCTAGATTGATTAGACTCTTGTTTCGAAAATCTAACTCTATAATTATACCTATTAACAACCTTTATGGTCAAAACATTAATTAACAAGTACAATTAGCCAATTAAGTTCGATTCATGAAAACTCTTAATCTCATTAGTTTGTTTAATAAACAAAACATGAAACCAACATACAAAGGTCATCATATGTTGAACCACATGTAAAAGATCCAATCTTTAGTTGTCTAACCTAGGATTAATCAACCACTAGTCTAGATTATCTAATGATCATAGATAATAAAGATCCAAGTTTAAATTAAATAGAATGATCATCTAGTTTAACAAAAACTCAGATTGTAAACAACCAAAATTAGATTCTAAAACATGGATTAGGAAGGGATTAAGACATTCATAACATAAACAAGATTAAAAAGCACACAACTTTAATAAATCCATAAACTTGTCATTAGGTTCATCTCCTCTAGGGAGAAAAACATAAAACTTAGCCTAGTATGTTCATTATAATACTCTGGAAATAATGAAATAACATAAACATGGTAGAATGTGATGAATAAACCGTAAAAGATGATGATGCTAAGCCTTCAATCTTCACTTCAAGCTTCAAATCCTCAAAATTATGCTCCAAGCCGCCCTGGATCGCCTCTGGTACGTATTTAGGGTTTGTATGACGGTAAAAAGTGATTGAGAAGTCCCCAAACCGGATAGGAATACTAATATTTATAGATGAGATTTCCTGCGGGATCGCGTCGCGATCTAAGGAATCGCGTCGCGATCTCGGTGTTTATCCCAATTTGTTCGCGATTTGAACCTCGATCATTCCGGCCCTTATCCTCTTGATCGCGCTTCGATCTCTTGACTAATTCGCGCCGCGATCTTCTCTAATTCACAAATTTGCATTTTTTTTATTTTCCGACTGTTTGAGCTTCACTTGATGTTGTCTTGTACATTTTAGCCTGAAACAGATAAACAAAGGTAAAGAGTATCTTTTTGTCATAAAAAGAACAATTTCTCGGCTAAAACTACCCGGATATCGCGCAAAATATCTAGTTAAAACCGGCGATATCAAGTTGAATATACCAACGTAAAGAAATCAACGTTTTAACATTCTATACATATCTATCAATATTATTTTTGCACCCCATCACAAATTCCTTATCAAACAAGTCACAGACCCTATTGTACATGTATTATAGTTAGAGGATCCACAATCATTCTTGTGAAACATCTATCATGAGCACCTTAGCTCATTATCACCATTGCATTTGGTTAGCGAGGGGCTAAATCTTACTACCTTGTCATGGTGATAACGAGGTAAACTCCTAGTTATTATTTTCAAACAATATAAATTAGAATTAAATTTGAATGAGCCCCGTGATGCATGTTATGATTACAACATGCAAATGGTTATTGATAAGTTATTGATGCTGACGTAACAGTTAATGATGACAATTATAACCACATATGCCTTTTGAGCTTAGGGAATAGTAATATTACGAGCCCAATAATGCTCCATAACGAGCTTTTTGATCTCGTTGTGTTACTTTGCACATGTTGTTATGCGTTCGTGATAGTTAACTTCTTTAAAAGGGTAACAAGCATAACACGAGTTTTTTGTTTTATTAAGTAATGGTATGTAACCTAAATAAGTTTATGTGGGTCCAGTAATAACAGTTGGTATTGGTTGGTAAGTCTAACATAGTTGATATTGATGACAGATATTTGATGGTACCCTTATTATAAGTATAAGTAGATTTTAACAAATCCAACGAACACTGCAAGAGTAAAAGAATAACATCAAATCTTTCTTTTCTAATAAAAGTGTAACTTTCTGTGCCACGTGTCATCTTCTTGATCCCCCAAATTTTTATTTCCCGCTCTTTCTTTCTATGCCACATGTCCTCTTTCTAATCCCCCAAAGTTTTATTCCAGCTCTATTGCATACCTTCAGCCTTCTTATCTCAGCCAAAACCCTTATTATTTGAAAAAGCCCTTTGTACCAAAATTAGGGCATCAAGTTCACTAAGTCAGTGGTAAGTTTTTAATGTTTGATAGACATATCCTGTGCATCCAATTATTCTTTATTGGCAAATCTATATAGCCTTTTCTTCATAACTATGGAGGAAGAAGCAAGTAAGCAAAAGATTGCAAGAAAGGTTGATCCGATCAAACTCTCTCTATTCAATCAAACCTATCGCCTCAATGAAAAATGAGATCTGTAACAATCATATAAATTTTATATTTGTATTTGGAGTGCTATTCAATTGGTGTGGTGATTGATTTCAGGATTAGCTTCAGGGAAAAATCATATCCAGGATGTCTTCTTCCATAGCTCAACATGGAATTCATATTACCATCGATGGTTCAATTAATTTGTACGTTCAGGTTATGTTTTAAAATATGTAATTCTTTCTTTAATCAATCGTAAATGTGTGTATCACTGTATATCTTTAATCCGCTTACTTATTGCATAAACTCTCCCAAGTTTGAAGCTTCCCAGTGAGAGTACAAATTATGGGTTCAAGGAGAAGATTTATAGTAATAGGGATGTTACTGAGTGTGGGTTTTATAAAGGGAGTGTTCTAAAAGAGGGGTGCATGTATTATCATGAATAAATGGTATATAGGTGACTGAATTGATCAAAAGTATGATGGTTATGGTGCTGAAACTTGGGCTTATTAAAGGGAGAAGATATAGGGGTCGTTATAAACAATAATTAAGGCATGCATGGATATAGGCTTTATAGTTTATATACTCTATATTGGGGATATGTCTGTATGTTGGAAAATGAATTAGGGGGAAGTGTTTTTGGGAGTTTAAATGGGTTTGTCAAACAGGGGCTTGATCATTGTATGTAGTAATTTTATCAGAGTATTGAGAACTAACTTACTAAGATTATTACAACTTCAAATATCAAAGGCACATCCTAGATAAACATTGTTTTCATCTAAATCTGACATGTACAACTTTTCTAATGATTTATGTATGGTTTAAATGTATTGCGGTGTTGCTGAACTTGCTGGCATTCGTAGAGAGACTCTCCAAAGGCATATCCAGAGCATGCTAAAAATGTAACTTTTTGATAGCTTTATGCGATTTTTTGTGCATTGATATCCTTAACTAATATGCTGGTTTTACTACAAACTTTGAAAAAACAGTTTATATGTATACCATCAACCACACTCCTAAAATCTTTTAGGTCATTTGCACGAACATCCAAGGCTTCAATCTTAGGGTCTTGTAGCTTCAATTTGTGGAAATTTGTTTAGCCGGATAGGACCCTTCTATGGATAATATCTAAGTTGATTATGTTAAATTGCTATTCTATGTATTTCTTGTGCCTTTTAGCACAATAAAATTACTACAATTTAGCTACGATGAAGGTTATAAGGTTAATTGATACCTATTAGGTGTTAAATAGTTGAAAATTACTCCATGTTATTTTTGGAAGACTGGTATAGGCATATGGATCATGGATGTTTATGGTTTAAACATAATTTGTTTCTTATAGTTTAAATGAACTCAATTTTTTCTTGTCAACTGCAAGTTTAAAAGTTTTGATGATAAAGTTAGTCTGAAGTTTGAAAAGTTCATAATAATACATAATGTGCTTTCTGACTATTAGTTATTAGCGTATGCATAAGGTAAAGATGTTACTTCTTTTTCTTAAACACAATGATACTTAAATTTCAAATTTCTTCTATACTTCGAATCTTTTAAATTTTTAACTATACTGTATTTTTAACCATCCCGTGTAAGGCTGACAATTCCTGACCCGACCTGGAACACGACCCGAACCGGACACGAAAAAAGTGACACGAAACCCGTAACCGAAAACCGTAATCGAAAACGGTATAAAACCGTAATTAAAAATGGTTTTCGAAACCCGTATCCAAAAACCGTATTTAAAAATACCCGTCAAATACGTTTGACCAAAATGGGTCGACACGAAACACGACCCAAACCCGGCACAAAAAAGTGACACGGCCCGAACCCGACACGAAAATAAATGGGTCGGAATTGGGTTGACACGAAATTGACCCGAACCCGAACAAAACGAACCCATTAACACGAACCCGACCCAAATTGTCAGCCTTAATCCCATGCAATACACATATATCTAAGCTAGTGAAGCAATGAAACATGAAAGTACGGGGAGAAAGGTATTCAAGAATGAAATAAACAATAGTATTTGAGAATAATACACATATATCTAAGCTAGTGAAGCAATGAAACATGAAAGTACGGGGAGAAAGGTATTCAAGAATGAAATAAACAATAGTATTTGAGAATAAACTTTTTGATAAAAGAAGCATTATCTTGCTAATTATTAGAATCACCATCACTTCACTATTAATAATAATCGCTAAAATTTGTACCAATTTCATTATAACACGCCACAAAATGCAACTTCAAAATGAAACACAACTTTATATTATGATTCTCATGATTATTCTTCTCCACATATTAAAACACTCTTTAGTTAAAGTACATAGTGGTTAGACCATCAGCATCCATCACACCCTTCACACAGCCACATCAGCTTCACATCAACGCCACATCATTTCCCCACCATTCTCTCATCTCATCACACAAACCCCGCATCCATCACATGTTTCACATCACAAAAAAGAAAAAAAAAGCTTCTCTCTCTCACGAACCCACCCTCACGCACGCGATGGCTGTCACGGTAGGTGACCGTGAGCCTTCTTCACAAACCTTGGCGATTGTTCACAGGCGTGAGGAGCTCTCACGAGCACCCTCACGAGACCGATGCGGGTAGCCTTAGGGGTGTAATAAAATCAAAATAACTCATGAAATACTTAAAATGATTTGGTTTAAGTCTAATCAAGCTCGAGCTTGAGCTCTTCAAGTTGGTTATTGAGTTGAGTTCGAGTAATAAAACATTTGGCTCGTAAAGCTCGCAAGTCTTATCGAGCTCGTATCCACCTACAAAAAATGTTTTTAATGTATTAACCTTTCTAAAAGAGAATATTATTATATATATCAAACTTGTAATTACAGGTTAATTATGATTAGGTGTTGGTTAATTGTGATTAAGACAATTATTATTTCTAGTTTTTTATCTAATAAGTTCATAAACTTATAAACTTAAGCTTTAAAATAAGCTTACCCGAACAATCCTGCATTTGTGTTCATCAATTAACATGGAAATCTGTTAATGGAAATCTCAAATCTGATTTTTTTTTCAAGTGGATTTTAGATTTTAGTACATCAAGAAATTCAAAATTTGTGGTATCTTTATGAAAACCCATTTAGGCATTTCATCAAACCCATTTAGATTATGAACAGCAGATCACATCTGTGGTAGCATTGAGACATGTGAATCAAAATCCATTTACTATTTATTGTGTTTTACCATTTATGATTTCTTGTTCATATTTTTCATATAATTATGCTACAAGCTCTTCATATAAAGATGAATGTTCTAACTTAGATGAATACACATGATGAACTTGTTTTTTTTTAACAGCAAAAAGAGAATACTAGAGCGGAGTTTCGGCTCGGCCATCATCCCACCTAGCAAACTCAAATTTTATTAATTAATCGCCAAAAAAGTCTCAAATATTGAGACACATCAAAGTAGTTTTAGACACATATAAGTATAAGAAACATCAAAGCCAAAAGCAAGATCAAAACATGCAACCAGGGCACTAACAAAACCAATACACAACATGATGAACTTGTTGTTTGAGTTCATAATTACACTTCTAATACTAATAATAATAATAATTTGACTCTTTTAAAAAATATCTTAATACTAAAAAGTAAGAACAAACAAAAAGTCAAAAAATTAATTGCAACTTACAAAACAAGTTAAAGGATACACTCATTAATATTTTTTTTGCAATTTGGGTAATACTAAAAAAGCAATTTTGGTAGGTGAATGGATTATAGATATATAAATAATCATTTTTGGTATAGTTTAATACATTTTGAAGTATTAACCTTTTATAAAATCATCATTAATTTTATTCTCGAGTCGAGCTCAAAAGTATCAAGTTGAGCTTGATAATGCCGTGTTGAGTTATATTAAATTAAACAATTAGTTTAATATACTAATTCTGGTAATGGAGTTGAGTCGAAATCTACAATATCAGTTACTTTATTAAACTCGAGTTTGAAAATAAAAACTCTATCAAGTTCGAGTTTAGAGGTACCTAATCGAATCAAGCTCGAATTTAGTATTGTGTGGACTCGACTAAATTAGAGGTTAATATTTCAATAATGACAAAAAAAAAAAAAAAGGAAAAAGAAAAACCTAATGACATATAAAATAGAAAAGTATTTGCTGTTTTTTTCTTTTTAATTTATTATATTTCCATGAGTTGCTAAATAATTTCATTCTTCCTATTTTTAGATTATTTATTTTCCTTGAATGGTGTATTTGCTGGAGACAGGCTGTCATCAACAAAGCCCCCCTTCTCTCTCTATTGCCTTGGTCCTCCCCTTACCTTACGTTCTCTCTCGCTCTCTCTCTCTCGCTCTCTCTCTCTCTATCTCTAGGGTTTTCATTTGTGATTTTGATTCTCAATCTTGTTCAGCTCAAGCGATCCGGAGTTGTACTGTGCCTTGTAAGTTCCTTCATCATTGATCTACCTTTCTCTCTCGATTTCAGCACGTACTTGTTACTATTTATGTCGATTAACTGCTTCATATATTGTTTTTTTAGGGTTTTAAACTAAAATCTGTGCTATGTAGTCTTGAGTTTCAACCAAATTCATTGAAACAAGGTTTTTTAAGAAATTGTTGTGTGTATTTTCTTTTACTGCCTGTTTGAGAGTTTTTTCCTCTATTATCTCTGATAAAATTGGGTTTTTGAATAACCAGTGGACGAGGATCTTAATTGAGTTATAATTATGTGCGCAATGAACGAAGGAGTAGTGTTTAATGTATGTTTGTGTTCAATTTCATGAATGCTAAACCATTTTGAAATTATTAACCTAGAGGAAATTTGTTGAATTGATGCAAGTTAGTTAAGTACTTGATGATTGTCTTCAGCGGTTTACTGATGAGATTCGGTTACTGAAATGTAGAATCTTTATTATAGTATTATACACTATAGGTGTTGGTTGGAGGCCTGAGGTTGTGTGTTTACTAGATCCTTAGTAAAAAAAAGTTTCAACTTTTCATAAACATTATGTTGCTTTCTGACAAAAGTTATAATTTGCTCTTTGTGGTGAATTTTGCTGGCCATATAGACGAAGCTTCGTAGAAGCTTCCAAAACTAAGAATTCTACATGGTCCCTGAATCGTAATAACTATACGACAGTTTTCTTTGGAGTGATATACCTCCAGGAGATATTACTAATTTCACTTTGAGAAAATTTTCCTAGTAGATGTTGGTAAAGTGGAACATTGATTGGCCCTAGAGGCGTAAAATGTGAATTTTAATAGTGTTTTCTGTAGGAGATTAAGTAAAATGTGTATTTTAAATAGGAGAAAACGTGTTGTAGCACGGATAATTCCACCGACACTTCTCTCTTGTTTATTTGAATGTTTATTACCTAACTGTCTCTTGATGCTAGCAAAATTTCCACTTGATAAAAAGTCTTGATTGGTAATAAATCATATTTCATGGCTACAGGCTAATGATAACCGCCAATATAATTTTGTTATTTCTTACCTTTCTTTGGTTAATAGCAGAGAAACAAGAAATATAAACATAATTAAAGTCACAAAAGAAAAAAAATTCAGTAAGACAATAACTTAAATCAGATACATTACCTTATCTAATCTTTCCAAAACTATAATTCCTTTATTTCGTGTATGTCTTTTGATGTAGACGTTTTAGCAATTTTTCCCTAAAGGAATCATATTCAAAAGCGGCTTCGTTGACTTTGTGTGCAGATGCCTTGTTATTGGATTCAATGAGTTTTACGTTATCTATACTTACGCACAAGTCTAGCTATATATAGAAATCTTTGTCGCACTACAAGGTAGTGTGTAACATCATAACATGCCATATACCATATGAGACCATGGTCTCTGGACCACATACTACCAAGTATTGGTACCACAAATTTGGAAACATTGCTTCAGCTGCAAAACAATAAGATCCATCATATAATGTTTATGTATGGGGAGTTTCTGTTTATTTTATTACATATACTATATATATATTTCTTTAAGCAGAGTGAGTTGTTACTAATTCAAATATAGCAGTGATTCTAAATTGTTACATGAAGTCATAAACATGCCCTAGTTGATGTAGGTTCCTTTTCTCATCTAGTTGATTTACCAGATTTTGTGTTAGACTGATAATATGCTTCCATATTTGTTATCATGTGCAGTGAATTTGATCATATCAACCTGAAGTAGTCAATTTGAGTGGTAAATTTGCAAAGGGAAAGCTTGAAGAATTGGTACCAATAGGTATCTGCTGGCTACTGGCATCCACAAAGTTTTATCCTCATTGGGATCGGATCAAATTCTCTCCTATTCATGTAGCGGGAACTCTAAGTTACCTCGGATTTTTAAGTATCCATGCTGTCTGAGAGCATGCGTGGAATCCGTGTTTTGGGTGATGCCCCTGACAAAATTAGTTGCTGATGCACTTGGTGTGGTCACAATATCACTCGTTGCTGTTTTGGGTTTTATTGGTTTCCTGTGCATCCTTTACTCTTTATACTTTCGATCCCACGTTCGCAGTCAGGGTTATAACCGTCTTGGATATTTTGGTGGGCCGTGGGTCATCCGTGTAATTTTCATCTTATTTGCAATTTGGTGGGGTTTTGGTGAGATCTTGCGACTAGAATTCCTTCGGCAAGAAGGACGGGTATTGCATACCCTTAACTTGAAATGGCAAGATATTGTTTGCAAATGCTACATCATGTCAAACCTAGGGTTTGCAGAACCATGTCTATTCCTCACCCTAATTTTCCTTCTTCGCGCATCCTTACAAAAAACCGAGTCAGGACCATTAAGCCAGAATTGGAACCTCAAAACTGCCATTTATGTTCTTCTATGTTGTTTCCCGATGTTTGCCCTTCAGATGACGGTTGTTCTAGTTGGGCCTGACTATAAAACCGACTTCCACACAACCAAATGGGGCTACTTTTTCAAAATTACATCCGAGCATCCAAACGACGTAGCCCGCTGCTATTACCCTTTAATGAGTACAATCTTTCTTGGCGTTTTTGCCATCGTGCTGACACTTTATCTGTTCTGGCTCGGGAGGCGAATACTAAGTTTGGTCATCAGTAAAGGGTTGCAAAAAAGGGTGCTGATCTTGATAATCTCCATTTCTAGTTTCTTTCCATTACGGGTTGTGTTACTTGGTTTATCAGTTCTATCAAAACCAGGAGACGCGGTGTTTGAGGTTCTTGCATTCTTGGCGTTTCTTTCTCTTTTATGTTGTGCTGGGCTGGGTGTTTGTATGCTTGTTTACTTGCCGATTGCAGATTCATTGGCATTGAAGAATCTGCAAGATATAGAGGATAGGAGAAGGATTATTGAAGAATACAACAATACTCTTTCACTAATCGCTAACCGAAGCCCTCTTGATGATGAATATAGCGGGAATGATCACTCGGGAAAACAGGGTTCGATCTCGTTTCGGGCAATGGAGAGAAATGATAATGATAATTCGGGAGGGTTTGTGGAACTGAGCCTGTTTTCTCCTAGCCAACATTCGACCCCAATGGGTTCGCCTCAACTCGTGGGCTGGCCGATGCTCCCACCAGCTGCTGCACCTTGAGTGGAAAAGGCTCATTTTTGTGGTAAATCAACAGTTTGTAAAGGGCTTTTAGACTTAATAAGGTTTGCTGTTTCTTTTTTTGTTTTTTTTTCTTTGGTTTTATGTGTTTTTTTGAGATATTGAGATATGTTGGTATTGCTGGGAATCCATCCACCTTGTTTTTTATGGTGGAAATTATGATATGTATCTCATCATATTCTGCAACCTCTATAAACCCTTGTAAAATCATAACTGAAATTAGTGCATTCTCTCTATGGTTTTTTTTATGTTTAATTTTATTGATAGTTTATTAGTGTGTTTTGGTAATTGAAGATTGCTTACTTTAATTAGCTCAGAGCGAAAATTATCATGCAACACTCGCAAATGGTAACTTGTGCATTTTCAGTTTGCTGATTGCTTTTATAGCTAAACAGGAAGGTCGTGACTACAAGATTAGTGTTTGTCTTAATAGATAGTGTAATTAATATGTTATGTTTTTTAGATGGTTTTAATGTTAGAATATTATTCGTATTTAACTATTGTTTTTATAAAAGGCTATATTTTTTGCAAATATTTGTTTAATCATAGTAGATACTTACCAAAGTTTTAATTCGATCAACAATAACAAACTTTTAATGTAATCAAGATTAGAAAAGTCACGGCAACAATTGTTTGAAATACTTGTTATGTGGAGATGTTGGTGGCAACTATAAGTACAAGGGAGCTGATTTGTACATAATATATTTTAGCCATACACAACAAAGTACAAACAGTTACTGCACACGGTATAAGTTGATGTTGCACAAAATTGTTGTGTAAGGATCACCTCCCTAAGTACAAAGGTTAGAGAGTAAGTATGACGGCAAAGATCGAGGAATGTGGGTAATGTGGTAACAGTTGGGGAGCGTGAGCATGATGAAAAAGTTGGGGAGTGTGAGTGTGATGAAAACGATATCTGAGTATGTTATGGTGGAAGAGTTTGAGTTTAGCAACAGTTGAGAAATTTGAGGTCGGTGTCAAGTGCGATGTGAGCATTCATTGTTAAACATTCACGAACATGAACATGTATGAGGAACATTTGCATATTAGTAACTACAAAATCGAAAATATATGTAACATGATAGGGGCGGATCCAAGAATGTTTTTGACCGGTAGCACCATATAATGCGAAAATAGAATTAAATAAAATTAAGGGTGTGGTTCGGGTTTTTTCTAGAGTTTCCGGTTAATCAGGTCGGATTAACGAGGTTTCAGCTGTTGTTCTGGTATTTTAGGGCCAAAATTTATAACAAAACACAATTTATATGAAACCATGTTAACTAAAATGCTATTTTAAATGTATGAATTGAAAGATTAAACTATTTCTTATAATTGTTTTTACAAAAAAATTATTTTTTCTTTGATTTTGGTGACATCACCGGTAGCACCACGAAAATTTACCGATAGCACCGTCTCAAAAAATCAAAAATTAACACTACAAACCGTAAAAGACCGGTGTCTCGTGACCCCTCTTCACATAACTTAGGTCGGTCATTGTAACATGATAAATTAGGTTATCAATTGCATATAATAAATCAAATTTGTTAGTTAGTTGTATTTTTTAAAACAAAATAAAATTGGTTACATACGCCAGTCCTAACAAACTTTATTATATATCACGCACTTTGCCACAAACAATTTAAGAGGGCGTTTGAGTTTGATTCATGGCTCGTGTTTGAAGTAACATTCCATTTTGATCAACTCTTAAACATGAGACCACCTTTTTCGCTATGCCGTCGAAGATAACCGTTAATTGCTTGAAATATCTAGACCATTTTTATACGTTACACTGGGAATAAAAATCCTATGCTCATTTCAAGGTTAATTTATCTGTTAACTTATTTTCTTAAAAAGGCATTATTTTCTTATGACATGGTTTACCTTGACCATCTTAAAATTTTGATAAAATATTTCAATATTCATTGACCAAAGAGATTCGTATGTTATTAATAAATTAATAATTTGAATTAGAGACGAAGTAAGGAATTGTTGGTATGAAATTATTTTGGAATATGCTATGAATTAGTAAAAGTAAAAAGATAGCTACCGTGTAAACTAATGTTTTAATATGTGGTTTAAGTGGCAAATTAGAAAGATTTGGGGCTAAGTTGCAAACTTATATAAACACCATCTTAAGTTAATCTTAGATGATTAACGTGTAAAATGTTGGTTTACTTCCGTGGTGTGATTGAGTCAAAGAATTTCAAATTTAAGATCATTTTCTTCGTCCTAAACCATTAAGAGGATACACAATGGTTTGGGCCTTGGGGTGGTAAAAAAGGGTGACCTTTACAATTTTATTACAATGTACCCATCACTGTGCGAGAAAGATGAAAGTGGAAAAGGGGTAGGTATCACGTATGAACGTGTGGGTGGTGAGGAAACAATTTTTTTTTGTTTATTTGATTTTTGATTGGTTACTATCATATTAGGTGAGTCCTATTATTTAATATGAAAGAGAGTGATTACTAAGGAGCTGTATGATGAAAATAAAAAACTAAGTGACTACAGTAGGGTGTGATAGAAGGTGAAGTGGGATATGATGATGGGTGTGGTGGCCTCCATTACAGTGTGGTCGTCAATTTCTTTACACCATCATGGTGTGATGGAGGTAAGAACGTGATGGCTACCACATGGATAAAGTATGCGTGGTTTGAAGAGTAAGACAGAAAAACAAAGGGATGTGGGGCCATGTAGCCTCACACACTTCTTTACTTTTATTCTTTCTTAATTGTTTAGTGGTATTAGATGAGTTCCATAATTTTATTTGTTAGGTAATGATTAATACAAGACCAAATAATGACTTAAGTGATCAAAGAAAAACCAGATATAACGGTGTGGTGCGTGTAATGGGGAGTGGGAATTGCTACCGCTACGAGAGTTGAGATTTGCAAGTCGTAAAAGTTGTGGGAGTGGTCGGCCCGCAAGGCTATGCTGTAATCGGGTTCAATTAGAGTGGTTGCAAACCTACACTTCATCACACCCACCACATTGTCACATCAGTTTTTATTCTCACCACTCATGCTTTCATATAATCCCGTAATGATCACTTTTCACAACACCATATACTAGGACCCACCCAACTAATTAAAAAATAAAAACAAAGTACAAAAAAAGGAGAAAGAGAAACTATATGCCTCACATGGAGCTAGGGGTGTTTAATCGGTCGGTTATCGGTTATATAGATTTATTCGGTTTGGTTTAATTGGATTTCAGCAAAAAAAGTTAACCGGCCATAATCCAAACCAAAACTATATAAAACCAAACCAATCCAACCAAATAATATTCGGGTTAATTGGTTCGGGCTCCGTAAAACCACATAAGGAATTTGCCTAAAAAAACATCGAAAACTTACCATTAGTCACACATGACACTTGACCACAAGACCACCAACTTCAATTATTCATAAAGAAACCAATCATTTTAAGTTTAACAATCACAATAATTCATAAATTATAAGTAGGATATCACTATTTAAAAAAAGCCTAAAAATGATAAAAACCAAGCAAAATGAAATAACCATCGTGAAATCTCATATATAAGTAACAGCCAACGGAGCAAATTAGAGGAAAAGACTTGATTATGATTGAATTAAGTAAGAGAAAATAGGGGAAAGATTGATGGAATCCATAATTTTTGTATACCATGCCTTGATTCAAGGAAATATACGATATATAAGTAACTTTTTAAATACAGTCTTAATCTTAATTGGGTTTCGGGCGGTCCCCGAATGATAAGATATAAAACCAAATCCGAGCCATCTACAGATCTAATCCAAATCCGATTTAGCCGTAACCGAGTAATCCAGATTCTTATGGATCGGTTGGATATTCGGGTAAAACCAATTAATGAACACCCCTACATGGAGCAAAGGAAAAGGAAATAGAGAAAGAAATTTATCTGACACCATATTATAACAAAGGGTCAGGCTATCTGCACTGTCCAATTTACTTGTGGCACGCTTTTTCGCATTTGGTAAATGCGAAAAAGTTCATCTTTTCAGCTATGTCAGATGTGAGACATGACATCTATTAATTTTAATTTTTATAATACTTTCTCTACCTGACATGTCCCACTTTTTATCATTTTTTTTATTTTCTATCCTCATCTTCTAGAAAAACCCAGAAGATCAATCCTTCATCTTCTCATCTCCCTCTTCATCCCACAAACACACACAATCTTCGAAACAAATACAATCTTTCAAACACACATAACCTGCAACCGACACACAATCTTCAAAAACAAAAACACTTTCAGATCTAAACAAACAAACACACACACACACACACAATCTTCAAAGCAAACACAATCTGTTAGGGGCTTAGATGTTGCAGACGAGGAGAAGCAGTGGCGGCGGCGTCGGTTGCAGATGAAGGAGAAGTGGTGGCGGGGCGGTGGGGTTGGTTGGTGGCGGGGTTCGAAACAAACATAATCTATTAGGTATTTTAGATGTTGCATACGAGGAAGCAGTGGCGGCGTCGGTGGCCGTGGCGTTGGCGTTTGGTTGGTGGTGGAGCGGTGGTTATCTGCAGTGTGAGGAAAAGACAGACCGAAAGGGAGAGAGAGAGTGTGGGTTGTAGTAGGCGCGTGACGGTGGCCGTGGATGGAGCCAGCGGTGGCGATGGCGGTGGTTGGAACCGGCGGCGGCGGCCGTGGATAGTGATGTTCCAGGTTGAGGGTTAGGTGAGAGAGGGAGAGAGGAGGAGAGGAAGAGGGAGAAAGGATGTTTATTGCAGGCCATAATAATTGAAATGGGTGTTGGTAAGCTCCACACTCATTAAATGGTGACTGAAGTGGTTTCATAAAGCTTGTCGGTTAATGATATTTTATCAATTTTTTAACGAGAAAAGCAAATTTGAATTAACAATACATTATAGCTGATACAAAATTATGTTAGAAACATCTATTTCGTATTTGACAAATGCAAAATAGCTTTTACTAGCCACACTGAAAGCGTATGCATAACAGGACCCTATAGTAAAAGAAGGACATAGAAAGGAAAGAACTAGCTTGTCCCATATCTATTAACTACGCAGTCTAGGGGTGAGCATGGTACCGGTACCGATTTTACCGAATACCGAATTTGATTTAAAGATGGTACCGAATACCGTACCGAATTATCCATATACGGTACCGGTACCGGTACCGATACCAAGTACCTATTTTAACTAGTTAGTTCGGTACTAGTCCCGAATACCGATTTAACAATTTTTCAAGTACCGAATACCGGACCGAAAACTCTAATTCGGTACCGGTACCGGTTCCGGGACAGTGCCGGTACGGTTTGGTATTTCCGGTACCCATACTCACCCCTAACGCAGTCTTTGAAAATGTGAATGACACCATTTAAATAAACAATCCACGCGGTCATGGAGTGGAGAATTCTTTGACGACCCCGTTATGAAGCTCACCACACCTCATTCACTTTTCCTCTCCGCCTACTCTTAGGAACACTACTCCAGTAGTCCATGTTTCCCGAAGAGCTATGGAAAATCACGATTGAGTACAAGGGTAGAATGGTCAGCAAAAATTTCAAACGAGGGCATTAATGTCAAAAAAAAAATTCTCGTGGCGTGTGCCGTATGAATGAATAAAGCCACGGACGCCATCGCTGTTTCGGTAAGAAAAGTAGAAAGGTCTCGAAGATCCTCTGTCGTCTCTGTGAAAGTCGAAACCCTAAAGTCTCTCGGCGGCGCGTGGGTTCACCGGAAATGGCGTCATTTGAACAAGCACCGGCAGGGGATGCTAAAGTTGGAGAGAAGATATTCAAAACCAAGTGTGCCCAGTGCCACACTGTCGAAAAAGGGTCAGGCCACAAGCAAGGTTGATGCCACCTTTAACCCTAAATTCTTCTGCTTTTTTTTATCTACGCTCTATTATATTGTTATCAATTTGTGTTTCCTTTGTTAAGATAGTAAATTAGGCTTCGATTATACTATTTGATTGTTACTTGAACAATGTAAAGCTTTTGATGTCGTGATTTATATACACTCTCTGCATCTGAATAGCGCACGTATGCTCTAGAATCATGTAAAGAGATCATGATGCACGTTTAGGGTTCTGTTTTGTCAAGCTTCAAGACGCTTAAAATGATTGATAGTGGTGATTTGGTTGGCTTAGACGGGCTTTAGGGTTGACATGTATATACTATATACTAGTCTCTTGCTTGTTCTTTGTTTTGTAATCAGATAATTAAAGAATAGTTCTTCTGGTTAACAGTAAGAAAGTTAAATTGGATACAGATGCATATTTATATGACAAATTTGACTTTAAAAAGTTATATATATATATATATATATATATATATATATATATATATGCGTGTGTGTGTGTGTGTGTGTTCAGGGTCGGTGTCGGGAATCGGGGGTATCCCCATCCTAGTTTCTAAGTTCGGGGAATCCGTGTCCCCATCCCTTCCCCAGTCAAATGAAGGTCGGCGAAGGGTCCCCCATCAGATATGGGGTTATTTACCATCCCTATGTCCAGGCTACATTATACAAAACTGTGCTACTTTCTGTCCAAAAAAGTAGAGTGTCTTGACCTATTTGTTCTTAAAAAATTGATGTTACTTTTAAGGTTCTTAATGGGTAAATGTCAGTTTTGCGTCAAAAAATAAGCTCAGAGCAGGACATACAACAACTAAATAAGTATAGGGGTTATATCAAAATTGTGGTCACTATTTCATTTTTTTATATATTGTGTTTGTTGATTGTCTCTTTGTGTATCTCATGCTTTTAACCATCCGAGTCCTGTATATGTGCACTTCAGGGCCAAATTTGAATGGTCTTTTTGGGAGGCAGTCCGGCACAACGGCAGGATATTCTTATTCTGCTGCCAACAAGAACAAGGCTGTGGTCTGGGGAGAGAATACTCTCTATGACTACCTTCTAAACCCAAAGAAGGTACAATCTCATTGCACTAAGCCGTTTGCATTTACTTTTTAGAAGTTTTCATAACAAATTTATCTAGGCGTATGCATGAAACAAGGACTACTGTTCGTAAAATTCTGATCTATATCGCTTTTTCATGAAGTTTTGATGAATTGTCTATCCATTAAATGATTATTGCTTCACACACCAGGTAGGTTTCCTTGTCCAGGTAGTCTATCACTTAATCAGGCCTACAGGTTCTCATGAAATTTGACATAATTCTTATCTTTGACCAAATTTCAAAAAAATTGGAACTTTAAGAGCATTTTGGAAGGCAAACTTGAAAACCCAATATTCTTAGGATTGACGCATTCAGACTTATATCCTCTAAGGAAAGAAATTGGTTTTTAGGCAAAATCGCATCCAACAATCTTCAAGTAATTTTTTTTGCTTATATAATAGGCCCAAGAAGACTGCATGATTATTAACTAATGACGCAGGGCAAAAATCCTAGAACTCTATTTTCTGTGTAACACAATTAAATGGTTATTATAATCTGTCTTATTACATTTCATGTGATTATATACAATAATCCGCTATAGCAAACCTCGTTGCTAAATATAATTAAGTTTGTAAGAGCAAAATCTAAGTAGTAAACGCTATTTATAGTGTGCGACTAGTGATTCCCAAGAATAAGATACTAACTTGTTCACATATGGGAATAATCTTAATGCTAATAAGAAAGATACGTGTTCTGAAGTATAAGAAAATACTTCAAGGACATTTATGATGGTGTGCGGACAACATTGTAAGGGACATTAAGAGGCAGACAATGAAGTTTTGGATGTACTTAACTAGTATACTAGAGGTGGCAAAATGGACAGTCTGGTAACGGGTGGGCTATTTTGGGATGGATCAATAAGATGGGGCTAGTTGGGTTGATTTGTTAATTCTCTCTCTTATTTCTAGTATTTATTATATAGTTAACAACAAATATAATAAACATAAATATAGAAACTACTTTATAATAATAAAGATTGAAAGTAAATATTTGTTATATTGGCAACTTTGTGTGTCATTGATAAATTTCAAAAAATATATATTTAATGGGCCATATTTTGTACCAGAGTTGTAATAATAAGAAATGGGTATTAAGTGGAAACAAGTGCAACTCGCAATCTTGTTCACACCCTTATAAGAACCATAGACCACCTAACCTAACTTCCAACCCAATTTGACCATGTTAGTTTCTTATTTTGTATTAACTTCTGCCCATATCAGTCCTTTGAGAAAAATTAAATGGCTCATAGTTGCCCAAGCCTTTACAGAAAAGGGTCATTTGGGCTATTGTTTAAGATATAGGGAAGGAATTTTACATCTATACAGGATAATCAATGTGGATGTATATAAATGCTACACTCATTTCCCATTATTGCAGTTTGCATATATGTATTTGTAAAAAAAATGATTTTACCATTTGTTTTACTTTCTGCTGCAACGGTTATAGTTGGTTATATCGTTAATCCTTATTTGTATCTTGTTAGACCGCTGTAATGTTATTCTTCACACTCTTCCTCTATGGTATTAATATCGTCATGCCTAGAATTCCTGATGCCTGTAGCCAAATTCCTGTTTGAGCTAAAATATAGAACTAGCTTCTATTGCAACAGAGAACCCTTTTTAAAACCTTAAGCATCTGTTAGTTTGGTGTCAACTTTTTTACCTTCTCTAACTGGCTTCAAGATTTCACATTTTATTTCTTTTCTTTTTCTGATTGTGAGGATTTGTTGTTGTGCAGTACATTCCTGGAACAAAGATGGTTTTTCCTGGACTAAAGAAACCACAGGATCGAGCCGATCTTATTGCTTATTTGAAGCAGTCAACTGCATGATTTCATTGGTTTTCTTTGACGGGCCTTGTGGCTTAAGTCGCAGTAAGGTCTGATCTTATTTACATAAACAGTAAATTTTGTTGCATTGTTGCAGACAACCTTAATGCCATGCACACTTGGCTTCATGGACATGCATGTTCCTTTGTTTCATGTATTTCTTAGTTGAGTGTACTTATCGTGATTTTTGAGTAGAACAAGCAATTTGTGAATCAGGATTTACGGGCTGTTTTCGTTCACCTTGACGATCCACAGAGCCTTTTATTTTTTATTTGCCAGGTTGTTATTGGTTTAATAAAACACAAGACAGGCGAGAATAAAAATTTAAGAACAACGATAAATGTTGCAGATATAGAAAGTACGTTGGTATTCAAGTGTTCATGAGGCTTATGTGATTCTAATATATATGGTGATTTATAAAAAAATTAAAAAAAATGTAACAATAACTCATTTGATCTGTCTATTTCATCAAGCACCCATTCTAATATTTAGGTCTCTATGGACCGGTCTTACAGTCAACATAAAAAAAAGTAAAACTGTATTAATAAGATTTAAATACTCTAAAACTCCATCATATGTTTCAAAATAGTGATGGACAATGTTTTATGGTTATACCTCTAAAGCTTAATAACAGCTTGTCACCAAAAATCACTAATAATTACTGAATTCACATAAACATAAACTCTTTACACTATTGAACACCCTTTCATCTCATTATCACAACTTTATGTTGTGCTTGCTATTTATGTGAGATGGGCATATTCACTCCTAGCCAGAGTCTGCCCAAACTATAAAATCAAGCCTGGTCATGTTAACATATTAACATTTTTATTTTTATTTTAAATATTTTTATTTGAACAAATAAGACTATGTCAGCCACTCAGCCTCTTTATTTGTGCTGGCCAGGTTTCAGTAAAAACTATATATATATGTATATATATATCGTCTTAGCTGTACATTGAATTTCAAACCAACACATTTCTATAATCCTACACAATCATACATACATCTTTCAAACATCTCAACTGTTAATTTTTAACAGTCTTAATTTCATTTCATTCTAACTCCTAACTGTGACCCAGTTTTCTTGTGACACCATCTCCTTTTCTGTACATTGCTTTTGTGGCGAACCTCTCTTCTCGTAACGCCTAACCGAAAACGGTATTTTCGTCGCTAGCTTCGACTCCACCGACCCATCTGAGTCCTCTGACTCGTAACCGTCATCACCGAGCCCGATATCCAGTACACTCAAAGGCGAGTACATGTGGTCATATACTTGTCTTTCTTGTGCGTTTTTAACCGTCGGTTCTTCTTTGACGAACCGATGGTTTAGAAGTTCATCAACCGATGATCTTCGTTCCGGGATCCTTACTAAACATTTCTTGAGAAAATCCAAACCGTCTTTCGAGAACTCTCTTGGAAACGCGGGTCGCTCGTTACTTGACGCGATCTTTAAGATTGCAGCCATCGGGTTCGAGACACCAAGCTCGCCCCAAGGGGTTTTGCCTGTTGCCATTTCGATAATAGAGCACCCTAAAGACCAGATGTCAGACGAGAAGTCGAACCCTTCGTTTCTAAGGACTTCGGGCGCCATCCATAAAGGTGTCCCGCAGAGGAACTTATGATGGTTTGGGGCTCGGGTTTTCGATTTCGGTTGTTTAGCACAACCGAAATCGGCTAACTTTATGTTTCCAGGTGAACCCAGAAGCACATTTTGACACTTGACGTCGCCGTGAACGATTCCGAGATCATGGAGATACTTCAATCCTTTGAGGATTTCTCGAGTGTAGACACGAACGATGCGTTCGTCGAGTTTCCCCCCGAGTTTTTCGGTGACATCACCGAGACTCCCGGCCGCCATATACTCGATGAAAAGATTTGTTTTCGGGTGCCCGTTTTCATCGAAAGAAACATGTTTCCCAAGGCATTGTACAATGTGAGGGGAATCAAGTGTCTCGAGAATTCTAGATTCGTTCTCGAGAGACTGGTTCCCCTCACGGGTTTCAGATGATTTCACCACGAAAAGCGAGCCGTTAGATTTGTTGATCGCCAAATGAACAACCCCGAACGATCCTGATCCGATCATCTTCCCGCGAACCCATTCGCCAGGCGAAATTGATGAAGATAACTCGTCATTTCCCGCCATTATATATATATATATATATATATATGAATCTTGTACGTACAACTTCAAAAATGAAAAAGAAGATAGATTTAAGTTACATATGCAGGGAGTAAGATCGAGAATTATAATTAACCTTTGAATTGAAACCAGAATTCAGGCGGGGGTTAGATGAAAGGTGAGCAAACTACTGTGGTGGAGCGGTCTCCCGGTCGCCGGAAACCGCCCTCACTCGGTAGTCTGTGACGATTTTGGTAATCGATATGTTCTACCGAATTAGATTGTGAAGGAGGAAAGAAAGCGTTAGACGGATGGATGGTGTCTATATATCAACTCTCTCTCTAAAGACCACATCAAAGGTTGGTTTTTAGAGAGAGAAAGTAATGTTCTTGTTGGTGATCCAAGAAATGTGGAAAATGAGTTTCTAAGTGGTCTATAAACGGTCCTTAATATGTAACTATGTCTCTCTGTGCACCAAACATCAATTACAACTAATCAAATGAAAATTTAGAAAAATACATATATTACTCTACAGTTTTAACTACCAAATCACCGTCCGAACAAGTAATATTAAGGTATGACTAATATATCTTTTTCTTTTAAAGATTGAGTGTTCCAATTCTATTAAGGACATTAAATATTGATTAGGCGTATATTTGTAATGACCCTCCTAGTTTACCAAAATTTGTTCGGGATTCCGGAACGTTCTACACAAATCATTAAGGCTCAAGACACATGGAGAGATCTAGCATTATTCTCTTTCTTCTAAATGGAGAGATCTAGCATTATTCTCTTTCTTCTCAAATCCTAGAATGGTATAGATAGTTCCATGGAAGGATCTAAATAAATATATATACTTGTATACTGTATGGATATCTAGAAAGTTCCTATAAAGAGACGCCTATAAATATGTATGGTGTTATTTGTTGCAAACCACTTTCAAAAGTGAGTTTGTAAACGTACTGGATTGTTATCAATACCAATTTAGGGAAGGTATGTATGTATGTTCGTGTATATATAATGTACACACATTACACCCACCCACCCACTCTCACCACACACACACACACATAAAGCAAGTGTCTTCAAGTTATGACTTTTAGTTTTTGTCGATATCATGTTGATATCTTATATCCGTCTTATGCCCTTAAGCATTTTATATCCAATGTTTTGCAGGCTCTGTAACATTTAATCATCATCAGAAGGAGAAAGTTCTTTCTGTATTGAGTTTAGGGAACACTTAATATATAGAGATATAGTTTAAATTAAAAAACCAAAAAAATCCAACGAAAAAAAAGAAAGTGAAAATGAATTTTGTGCGAATCGAACAGACACTTCTAAATTAAACCAAAACCTATTAACCACTCCGCCAAAGGAATCGTTCTTAAATTGTGTTCAAATTTAAAATATTTTTTCCCTTGATAAATTTATAGGTACATAATGCACATGTGAAGGTTTATTTGAGAACTATTATTATTGCAAGTATCGTGAAAACCAATCTTGGCCATTCATTTGGTAAGTGGAATTCATGGATAGAGAGTGAGGGGATATAGTGTGGAAAAGTGCATGAGATAAATTCATGGGTGAGCGATGGAATTAAATGAGGGGAATTGGACGGCTAAAATTGGTACTCGCGGTTAGAGATGCATATCTTCGGATTTTAATCCGATTCGGATCGGATAAAATTCGGACCGGATTTTTTCGGTTTTTTTAGGGACCGGATTTTCGGATTGTAACCGGATTTTCTCGGACAAAAGTGTAACCGGTTTCGTGATTAAAACTGGATTTTCTCTGACAAAAGTGTAACCGGTTTAACCGGTTTCGGATCGGATCGGATAAAACCAGTTAAATCCCCTCCGGTTTGAAAAAAAACTGGTTTTATAAAAAATCGGTTCGGATAGTTTTTGCACAAAATCGGATATTCGGATTTTTTGTGCACCTCTACTCGCGGTTCTTGCAATTAATATGGTTCTCAAATGAACTTTTTTCAATGTACTTATAGGAAAAAAGTTAAGAAGGAAAAGCAGATCGCAGGGTTTGAACTGTAGTGCCCTCAGCCACCATACATTTTACTAACCAAATGAGTATGCTGTATAGTATAATGGTTCTGCCACATACAAGAATATCAATATGACAGTTCGAACAACTTAAAATTCGATGTCAATACACTTATGTAAACATAATGTCATTACTGTAGATTTAGTCAAAAATCAAAGATTCATAAAAAAGTTTTGAAAAACAAACACACCCACCCATCTAATCTACACTTACGTTCATGATTGAACTTGAATCCATGATCTCAACCAAGGATTAACACCTTGAACACCATGATAGTATGATACCGCTAGGCAAATAATCCTTTAAAAATCCTTAAATTTTAAGTAACACGAAAATCGGAGTTTTAAATTTCTTTATCAGATCTAAAACCTTAATTAAAAATTTGAAATTCGAAAGTTATATATATTTCAATGCATGCTTATACTTATTCAAAAGTGTGTTTGATCCTATAAACTGAACATACAAACATCCCTGTATGCGAAACTTCATGGACAACATTGACCGGATTTTTCTTCCTGAGAGGCAACATTACCCAAACATGTGTTACAAAGTACTGAGCAGAATAAAAGTAAGGTTGTAGACTTGTTTATTTTTTCTAAACACATCTATTTTCTTCTAATGTCTGCGGATGTACATATTACAGACATTTAAAGAAAAAAAACTGTTTGTTTTTGCAATAAAAAAACTTTGAAGATCTTTTTACATCTATTTCCAGTAGAAGTGTATCATCATCTTTTTTAAATAGAGATTTTCATGTGTATATCTGTAAAACACTCTCATCTTTGGTTCTAACTCTATAATCCTAATATTATAAAATATGGACATTCAGTTGATCGTGTGTGGAAAGTGGATCATTATTCGACCACCAGCTCAACCCGGTTATACACACATACATTTATATATAAACACACACAAATACATATATACACATAAATATACATACATATGTATATATGTATATAAGTTATATAAATAACCTCCCTTAAACATAAAACCTAAAGAACCTCCTCTGATGATAACACGTGACATATTGTTTAGGACAAAAAATGAAAATTAGAAAAAAATAAAAAAAACACGTCGCCTACAGCAACCTCCAGCGTCCCCCCACATTTAAAAAAAACCCCCACAATTACTTTAAATGATCATAACTCGTTCGTTTTTAACAATTTTAACAAAAAAGTTTTACTGTTAGATTCAGTTTTTCGTTCTCTTTCAAACAATACCGGACTTGATATATTTCTAAAACTTTTTTTTTGAAATGCAAATTTTGCATTTTGAGCTATGTTCATACTAAATGCAAAATGCAAAATGTAACACCGGTTTTCACACGCTTAAAATTAGAGAAAATTTAAGCTTTTTAAACTTATATAATAAAAGCCAGCAGCGGAAGTAACCAACATTTTACAAAATATAATATTGTTTATCTGACTTGGCAATGTATAAAGTACTACACCATATACCAAGTCTCAAAAAACCGCCGCGTGTTACCCAACTAGTTCCGACCATCAGATCACATATATATACAACGAGTAGCGTTCCGCAAAAGGTATGTACAACAACTACCAACATGTCCCCGCCTCACATAGGCCAACAACTACGCACCTGCAAAAAGAAAAATTCAGGCACCGTTAGCTACAACTAGCTAGTGAGCACAGATTTACATATAAGCATCAATAAGCAGGTTATCCCAACTATGGGACAACACATAAGGCTATCCTAACACATAGCGTCGCGCCAACGAGTCAGTAGGAATCATATCTCGTAGGGTGGGAAGCCCCGCTCAACAATTCAAACTGGGGACCATCAGCAACAACTATCCGCAATAGTGGGGGAGCGAAGAGCAGTCCACCAAACACGTTACAAAGCTCGAAGCTCAACATCTCGGATCTCAACGAAAGCTAAGATCCCAACTCACGTTAAGGAGCGGCGGTTTGCAAGACCACCCCGGCGTGCTACACACCGAGTACCGTTGATCCCCGTTATTCCATCAAAGGGATCCAGCCTTCGGGAAGAAAGCTGACCTTAAATACGCCATCAACAGTCCGGACCAATACCATATACAACTACAACCCGTAGTGGGTTCAACTATACGCATGCGATTCATAACCAACGTGTAAAGCAACTTGGCATGGCAACAATATATAACAACATGACATAACATACCTCATATACGCACGTGTGCGACATCGACAACATATTTCAACAAACAACAGACAACGCTACTTACCGAGACTCATGGGAAAACCGGTACTCACTTCGAGGTTACAGGAGGCAGATATGAATTCGGGAATCACAGGAGCACACGGAGTCGTCCGAATCACCTAACACATCACGTGTAGGTTCAGTCAACGTCTAAAAGTACTATCATTGCTTCTATGCAAACGTACAACGAACAACAAGCAACAAGAAATCTGGAACAGCTCATACGGCCGCAGAGGATGTGTCCTACGGCCGCAGGACACCTTCCAAACACCTCCTACGGCCGTAGGAATATATCCTACGCCCGCCGGAGCTCCTTTCCAAGAAACCATACCCTACGGACGTAGGTACCATACCCTACGCCCGTAGGAGTGATTCATTGGGTACCAACGGCCGTAGGTTATGTACCCACGCCCGTAGGCTTCTCCCCATCACCCGTAGGTGGTAAACCACACAAATACATTACTACGGCCGCAGAGAACCCTGCCTACGGCCGCAGAGAACCCTGCCTACGGCCGCAGTGACCACGACAACCGCCTACGGCCGTAGGTAGCATCTACTATGACCGTAGGAACATTTGTTACAGCAGACTTCGTCCTGTTCGAAGCCCAGACCTGCAACTCGACCTTTTTACCACATAATCGACCAAAACTCAACTTCTAACAATACCATATGTTATGTAACATCATTACACACCTAGTATATGTATTCCTTCTTTAAAACAACTTCAAATTTATGATTTAATCCTCCAATTGACACAACACACTTTACCAATTCAAGAACTAGGTTTTAAGCTTAAAATCACTTACAAGACATATAGCTACAGCTGGATTGCCTTTGAATTCAGTTAATGAAACCACAACCAGCACTTCCTTCTTGATCTCCTTCTCAAAATCACAAAGTGTGTGTGTGTGGAAGCTTACGTACGTATGTATGTATGGTATGTTTGTATGTGTTTGTACAAAGCAGGGGATAAGGACCCATATGACCGACCTTAAAGGTCTAATACCCCTTACGGGTATATCGTTCTCCTATTCAACTTAAAACATTACTTAGGTTTATCCGTTTCAACTAACGGAGATATTTTCGGAATCATTATCTGAAACCGTTAAAAAAATTACCGACTCTATCTATTAACGACACATTTCCAACTTTAACCACATAACCACGTATACCAACAATTAACAACTGTTGGGGAGATAGCAATATCAAACCTATCTATTAAATGAAAATAGGATTTGATGTTAACAAAATCACTTATTCAGTTTAGACTTAGATAAATGAAAAACATGTGTTGTTTTTCATGATAGACTTATAGAAAATTGCAAGTAAGAAGTGTCAGCTGAAGAAAACAAGTGTCAGCTGAACACTGAGTATCAGCTAAAGGACAAGCTTCAGGAAAATCAGCTGAGAGGAAAAGAACAGTAAAAAAGCATCAGCTGAGGATCTACAATGGATCAGCTGATGGTCCAAAACCATCAGTTGAGGAAAATTTCAAGATCAACTGAGCTATCAAGGATCAGCTGACACAATCATATTGATCAGCTGATGCCTCCCATCTGTCAGATAAGGTATTTACTACTTATCAAATCTTTTCTTCATAAGCTGATCATACTCAAACGATTAGCTGAGCCCTTGGGATCAGCTGACAGTTTAGTTTTATCAGTTTATTAGCTATACTTTGATTTGTATTATTAGCTGAGCATTTTGATCAGCTGAGCAAATCAAGTCAGCTGAGTCTTTCACATTTACCCTTAGCTGAGCAAAATTACATTTGCAGTTCAGTGTCTGTTAGCTGAGTCATTATTCTATATCTCAGTTAATAGCTTTTCTATGTAATATTTTCTTTAGTCAAAGGCAGAACATGTGTTGTTCTTATTATGCCTTAGATCTTTCTTTGTAAAAGTAGTTAGAACTTTTTGTATCTGTAAAGAAACAAAAAGGATAGATCTTTATCCCCTGGAAAAGGAGAAAGATACTTTTGAAGAGAAGATCTCGAAGATATGATGTTAAGTATGGCTGACAACTCTATACTTGGTAAAGTCAAATCTTCAGAAAGCATGGTGTTGATTAAAGCACAAGCATGGAAGGAGAAGTTTACTTTCTCAAGACATAAAGGTAGTAATTTAATAATATAATAATAGATAGTGGGTAAACTCATTACTGAAAAGTATGTTTACTTTACACACTTTGCGTGTAAAGTTAAACTACCTTTCACCCACTACCTTTATCTATTATAATATTATTAAACCAAGTATCTTTGTCTCCTTCTCTCTTCATCAACCCGGACACCACTTTGCTTATATATACTCATGCATGGAAACATGCTAAGTATGCGAATAGATAGTTGAATACTGAAATCTCATTTGTTGAGAACTAGAAGAGTTAGCATTTTATTTTCAGTATAACAAACTTGTTCATGTGTTGAACATCTTAGACATAAGTTGTTTAAGATTAGCTTAGTCTATGTGTTAGAAAAATTTAGTTGCCACCTTTTATTGAACTTAGATTTTCCGCATCTAGTTCATGTAATTCTTGATTCACATCAATAAGAATTATATAAAAGTAAACCGTGTGTCTCTTAAATTTCAATTTGCTAAAGTTTGTATTCAACCCCCCCCCCCCCCTTCTACAAACATTTGTTGTTGTAGTATCCATTCGGGACCAACAACTGGTATCAGAGCAGGTTAGATAACTCATATCTAAGATCTGTTTTGCTTACTCTTCAACTGCTTCTACCCCACACTACAAAATGGCCACTCCTGGTGCTGCTTCTAACGGTTCTTCCAACAATGGCTCACTCACAAGGCGTCCAATGTTTGATGGAGAGAACTTCTCTCTCTGGAAGAGTAGAGTTCTTCTCTATATGTCAAGCCTTGATGATGTGATGCTTAAAACTGTTACTGAAGGTCCTTATGTCCCTTCCTCAACAATTCAAGTGACTGGAGCAACTGATGAAGTTCCTGCTGTTGAAAGACTGATTATAAAGGCTATAAATCAGTGGTCTGATGAAGACAAAAGGCTTGTTAATCTTGATGTTAAAGCAAGAACAACTTTAGTCTCTGCACTACCAAATGATGTCTATCATCAAGTTCTTAACTGCAAATCTGCAAAAGAGATGCTAAAACCTTTACTGTTGTATATGAAGGCACTAAAGAAGTGCAGGAGAACAAGAAACTCCTTCTGGTTAGAGAATATGAGTTCTTATTTGCTCATAAAGGTGAAAGTCTTACTCAGACCTACACCAGGTTCAACTGCCTTATTAATGACTTAAGAAGGGCAAATGTTCCCAAGAGCAATAAGGAACTTGTAAACAAGTTTCTAGACTCTCTCCCAGAATCTTGGGATCATTTTATCACTGTGCTTAAACATGGTGAGAAAATCAAGGGTCTTACACTGGTTGGTTTATATGGAAACCTTATGAATCATGAACAATCAGTGAAACAAAGGAATCTCTCTACCAAGGATATGAAGGAGGCTGCAAAAGCTCCAACTACTGCCCTTGTGTCTAAGGATACAAGATCTAGGAATTTTGCTGCAGTTGTGGATGAGTCCATTGATGAGGAGGAAGAGGAGGAGTCTTCTGATGAAGAGCAAGTGGCTGATGGGGATGAAGTTCTGGAGAACATGGATAGCATTGAAGCTACTGTTGAGCAGGCTGCTATGTTGGTTAAAAGGTTCAAACCTTTCTTGAAAAGAAAGGGTGTCAAGAGGTTTGAGAAGAAACCCTTCAAAGGAGAAAGAGCCATGTCAAAACCAAAGGCTTCTAAATGTTGTTTCTCTTGTGGCAAGACTGGTCACTACGCCAGTGAGTGTAAGTCCAGAGGAAACACAGGCTTCAAGGGTTCCTCAAGCTCAGACAGCAAGATTGATTATGAAGCTAAGTATAAGAAGCTTCATGCTGCTGTCCTTGACAAGAAGAAGAAGAAAGCTCAGAACAGGGTGTTGGTAGCTGAAGAAGAAGATTGAGCTGAGGAAGATCTCTCAAGTGATGAAGATGAGGTACTCACAGCTCAGCTCAGTTTGATGGCTAACACAGCAAGTACAAGTTCCTTTGACGAAGACATGAAGAAAGCTGCTAAAGCTTGTACTTCTCCTGACTGGGATCCTTCTTCTATGTATCAGGGGCTGAACACATGGTATCTTGACAGTGGATGTTCAAGGACCATGACAGGTTGTAAAGCTTTGCTTAGTAACTACAAGAAGGAAAATGGTCCAAGAGTGACCTTTGGTGATAACAATTGTGGCAAACAAAAGGCTACGGAGAACTTCATAATGGGAACCTAACCTTGTCTAAGGTATCAT
Organism: Pulicaria dysenterica; assembly: GCA_947179395.2. NCBI lineage: Eukaryota > Viridiplantae > Streptophyta > Magnoliopsida > Asterales > Asteraceae > Pulicaria > Pulicaria dysenterica. The sequence goes on along the minus strand of OX359296.1, from coordinate 34,738,879 downwards.
ATGTTAAAGGGCTTAAGTACAATCTCATCAGCATAAGTCAGTTATGTGATGGTGATCATAAAGTCCTCTTTACAAAGACAGGTGGTTCTATTTTAGATCAAGTAGGTAAAACAATTATTTGTGCAAAGAGAACCAAGGTTGTATATACTCTTGATATTTCCTCTGGTGATCCATCCAAGTTAACCTGTTTGTATACAAAGTCTGTAACTGACACAAACTGGTTATGGCACAAAAGGTTTTCTCACTTAAACTTCAAAAATATAAACAAGTTGAGCAAGGGTGAACTAGTGTCAGGACTACCTTCACTGACGTATGTTAAGCCTAAACCTTGTTCTGCCTGTGAGAAGGGAAAGCAACACAAGACTTCTTTTCTATCTAAGCAAGCCTTCTCCATTACTGAGCCTTTCTACATGTTGCATATGGATCTATTTGGTCCTGTTGCTACTGCTAGTCTTGGTGGAAGTAAGTATGCATTGGTGATGGTTGATGAATTCTCAAGATACACTTGGGTCATCTTCCTAAAAGCAAAGAGTGAGGCTGCTGAAGAAATAATAAGCTTCATAAAGAAGATGGAAATGCTAAATAGAAATCTGGTAAGGATGCTCAGAAGTGATCATGGAACTGAGTTTAGAAATCAAACTCTAGAAGGTTTCTGTGATGAGAAAGGTATATCTCAAAACTTCTCTGCTCCAAGGACTCCACAACAAAATGGTGTAGCTGAAAGAAGAAACAGAACATTAATAGAAGCTGCAAGAACCATGTTGTGTGAGAGTGGATTAGGATTCAATTTTTGGGCTGAAGCTGTCAGCTGTGCATGTTTCACTCAGAACAGATCCCTAGTCATCAAGAGACACAATAAGACTCCTTATGAAGTGCTCAAGGGAAGGAAGCCCAACATCAGTTTTCTGCATATCTTTGGGTGTCAGTGTTTTATTCTGAACCAGAGAGATCAATTGCAGAAGTTTGCACCAAAAGCTGATGAAGGTGTTTTTGATGGATATTCTGTGATCTCCAAAGCTTACAGAATCTACAACCTCAGAACAAAGGTCATAGAAGAATCAATCAATGTAAGTTTTAATGAAAATGACTTTGTTGCTTCCTGTTCTACTAATCCATCTACAAGTGAGGAATTTAATGATCTGCTACATACTGAAGACAACATTCCAGTATCAGCTGATCCACTCCCATCAGCTGATGTAGAGGATTTAGATGAAACTGTTCTAAATTTACATCAAACCAATGCACGCCCAATACTAAACCAATCCACACTTTTACTGAATGATGAGAATCATGATTCAACATCAATGGACTCTAATTCCATATCAAACATTCCCTCATCAGTAGAAGTTTCATCAGATAACATTCCTGAAATTCTGTCAGCTGATCAACCAGAAGTCTCATCAGCTGATCCAAACCAAAGAATTTCGACTCCCATAATCCAAAATAATCCAAACCTTCCCAGAATCCAAAATGCCTATAAGGACCACAAGGATCATCCTAAAGATCAAGTCATAGGTAACATAGAAGCACCTGTACTAACAAGATCAAAAGCTTGTAATTTCTGTTTATACACAGGTTTTGTTTCTATGATTGAACCAAAGAAGGTTGATAAAGCTCTAAATGATCATCACTGGATTATTGCCATGCAAGAAGAATTGGCAGAATTCACAAGAAACAATGTATGGACTTTGGTGCCAAGACCAAAGGAAAAATCCATCATTGGTACTAAGTGGGTGTTCAGAAACAAAATGGATGAACAAGGGCTGATCATCAGAAACAAAGCAAGGTTAGTTGCACAGGGGTATTGCCAAGAAGAAGGTATTGATTATGATGAAACCTTTGCCCCTGTTGCAAGACTTGAAGCCATAAGACTGTTTCTAGCTTATGCTACCTTCAAAGACTTCAAATTTTTCCAAATGGATGTTAAGAGTGTTATCCTCAATGGAGAATTGAAGGAAGAGGTGTATGTCAAACAACCTCCAGGTTTTGAGGATGCAAGCAAGCCAGATCATGTATACTTCTTGAACAAAGCTTTGTATGGCTTAAAGCAAGCTCCAAGAGCCTGGTATGATACCCTCTCTTCTTTTCTAACCACCAAAGGCTTTATAAGAGGAAGCATAGATAGCACTTTGTTTATAAGGAAATTCAAGGGTGATGTAATTCTTGTACAAATATATGTAGATGATATAATATTTGGGTCTACAAATTTGGATCTTTGTAAAAAGTTTTCAAAACTCATGTCTGATAACTATCAGATGAGCATGATGGGTGAACTAAACTATTTTCTTGGACTTCAAATTAGACAAGAAGTTGATGGATTTTTCATTCATCAAACAAAGTATGTAAATGACTTACTTAAGAAATTTGAGTTTGAAAATTGTTCTTCAACGAAAACACCCATGTCCACTGCCTTAAAGCTTGGTAAGGACATTGATGGTAAATCAGTGAACATTACAGCTTATAGAGGTATGATTGGATCTCTTTTATACCTCACTGCAAGTAGACCAGATATTATGTTTTCAACATGTCTTTGTGCTAGATACCAAGCAGATCCCAAAAGAATCTCACTTAGCTGCAGTTAAAAGAATTTTCAGGTATCTCAAAGGAACTCCTAATCTAGGTCTTTGGTACCCCAAAGATTCTGATTTTGAGTTAGTTGGATACAGTGACTCTGATTTTGCAGGTTGTATACTAGACAGAAAAAGTACATTTGGTGGTTGTCAGCTGTTAGGTGGAAGATTAGTTAGCTGGTCAAGCAAGAAACATAACTCTGTTTCAACTTCAACAGCTGAGGCAGAATACATTGCTGCTGGAAGCTGCTGTGCTCAACTACTATGGCTGCAAAATCAACTACTTGATTATGACATACAGTTTGAAAACTCACCAATCCTGTGTGACAACACTAGTGCCATTTCTATCTCTAACAATCCGGTTTTGCATTCTAAAACCAAGCATATTGAAATCAGACATCATTTTCTTAGAGATAATGTGCAGAAAAAGAAAGTTTCAATGCACTATATAAGTACTGATGTTCAATTAGCTGATCTTTTTACAAAACCTTTGGATGAGTCTCGGTTCAACTTCCTAATATCCAAACTTGGCATGTTAAATTTGTAACATATTCTTTTCTTAGGTAGATAATTTTGTGTGAGAAAATAATTTTATTTGTGTGTGAAATGAAGTACTTATTTAAGCTTCTACATATTTTACTTATGGTAGATCAGCTAATGGAATTATGTCAGCTGACGATCATCAGCTGACACTATACCTCAGCTGATAAACCATCAGCTAAGACTTAGAAGCTCAGCTAAGTGCACTCATTAGCTGACACTTATTTTATCTCAACATGGATCAGCTGACACTCTCTTTTGTCAGCTGATGATTTTCAAAAGTCAAAAATACTGTGTCTCCACACTTATTTTATTAATTTCTCATTTGTAATTAATATGTTACTAGGTAGTATTTAATTTCGTTTAATTGTCCGTTAATGGTCTGTGTATTTATTATCTATTCCGTTTATTACCTTTTTGCAGAAGTGACAGTTACTTTTTGAAAAATATATTTCTGTGACAGTTTAGGTTTCCAAGGAAGATATAAAGGTGTTTTCGAGCGGTTTTTCATTTCTTGTGCTTTCAAAATTCCCAAACACTCTTCTTCTCTTCAAAATTACAAACCCTAAGCTCTCTTCGCTCACAGTTTCTTCACTCTGTAATCATGGTGTCCTTCAACCCTGCTTCTACTCCAAATGCTGTTGCTGGTGAGAACGTGCCTGTAAACTCAGAAATCACCATTCGTCCAAACAACTTTTTCATAAACACTGATATCCCCACGAGCAAAGCAAACCAGGGATACGAACCTATGGTGGCTTTCATAACTTTCCATCCCCTGTTCGCATGTCTCTCTGCTCATCCTCTGTTCATCTTTCCAAACATCGTTGGTGAGATGTGGTACACTGCAAGGTACCATACTAATCAAGAACTAATCACCAGCACTAGTCTCAATGGCACAATTAACATCAACATCACTGTAAATTCTCTCAGACAAGCAATTTCTATACCCAACTTGGTCCCATTTCAACCTTTTGCTACAATGGATCAAGTCCTAGAGGTTTTACCCCTGATTGGCTACAATGAAGCTGTTTCCCATGGTCAGTATAAGTTGTATGTACTGGGACACCCATGTAAGTATTTGGCCAGTGTGATCATTAGGTGCTTTGGTCACAAATCTGGCAGCCATGACCAAATGAACCAGTCTGAGCTGAAGATTCTACATGCTCTGGTCACAGGGAGGAATATTGACTTTGCACAAGTCATATTCTCTGAATCAACCAGAACCCATGTTCCCTACATCAGGTATCTCAGTTTGATTGCACTTAGAGATATTCAGTGGGAACACTATGCTGGGTTAGCTGCTCATTTGCACACAATGACCATCCCTCAAATGGGTCAGAAAACCTTCCATTTGATAAGGGAAGTTCAAGGTCCTGCTATAACTGCTCAGATGCAAGAGTTAATTGATGTTGCTGCTGAGGAGAATGAGAATGAAGAGGAGGAGGTTGCTGAAAATCTTGAGGAACAAATGGCTGATGATTCTGAGTCTCCTGATATAATCACTGAGCATTCTGAAGAGTCAGTGACTCATGCTCAAGATGAAGCCTTGATTGAAGAAGAAAGGATGGATGCAGAGGTGATGGGCACTGCTGATCAAGAAATGATGTTTAGAGCAGATGTGTTTGATGAACCAGCACAGGATGAGCCTATTAATCCTGATGCTGAGGATGTTCAAGCAGCAGATAGTGGTGATGAAAGAGGTGATGCTGGCTATGTTCACACTGAAAATATTCAAGCTACAACCAGCTCATCTTCTCAAAGAGGGATGCCAATCACTGAATTCCCTTTCAGTTCCAGTTCTACCACCCCACAGAGTAAACAAAGCGGAGGTGCTGCTAATGGTGATGATGCTGAGGAAGACACAATCTCTGACAATCTCATTCAATTGATTGAGATCAGCAAAACTCAGCACATCACAGGTATAATCTCTACCACTCTTGAGGATACTCATTTGGTAACCCCCACCAGTGAGAACCCAACCTCTCCTCCAGTTGTAACACCCCTACAACATCCAAGCTCTAGTGTACTCCCAACAGTCACTAGTTCTACTCCCTCCTTCACCCATACTGAATTAAGGTCACAAGAGCTTGTGCATTTTTTACAAGTCTCTGAGGTAGTGATATCCACACCTCTGACCTCAACTCCACTAGTTCCCTCTTATGTTGAGGGAGCAAATGGAAGTTGACTTACCCCAATTTCCAGTGGATGTGTTCTCCCAACAGGACACATTTGTAAATATGGGACTCCTGCAATCTGGGTCAACCCTCCTAACAGGGTGATACCATTGAAATACAGAACTTCTCTCAATGTCATACTGTGTCTATACCCACATTGAGTCTATCCATACCCTTAGTAAGTTCACAACAACTTACTACTGTAATAAGGGATACCCCACTGAGTGCAACCCTCACTCACACTTACATTCTTGCACCTGTATTTGATTCACTTCTTACACATACCACTGCACTACCTGTCAATACTAGTGGCATAGACCAGCCATTGGTACAGGGTACAATTTATGCTCCCAGTGATCTTAGGCCTATATACCAAGGTCTAAGTGAGGGACCACAATCCATTCCAGTTCTTGGCACATCTTCTCAATCCATTCCTATCCAACCCATTCCCTCTACTTCTTCTGAACCCTCACCTCAAATACTTCAAAACCTACTTTCCATCTCTCAAAAGATGGATAGTCTTCAATCCTCCTTCACCTCTTTCCAAACCCAAACAGAAACTCAACTCTCTCATCTAACCCAAGAGGTTAAGTCACTCAAAGCTAACCAATCCCAATACCTACCCAACCCTGCCCCAGTTGATCTCACTCCCATTCTCAACAAACTGGATCAACTGTTAACCCAAACTTCTACTCCTGTTCCTACTCCACCTCCTTCCATCTCAAACCAAACCATCACTTCCTTAAACCAAACCATTTCTAATCTTCTTTCCCAACTCCAAACATTAAGACCTTCCCCTACAAACATCTCTGTCACCATCCCTGATTCTCTTCTAGGAGTCCCCTCTCTTCTCAGAACCATAGATGATGAGGTCACTAGATTGAGCCAGTACTCAAGGAAAAGGCACAGTGAAACTCTCAAAGAGTTTACCAATATCACTGATGCTATCACCAGGCTTAGACCTCTCACCCCCACTTTCATACCATCTTTTTCACCCATTCAATCTCATCACAGAACCTCTCCTCCACCTTTCACACAACCTCCCATTCCCACTACCTCTCCTTCAACTTCAACCATCCCTCCCTCTACCTCCACTCCTTCTCCATCTACTTATTCTTTTATCCCACCTTCTGTTGCCAAGCCATCTGACAACTTTCCTTTTTCATTTGTTGATGACAAAAAGGGGGAGAAGTTAGTTAGAGAACCTTCACCAGAAACAATCAGAGCAGCTGTTGATGCATATACAGCTGAAGTTCAAGCTATGCAAGCAGAGGATGCATCAGCCCCCAATGAAACAGAAACTCAAAGAAAATCAAATGTTGAGGGGGAGAACTTATCTGAGGGGGAGCAACCTGCTCAAGATGAGCAGAGGCCAAAAAGAAGACTCAAACAAATGGCTAGAAGGAAGAGTGCTAAAAAGCCCAGACAAGATGAATCTTGTGTACCATTCAATGTACCATCAGAAGATTCTGATGATGATAATGATGAAGATAGGGTGCCTCTGTCCTCTCTGCTCAACTTGAAAAAGCAGAGCCTCTCAACTCAAGCTCCAACAGTCCAAGCTTCCTCTCCAGTACAAACATGTCAACCAACTCCCAGCAGTACATCAAGGAGAAAAGGAAAGAAAATCATGTCTGCTGAGGAGATTGAAGCTGAAGAAAGAAAGGAAAAAGAATTAAATCAAGATGATGAGAATCTCAGAGAGCTAAGTGAACTGGCTGCTCCTCTTGGTACAACCATTGAAGATGTTCTGAAAACCAAGGAGAGACACCAGGATTTCACTACTCCTGAAGACCTTGCTGCCATCATTGGTGTCACTGATGATGAATTGAGAGAATTACAAGAAGAAGAAATCATCATGCTATCCTCTCAATCACATCCAACACAAGTTGCACCACAGCAAGATGATCCTACTGCCAAGAAAGTTCCTAAAAGAGGAAGAATTCACAGAGAAGCCATTCAAGCATTGCATGAGTTCAACTTTGGAGTTACAACTCAGCAATCTGAAAGGGAAATCAAAGAACTCTTGGAAAACAAGAAGAACTTGGTAGAAAGAAAGGATCCAAATCTCATTTCCAGAGTCACTCCATATAAGGGAACATATGAAGGGTCATATCTCAGAATAGTAAGAAGAGATGAAAGACAAACACATGAGAATGCCTATCTTCATCACTGCAAATTGTTCTCCTTCAGTGAGATGATTGAAACTCTGTATCACCTCCTTAAATCCAAAAGTGAAATTGCCACAAGGTTCATAAACAAATTCGAATACTGGATTAGAATGTCTGTCTACCACAGGATATGCACTCATGATCAATTTGTGGAACACATTGATGTGATTGAGGATGCCTTCAAGAAATCCTCCAAAGCTTTTGTACCTGCTGAACAAATCATACTTAATCCTAATCATCCTTACCTGTCTGCATATGAAAATCTCAACACTTCTCTGCCCTCCAACATTGAACCAGAAATGTTTAAGTACATAACTGAATCTGAAAGAGGGATGTTCTTCAAGAACAGAGCTGGTGTTTGGAGATTCCTAAGAGAAACTGACTTAGAAAGAGCCCCTGGAGAGTTAATCTTTCAAGCTGCAAATTCAACAAGGGGACAGACAGGAAGTGAACATTTTGAAAGTCTGATTCAAGCAAGAGCTGAAGAGTTGTTAGCTGCAAATCCACTGGACAGACTTCTGGATGTGAAAGAAGAACCTTGGTGGGAAGAAAACTGAAACGTCATAACTAGATTAGATGTAATTTCAACTTCTTAGAATAATTCATCTTCTGTAATTTAGCTTAATTGTACAAACTCTGATGTAAATACTTTGTTCTGTAATCAAGCTTGAAACTTTGATCATGGACTACTTGGCTATAATGCTAGTATAGATGACTCTTAGTAGATAACTCACTTAGTGTAAATATTGAAAATATAAAAAATCCTAAAAACATAAAAAGGATAGAAAAGATACCACAAAAACAGAACAATGGTACTTCATAAATGAAAAGATTCCTAAAAACAAAATATCAGGGAACATATATTAAAGAGTTACCAAAAACAGATAGCTAGGTAACCAAATTGCACTTAAAAGTTATATCTTTACAAATCCTAGTCAAACTGATTCTTCTTAAACAAGATAAGGTTTTGTCATCATCAAACATGGGGAGATTGTTGGGGAGATAGCAATATCAAACCTAAATCAAACCTATCTATTAAATGAAAATAGGATTTGATGTTAAAAAATCACTTATTCAGTTTAGACTTAGATAAATAAAAAACATGTGTTGTTTTTCATGATAGACTTAAAGAATATTGCAAGTAAGAAGTGTCAGCTGAAGAAAACAAGTGTTAGCTGAACACTGAGTATCAGCTAAAGGACAAGCTTCAGAAAGATCAGCTGAGAGGAAAAGAACAGTAAAAAAGCATCAGCTGATGATCTACAATGGATCAGCTGATGGTCCAAAACCATCAGCTGAGGAAAATTTCAAGATCAGCTGAGCTATCAAGGATCAGCTGACACAATCATATTGATCAGCTGATGCCTCCCATCTGTCAGATAAGGTATTTACTACTTATCAAATCTTTTCTTCATAAGCTGATCATACTCAAACGATTAGCTAAGCCCTTGGGATCAGCTGACAGTTTAGTTTTATCAGTTTATTAGCTATACTTTGATTTGTATTATTAGCTGAGCATTTCGATCAGCTGAGCAAATCAAGTCAGCTGAGTCTTTCACATTTACCCTTAGCTGAGCAAAATTACATTTGCAGTTCAGTGTCTGTTAGCTGAGTCATTATTCTATATCTCAGTTAATAGCTTTTCTATGTAATATTTTCTTTAGTCAAAGGCAGAACATGTGTTGTTCTTATTATGCCTTAGATCTTTCTTTGTAAAAGTACTTAGCATTTTTTGCATCTGCAAAGAAACAAAAAGGATAGATCTTTATCCCCTGGAAAAGGAGAAAGATACTTTTGAAGAGAAGATCTCGAAGATATGATGTTAAGTATGGCTGACAACTCTATACTTGGTAAAGTCAACTCTTCAGAAAGCATGGTGTTGATTAAAGCACAAGCATGGAAGGAGAAGTTTACTTTCTCAAGACATAAAGGTAGTAATTTAATAATATAATAATAGATAGTGGGTAAACTCATTACTGAAAAGTATGTTTACTTTACACACTTTGAGTGTAAAGTTAAACTACCTTTCACCCACTACCTTTATCTATTATAATATTATTAAACCAAGTATCTTTGTCTCCTTCTCTCTTCATCAACCCGGACACCACTTTGCTTATATATACTTATGCATGGAAACATGCTAAGTATGTGAATAGATAGTTGAATACTGAAATCTCATTTGTTGAGAACTAGAAGAGTTAGCATTTTATTTTCAGTATAACAAACTTGTTCATGTGTTGAACATCTTAGACATAAGTTGTTTAAGATTAGTTTAGTTTATGTGTTAGACAAATTTAGTTGCCACCTTTTATTGAACTTAGATTTTTCGCATCTAGTTCATGTAATTCTTGATTCACATCAATAAGAATTATATAAAAGTAAACCGTGTGTCTCTTAAATTTTAATTTGCTAAAGTTTGTATTCAACCCCCCCTTCTACAAACATTTGTTGTTGTAGTATCCATTCGGGACCAACAACAACAATTAATCAACAAAACAACATAAACAACTTGGTTAATATCAAAGTACAACTACACAAACACAAGGTACAACTATTTACTACAAGGCCCTAAATTACGGTGTTACAAATCTACCCCTCTTAAGAAGATTCCGTCCTCGGAATCTGATCGTCCACAAACAAGTGAGGGTATCTAGCTCGCATGTCATCTTCGGTCTCCTAGGTCATATTTGAACCTAGGTTGTATTTCCACTTGACCAAAACCAGCTTTATCATCTTTCTGCACAACTTTTTGATCTTTGAACCAAGTATTTCAACTGTTTCTTCAACTAAACGTTTTGAAGCGTCTACTTTCAACTCTTGCAGAGGCAAAATCTGGTTCTCCTCCACTTTGCACTTACGCAGATAACACACGTTGAACGTGTTATGAATTCCAGAAAGCTCTGGTGGCAACTAAAGCGACACCGTCTGGTCGTTAACCTTACGAAGGATTTTAAACGGACCAATATATCTCGGACTCAACTTACCCTTCCGACCAAATCGAATAATACCTTTCCAAGAAGAGACTTTTAAGAATACTCGATCACCCTCCTTGAATTCAACAGGTCTACGTTTTGGATCTGCGTATACCTTTCGTCTATCCCGTGCAGCTTTCAACTTCTCGCGAGCGATTTTCACTTTATCAGCTGTGATTTGAACGATCTCGGGTCCGCAAATTGCTTCTCACTGGGCTCAAGCCAACATGTTGGTGTGCGACAACGCCTCCCGTATAACATCTCGTATGGAGGCATCCCAATACAGGAGTGATACGAGTTGTTGTGAGTAAACTCGATCAAAGGCAAGTGAGAATCCCACGCACCACCAAACTCGAGGACACATGCACGGAGCATGTCCTCCAACGTCTGAATCGTTCTCTCTGACTGACCATTTGTCTGTGGATGATACGCCGTGCTCAGGTGAACAAGAGTACCAAGTTCATTCAGCAAACTCTGCCAAAAATGGGAAGCAAATCGCGCATCATGATCAGATACAATCGAACACGGCAAACCATGTCGTGACACCACTTCATTTACATACAACTTTGCTAGCTTTTCTAACGGAGTAGACTCGCTGATAGCTAGAAAATGAGCGCTCTTGGTCAACCGATCGACAATGACCCAAATTGCATTATAACCTCTGAGGGTTTTTGGCAACTTTGTCACAAAGTCCATCGTAATGTGATCCCACTTCCACTAAGGGATCTCAAGTTGCTGCAGATTACCATAAGGTCTCTGGTGTTCTGTCTTCACTTGCGCGCAGATTTGACATTTCTCTACTAAAGAGGCAATGTCTCTTTTCAATGTAGGCCACCAATACAACGCTTTCAAGTCGTGATACATCTTTGTGTTGCCAGGATGAACCGACAGCCTAGATTTGTGAGCTTCCTGCAGTATCAGATCGCGATTACCACCATGGAGAGGCACCCACACACGAGACTGAAAAGTCTTTAATCCGCGGGTATCATCAACAAGTTGATCTTTCAACTTTCTCATCAACTCAGCTTTCAGATTCTCATCTTGTAACGCCACTTGTTGTGCTTCCTTCAATCAAGCAATGATATCGGGAACCACAATAAGTTTCATAAACTTCGCATCTACAGAAGAGCTTTTTCTACTCCAGGCATTCGCCACCATGTTGGCCTTACCAGGATGGTAGCGAATTTCACAATCATAGTCTTTTATCAACTCGAGCCATCTACGTTGTCTCATATTGAGCTCTTTCTGCGTGAAGACGTATTGTAGGCTCTTGTGATCTGTGCAAACCACACATTTGGTGCCGTAAAGATAGTGTCTCCACAATTTCAACGCGAACACCACAGCTGCCAACTCAAGATCATGAGTCGGATAGTTGCCTTCATGAGGTTTCAATTTCCTTGAAGCGTAGGCAATCAATTTATCACGTTGCATCAACACACACCCCAATCCAGAGTACAAAGCATCACAATAAACAACGAATCTTCAGATCCGACTTGCAACGAAAGAATTGGAGCTTCGCACAATAGCCGTTTCAGAGATTGAAACGCTTGTTCTTGAGCTTCTGCCCAAACAAATGCAACATCCTTGCGAGTTAACTTAGTCAAGGGACCTGCAAGTTTAGAAAAGTTGCGGATAAACCGCCGATAATAACCAGCTAAGCCAAGAAAGCTTTTAACTTCAGAAGGAGTTCGGGGAACTCCCCAATTCATCACCGCCTCAACCTTCGCTGGATCAACTTTCACGCCATCACTGCAAATCACGTGACCAAGAAAATGGACCTCTCGCAACCAGAACTCGCACTTCGAGAATTTAGCATAAAGCTTCTCTCGTTTAAGAGTTTCAAGAACTTGTCGCAGATGCGACTCGTGTTCAGCTTCAGTTTTAGAATAAATGAGAATATCGTCAATAAACACGATCACCGACTTATCAAGAAAAGTACGACAAACCCGGTTCATCAGGTCCAGGAAAACAGCAGGAGCATTGGTTAAGCCGAAAGGTATCACCAATAACTCATAATGACCATAACGAGTATGGAAAGCCGTCTTTGGAACATCTTCGTCAGCAACTAACACTTGATGATATCCCGACCGCAGATCAATCTTTGAGAAGCACGTCGCTCCCTGTAGTTGATCAAATAAATCATCTATCCGCGGAAAAGGATACTTGTTCTTTACCGTTCGCTTATTCAGCTCCCGGTAATCTATGCACATTCTCATCGTCCCATCTTTCTTTTTCACGAATAAAACTGGAGCACCCCAAGGAGAAGAACTCGGGCAAATAAAGCCTTTGTCTAACAACTCCTAAATCTGCGTCATCATCTCGCGAACCTCGGAAGGAGCAAGACGATATGAAGCTTTGGCCACAGGGGTAGCCCCCGGAACAAGATCAATACGATATTCAACATCTCTAACTGGCGGTAACCCAGGCAACTCATCAGGAAACACTTCTGGAAAATCGGTTACCACCAGTATATCACGAACAACACGTTTTTCCAATTTAGCGTGAATCACATGTGCTAGATAACACTTGCAACCTTCCGAAACTGACTTTCTTGCTTTCATCAGAGAAATAACAGGAATATCTGATTTTTGTCTTTCACCACGAGCCACAACATATGATCCGTCAGGTAGAGGAACTTTAATCAACTTTTTGGAACAGAAAATCTCAGCGTTTAGCTTGCTAAGCCAATCCATCCCAATTACAACATCGAATCCTGCAATCGGCATAAGAAGAAGAGAAACAGGAAAACTATTCCCGTCGATATCAATAATCGCTTGAGGGACATTATCAACAACTGGAACTACTTTACCACTAGCAGTCTCTACTCTTAATGGCTCAGATAATACAGATATAGGCATTTGCAGTTTATCACAGAAAGATACAGACACAAAAGAATACGTAGCTCCAGAATCAAACAACACACATGCTGGGCATAATTAATAAGAAATGTACCAGTTATCATGTCCCCAGCACCTTTGGCCTCTTCGGCCGTCATCTGAAATGCTCGTCCTTTGGCTTAGGGAGCACCATCATTTTTTCTGCCCAGAGGTAGATCCACCTGCACCGGTACTCTGCTTCGACCGGCAGTCAGATATTCTGTGCCCTGGCTTGTGGCACTTATAACAAACATCCTCTTTGAACTCACACTTGGCAACCACGTGCCCCTTTTGCCCACACCGTAAACATCGAGCAGTGGCTTTAGAACAGTCCCACTGTGATACGTACGACAAGTTGCACACCACGGAGGATCCACCCTCGGCTTCTTCTGGGAATCGAACTTCCCACCAGCAACAGATTGTCCTTTAGAAGGACCCGGCTTTGACGACTGCTGAAACTTCCTCTTTTGACCTTCACCAACTCGGTCATCTTTACCCTGTGTACGATCATCTTCAAGTTGTCGAGCTATCTCAAACGCTCGATCCAAACTCCCAGCCACTCTAACATGAGCGCGGTAATCCGTCGGCAACATTCCCACAAACTTTCTTATTTTTGCAATATCATCTGTCGCCAAGTGAGGAATAAACCTCACTTTATCGATAAAGGCTTGGATCAGAATATCCACCGACTCATCTCCCTTACGGAGAGCGTTGAACTCTCTTTCCATCTTCTCCATATCATAATCATTACAATACCGCCTCGTCACTTTATCAGCAAACTGCTCCCATGTCATGGCAGCAACAACCTCTCTACTTAACGTCGCTTTCACAGAATCCCACCAGAACAAAGCGCTACCCTTCAACATCCATGCCGCGTACTTGACACGATACTCGGGCTCACAATCACAAGAGTCAAACACATGGTCGGTCTCTCGGAGCCACCGCACGGTATCGGAAGGACCGTCACCTCCCTCAAACTCCTTCGGACCGCAAGAGCGAAACTTCTTATACGAACACTTCTTTTGTTTCTGACCCTGCATTGCCGCTAACAACAGCTCCCTCGTGAGTCGGAGCTCTTCTCCAGACGTACAATACGTGCTGCCTGATCTGGATCTTGCCTTAGCGGCTCGTCCTCATGCGGGGCAGATCCTTCCTCAGCTTCAGGATGAACGCTTGAAGCTTCATCCTCCATGCGCTTAAGAGCCTCTTCGGTGTTAACGCGTCGCTCTGCCATTCTATATCAACTTACTACATACACGGAAACAACGTTTAGTACTCTAATTACTCAACAACTACTAACGCTACAAGTTAGTTTACAACATGCAACTACCACATAACGCTCATACTCAACCCCAAACACCCAACTAGGAACACTTAACGATGGTCGGGCCCGAGCTTGAGATTGAATAATCCTACGAGTACCCAATTCCTCAAACTTACGCTCTGATACCTAATTGTAACACCGGTTTTCACGCGCTTAAAATTAGAGAAAATTTAAGCTTTTTAAACTTATATAATAAAAGCCAGCAGCGGAAGTAACCAACATTTTACAAAAGATAATATTGTTTATCTGACTTGGAAATGTATAAAGTACTACACCATATACCAAGTCTCAAAAAACCGCCGCGTGTTACCCAACTAGTTCCGACCATCGGATCACAGATATATACAACGAGCAGTGTTCCGCAAAAGGTATGTACAACAACTACCAACATGTCCCCGCCTCACATAGGCCAACAACTACGCACCTGCAAAAAGGGAAATTCAGGCACCGTTAGCTATAACTAGCTAGTGAGCACAGATTTACACATAAGCATCAATAAGCAGGTTATCCCAACTACGGGACAGCACATAAGGCTATCCTAACACATAGCGTCGCGCCAACGAGTCAGTAGGAACCATACCCTACGCCCGTAGGAGTGATTCATTGGGTACCAACGGCCGTAGGTTATGTACCCACGCCCGTAGGCTTCTCCCCATCACCCGTAGGTGGTAAACCACACAAATACATTACTACGGCCGCAGAGAACCCTGCCTACGGCCGCAGTGACCACGACAACCGCCTACGGCCGTAGGTAGCATCTACTATGACCGTAGGAACATTTGTTACAGCAGACTTCGTCCTGTTCGAAGCCCAGACCTGCAACTCGACCTTTTTACCACATAATCGACCAAAACTCAACTTCTAACAATACCATATGTTATGTAACATCATTACACACCTAGTATATGTATTCCTTCTTTAAAACAACTTCAAATTTATGATTTAATCCTCCAATTGACACAACACACTTTACCAATTCAAGAACTAGGTTTTAAGCTTAAAATCACTTACAAGACATATAGCTACAGCTGGATTGCCTTTGAATTCAGTTAATGAAACCACAACCAGCACTTCCTTCTTGATCTCCTTCCCAAAATCACAAAGTGTGTGTGTGTGGAAGCTTACGTACGTATGTATGTATGGTATGTTTGTATGTGTTTGTACAAAGCAGGGGATAAGGACCCATATGACCGACCTTAAAGGTCTAATACCCCTTACGGGTATATCGTTCTCCTATTCAACTTAAAACATGACTTAGGTTTATCCGTTTCAACTAACGGAGATATTTTCGGAATCATTATCTGAAACCGTTCAACAAATTACCGACTCTATCTATTAACGACACATTTCCAACTTTAACCACATAATCACGTATACCAAAAATTAACAATTAATCAACAAAACAACATAAACAACTTAGTTAATATCAACGTACAACTACACAAACACAAGGTACAACTATTTACTACAAGGCCCTAAATTAGGGTGTTACACAAAAAATCAAAAAATGCAAAATATCATCATGCAGGTCATCCAGATCATTTTAAAATGCAAAATTATGAAATGCAAAATGCAAACCCTAGAACGATTCAATGAAAAATGCAGCCCAAAATGCAAAATTATACATTCAAACCCCAAAAATGCAAAATCCGTAGAACGTAAATACAAAATGCAAAAAACGAAAACACAAAATATAAAAATGCAGAATGCAAAAAACGTAAATCCGTATAAACATGCAGAATGCAAAAAACGAAAAACGCAAAATATAAACATGCAGAATGCAAAATCTATAGAACGTAAATCCAACATGATTCAATGAAAAAAGCAGCACAAAATGCAAAATTACACATTCAACCCAAAATGCAAAATACGTACACAGAAACACTATATTCTGCCAAAATGCAAAAAAAAAAAAAAAAGTGTTAAAAAAAATTAGAAAAATATGGAAAGTGTGATCTTGTTTGAAAGAGGATTAAAAAACTAAAAGATTTGTGTAATTTTTTGTTTAAATTCACAAAACTTAAAAATTTATGACAATTTAAAGTTTTTAGAGGTTTTTTTTTAAATCGTGAGTTTTGGGGGGAGGGGATTTTCCATCTTTGCCCTTTTCTTCCTAAATTAATACATAAAAATTACAGTTTTGCCATCGTTCAATCTCATTCATTGATTTTGATGATTCAATGGTTCAGATTGGTTCTTTAAGTTTTTTGTTTAACACATGGTTCTTTATTGATCCATATATATATATATATATATATATATATATATATATATATATACACACCAATAATCATACATACATATACTGTGTATATCTTTGGCCGTGCATACGCACGGCCCACCGTGCCCACGACGTGAAAATACAAAAACTGTTATCTAAATTTTTTTGTAGAATAATATAATACACTAATAAGAATACATAACATGAAAAACATAACTTCATCAAACTGGAGAAGGAAAAGGAGCATTTTGAATAGCTAGACAGACTCATATCGCATAAGAAAGTTCCATACAAACCTCTTAACTATTAATTCCATTTCAATTCAAGTCAACACTAATAAACCACATAAAAATATATTCATACCAAACTATTGGCTACTAAATAAACACTTGAATTTAACAAATACAAGACCTATGAAAGTAAATATCAAAATTCCACACCATTTTCAACTCTTACCTTCAATTGTAGATTAATCGGTGCTCACACACCACATACAGGGCTGCACATGTTCAACCTCTGAAAAATATATAAACAAAAACATAAGAATTTAGAACATAACTTATAGTACTAGTAATGAAAAGCCAATGAGAAAAATGCAATAAATAAAAAATAGAAAAAGCCAACTCACTTCATAAAAATTATACAAGTGTCTAAAACAACTTAAAATCATATTTCCATGCCTGAGGATAAATTAAGGACTACAATTAAGCAATTAAAATAAAGAGAGAAACAACAATAATTAAAATGAAGGAACCAAATTCTGAAACAGCTCACTTGCAGGCTGCAAATATATATTAAAATTTAGATAAAAATATCTGATATAGGAATAGCAAATTGGTCCCCCAGCAAACTCGCTGAGAATCAGATAATTTGTCAGATGACGAACTTCATATTTTCAAACGGTTATTCTCACTTATTTGTGGCAAATCTGGACGACAAGGAATGAATTGGTGCACTCAAATAAGTATGAGTCCATTTCTATGTTGTTCTTATTGATCATGTTTTTTTAATCAACTCTAGGAAGAAACTTAAGCGTAGATTAAATTGGTCCTTTGCTTCACATGTACCATTGTATCTATAAATACCATCTCAAACATACAATTAGAGAGCCAGCAATGGTTGTGTGATGAATAAAAGGGCGGACATGACACGTAATTGTGTGATGAAGTCCGCCCCCAGCCCAAAAGAAATCCCTACAAGACTATTCATTGTTTTACGTGGATTTTGTTGTAAATATAAATGTGATTATGAACCAAAGATTAAAAACGTATAAACTTGCATGGAGTGTAGTGTGAGAAATAATGAAATACCTTTCCAAAGGGAAACTTGTGAAAGGGCCATCAACTGGTGTCATGCCACACAGATTGTTATAAGAGACATCACTACAAGACCATAAAGCAACCAAAATCATAAATCAATTAATGAAATAATCATTCATCATCGTATTATCAATTATAGATGGTTGTAGAAATCCTTAAAACTTACAAAAACTTTAGGTTAGAGAGTTTTGTAGGCTCTCTTGGAATGGGGCCTGACAGATTGTTGTTTGTTTAATCTCCTACATTTGCAACCTACGATCTCAGTTTATATGTCAACCAAAGATATAAACCTTTGGGATTTTGCCTTCAATGTTTGTTCCAGTAAAGCTCCCTGTAAATTGAGAAGAGATTAACGTATTAAGTTTCTCATCAACGGAATAAAACGGATATATAACACAAAGCACTAAAACAGCATCCCAAAAATGTATTAAAATTATTATTGCTTTTCTAAAATAAGCAGTTTGCCAGTTTCGAATAAGCAACTTCTAACAGCTTATCCGAAAAGAGTTTATTTCACTCATTGACTCACAAATAGGCAAAATGAGTCAACTTTGGGTTGGTTGTTTAATCTCAAATGGGCCAAATTAAAAAATACATTAAAACGGGAACTGGTCAAATGGGTTGAACTTTATAAAACCTCCTAAATCTTTTTATTCAAAGATGATTATCACTGGAAAAACTGAATATTGCAAGAAGAGGGTTAGGAGGCGGTTTGTATCTTGGTTTTTTTCTTTGGAGTGTTGAATTTAGCGAGTTTTTTGATAAAATCCATGTTCAATTTAAGAGGCGTTTGACCTGCCAGCACTGTAGGACTCCATGTACGTATACCTTTTAATCTGCATCTTACTTGCAATCTCAATTCTGATAATTTAGTTAACTTGTTGAATTCTGACATGCATCTAGGTCAAACTTTTTGTAATATTTTACTAATTTTTTCAACTACCTAAATAATTTAAAAGCTCTACTGATTGTCTCTCTAACTTAGTTTTTGATATGCCTATAAGTTTTTATTTTGCGTGATTTTCAACGGAGAGACGCAATCGAGATGAAACCTGAAGTTTAGTAACATGGCCAGACCAAATAGTTTTTAGGAAGCAATATTAGAACGAATGAAACCTGAGGTTTAGTAAACTATGTCTACCTTGTTGCAGGTTTTTGCCTCGTCATAAGTTATACCCCTGATATATAGTTGGTTACATAGATATATCGCAGCACTGCAGACATATGACTCGTAACCTAAAATTACAAAACAATCAAATAAAAATGCATATTAGCCATTGACACAAAAGTAACCAATTAAAAAAACAGATGAATGAAGTTGGAAAAGGGAAGAAGAGGTAAACAATAAAGTTACCTTGTCTTTGAGGAGAATTATGAAAGTATTAAAAACTTTACCTTGGTATGTCATAATCAATCAAAAGTTCAAAGGTTTGAATATCCAAGGCTAGGCTTGAGGCATGAATTGCAAGTTGCAAGTTACACAGGGCTTTCCAGAGTTGACTCTGTGAAGAGACATAGCTAGGAAGACTGCGATTTGAATGAGCTTGATCAACCTCTTCCATGAATAAATCTAAAAAATGACATCTCCTGCTAATCAACAACATTAATTAACATTGTCATTGAACAGATAACATCTTGTTATGCATCTGAAATTATTATTTTTTATAACAATTGAGGTGTCATAGGCTGCATGTCTACCCAGAAAAAGGTTAAAGAACACAAAATAAAAAGTAAATATTAAACTTTTAAGCTGAAGGTCAACTAATAAAGTAAATATGCATATACACTTTCGTTCTAGCAGTTGATCAAACAGTTGGTGAACATAATAAAAAGCCCTAATCAGTCTACACATAATAAAAAGTAAATAGGCTGCATATACACACACGGACCCAATTATTCCCAGTTCAAATTTCAGTAAATTCTACAATATTGAAGAGGAATCATACCTGTTATGTTGAAATGGTTTGTTTTTTTAAGACCTTTTAAGATATAATTGATGTTTGTTTTTTTTTCTAATAAGATCTTAAAGCGTCTGAATAAATAAGAGGTATACTCTTAATACCTCTTAAACCTAATACACGTATCATCTCCCACACGTACGTAATAGCCGCCCCCTTTCTTCTCCTACATTCCCGACGTCAACACTTCATCTTCCACGTTCCCTCGTTTGCCAGGCGGTACCTTCTTCTCCGTGCATCTCCGGTGAACAACCCTCCTCTCAATCGTGAAAAAAAGGTACGTCCCTGTAATCGATAACTTTCAATTGCAAACAATTTGATTGTTAATTATTGTATCATCTCTTGCGATTTGTTATGCTGTAAAATCCAATTGTTTATTCCATGATTTCTAAAACCAAATGTATTAAAGCATGTGTTTGGCAATCCCAACTCCACGTCGCTGCCTAATTTCAAAAATAAATTCCATGATCCATCCTCTTCAATTACTATTAAACATGAAAACTCTAATTTATTTCACCATAAATGTGTTTGCTATTTGTTATTTGTATTTTGCTACATGAATCAATTTTCACTGTTTCATAAATTAATAGAACGTAAATTGCATAAACTTGTAGGATTATGATTTTCAGTTAGAATATATATTATATTTATCAAAAGAAAAAGTGATATTAAAGAATTTGATTTAAAATAAATAACTTTAAAAAGCTTTTTTCTTAATCAATGGGGTAATCTTTAATAAATCAAGTAGATGAATAAGTATATAAGAATGCTAGACCGTATAATTAACTTATGATGCAAAGTGATAATGACCTTGAGCTTAAATTTGCAAGGAATGTTTTGTTCTTCCTTTGAATGATTTACAAGGCCAAAAAAAACATGTTAGGGGCATCATAGGAGTCCTTCTAGTAAGCCTTCTAATACTTTGAAGACTTGATTTCGCATATTGTTCTATGGAAGACAGAATGAAGCAAATGGTGTGGGAGGTTACAAGAACTTTTTGTAGAAGAGAGTGAGTATTATTGGAAGCTTTTACTTCTTTAGATAGTGTTCTTACGATCCAATTTTCTTTCCTCATCATTGTTGATATGCATGGTTTTATTATATTACTTGATTCTTACACAACGAGACATTACAATTGCATGTTTTGCTATTCATAACTTTATACGTAAAGAAGGTTTTAGTGATGAGTTTTTCTCTCAATATGATCAAACAGATATAAATGAAAATGAGACCGTACAACATGACCATGAGGATGATGATCAAGAGAATCAACTACATGGGAGTGTAGCAGATCAACAATATAAGAATAATTTACGAGATAGCATTGCAGCACAATTAATGCAAAATGTAGTTTGAATTTAGATTGTTTTTGTAGCTACTATTGCACTTTGTAGTAGATATTTTGGTTTTAATTTACAATATATTTTGGTTTGATATTTGTTATTATAATATCTTATTTTATAATTACAAATTTTGAAATTTATTAATAAACTGCAACAACCGTATATAAAATGTCAAAAACAGATAATTACAAGAATTCAGACATTTTAAAAAACAAACAACATAATCTGAATGAGCATTCAGACATCTGATCCACCTCTTAATGTTCAGACATGTTATTCAGATTCAGACACAAAACCTCTTAATAAACAAACAGCACCTAAGTAACCAATTGATACCACATATATACTTAAATATGTACTAACCCTTCTAATATCTGAAGTATTATATCATAAATGTTACTCTAAGGGAATAGTTATATAGTTAACGACTTAATGAACACGGCTAAGTAGTAATATGATACTGTGAAATCAGAGAACCATCGTAAGTTCAATTCTCATTCCTTAGAAGATTAGGGTACAGAGGATAAAAATATATATACTAAATAACTATGACCTATTTACATAATTAGTCCCTATACTATACAAAGGAATTAATTCACAACTCTAACACTCCCCCTCAAGCTGGAGCGTATAGATCATAAGCACCAAGCTTGCCATATATATCCTCAACCCGTGGGCCTCTTAGGGCTTTTGTAAACCCTTCAGCCAATTGATTATTTGAGTTAACGAACTCCGTTACAATGACACCCTGAAGAAGTTTGTCTTTGATAAAATGACGATCAATCTCAATGTATTTAGTTCTCTCATGGAATACTGGATTGGAAGCGATATGGAGGGCAGCTTGATTATCGCAAACAAGTTTCATCTGAGGCATTGGACAGAACCGAAGTTCTTCAAGGAGTTGTTTGATCCAGAGGAGTTCACACGTTGCATTAGCCATGACGCGATACTCTGCTTCTGCACTTGACCTTTGCATCTACTGTTTGTTTCTTACTCTTCCAGGAAACTAAGCTACCACCAAATAGATTACAGTATCCAGAGGTTGAGCGTCTGCTAAATGGACATCCTCCATAATCTGCATCTGTATAACAAGTTACCTCTGTGTTTCCTTTGTTCTCATATAGTATGTCTTTCCCCGGAGCTCCTTTGATATACTTTAAGATCCGAAGAGCTGCTTCCCAGTGGGTATCACACGGAGCATTTAAAAATTGACTCACTATACTTACGGCAAACGAAATGTCTGGTCGTGTTACAGTAAGATAGTTAAGTCGACCAACTAGTCTCCGATACTTCCCTTGATCAACTAATAGCTCCCCCTGACCCGGAAGAAGTTTAACATTAGGATCCATTGGAGATTCTACTGGTTTGCAATCAGTTAGATGAGCTTCCTCTAAGATGTCGAGTGCATACTTTCTCTGAGATATGAAAATTCCTTCTTTCGATTTTGTAACTTCAATACCCAGAAAGTATCTAAGTTGGCCCATATCTTTTGTCTGGAAGTTTCTGAACAAGTGGTCTTTCAGTTGCTGAATTCCTTCATGATCATTTCCTGTGATACAATGTCATCAACATATACCACCAAAGAGATACATCTTGCCCCTGTAATGCGATAGAACATGGAGTGGTCAGCCTCACTTTGTTGCATTCCAAATTCTTTCACCACAACACTGAACCTTCCAAACCAAGCCCTTGGAGATTGTTTCAGCCCATAAATTGACTTTCTCAACTTACAAACGAGTCCAGACTCCCCCTGAGCAATAAACCCAGGTGGTTGCTCTATATAGACTTCCTCTTGTAAATCACCATAGAGAAAGGCTTTTTTAATATCAAGCTGATGAAGGGACCAAGAGCGCATGGCAGCAATAGAAAGGAGAAGGCGAATCGTGGTCATTTTAGCAACTGGGGAGAAAGTATCAGTGTAATCCAGGCCAAACTTCTGTGTATAACCCTTAGCAACGAGTCGAGCTTTGAGTCGATCAAGTTTGCCATCAGGGCCCACCTTTGGTATAAATATCCATCGACAACCAACTTTAGTTTTACCCGGAGGTAAAGGAACTAGTTCCCATGTTCCGTTGGTATGTAAAGCAGACATTTCATCCAACATTGCTGTCTTCCATCCTGGATGAGATAAAGCCTCGTCCACCGTTTTAGGGATAGATACAGAATCAAGGCTTGCAACACATGTGGAGAAAGTAGATGATAACCGATCATAGGTAACATAGTTGTATATAGGATAAGGGTTAACAGTAGAGCGTTTACCTTTCCGATGGGCAATTGGTGGAGTATCCTGAACATAACCATGAGTAGGTGAATGAGTCGAGGAAGGAGATGAGTCGGAGGGAACTGCTGCAGGAGTGGTCAGATCACCCAATGTACCAGTAGAAGGCGGATGGGACGATCGATTGCGACGCTGATATGTTTTTAAAGGAGTGGGGTCAGTAGGAGAATCATCGTTATTGTGTGGGGTAGGCTCAGGTGGGGTTTCAGGAGGGATGACATAAACAGGAACTGGGAGAACCTCGTTGACCTTAGTAGACGGAGGAGAGTCCTGAGAATAATAGAGATCATGGTCAAAGAATGTAACATCTGCGACCATAAAGTATTTGCGGAGGGTAGGAGAATAACACTTGTAACCTTTTTGGAGACGAGAATACCCTAAGAAGACACATTTGATAGCCTTAGGGTAGAATTTGTCTCTACCAGGTTCTAAGAGGTGAACAAAACAGACAGAGCCAAAGGGATGCAAAGGAAGGTGATATGATGGTTGGTTAGGATACAGAATAGAAAATGGAGTTTTGTTCTGTAGAACTGATGACGGCATTCTGTTGATTAGATAACAGGCTGTCATGGCCGCATCAGCCCAGAAAGTGTGTGGTAGATTACTGTGTAATAACAAAGTACGGGTGGTTTCAATAAGGTGACGATTTTTCCTCTCGGCTATGCCATTTTGCTGAGGGGTATGAGGACATGAGGATTCATGTAGCATGCCCTTAGAGGTCATAAATTCCTAAAATGGCTGAGAGAAATATTCAAGAGCATTATCACTTCGGAGAACACTAATGGATTTGCCAAATTGGGTGTGTATCTCATTACAAAATTGTTTAAATATAGCAAACAGTTCAGTACGATTTTTCATTAAAAATAACCATGTAGAACGAGAATAATCGTCAATAAAATTAACAAAATACTTGAAACCCAAATTTGAACAGACTCGACTAGGACCCCACACATCAGTGTGAACAAGAGAGAAACTAGACTCGACCCTTTTATTAATACGGTTAGGAAACACAGTACGAGTATGTTTTTCCAACTGACATGACTCACAATCTAAGGACTCCAAATATGACAGACTCGGCACAATCTTCTTGAGCTTTGATAGAGAAGGATGACCATAGAGATGATGCGGATACTGAGGTGAGATGGTACTGACAGCAGTGGAGTGATGAGCACCACTCAAGTAGTTGTGTCCTTGTGACTCATGCCCTTCGCCAATCATCCGTCCCGTCCTCAGGTCCTGTAAGAAAACAGAAGTGGGGGTGAATATCACAGAGCATGCATGAGATTTTGTAAGACGACTGACAAAAAGTAAGTTAAATGGGCTCTTTGGAACAAATAAAACAGAATCCAACGACAGCGAGGTGCTTGGATTCGTTGTACCTATACCCTCAACAGTCGTTTTATTTCCATCTACCACAGCAATAGGTGGTAAAGCAGTAGAACAATTCAACTTAGAGAATAGATATTTGTTACCACATAAATGATCGGTTGCACCAGAATCAATGATCCAAGGTCCCATAGAATGGGTTGCAAATGCAGAAGAAGTACCCATATGGCTAGTAGCCGTTGAAGAAGATGTCTGTGCAGCTCGGAACCTCAGGAACGCTTCATAGTCAGAGGCAGACATGATGGCTTGTGTAGAATCAGTAACGTGCACAGAACTGGCAGGAGGAACGGATAAAGATGGTGGAGCTGCTGGACGTCCATGTTTCTTCCAACATTTGTCTTCGGTGTGACCTAGGCGTTTGCAGAAGTCACAAGAAGGACGCTTGTTGTTGCCCTTCTTTGAGACAGCTGCAACGACATGTGGATTTGCAGCAAATGCAGATGGATTGGAAGATGAGCCTGTCGTATTCCCTGCCATGTTAAGTAGTCGACGAAAAGTGTCTTTCATAGTTGGTGTCGAGGAACCAGTGAGTATTTGATGTCGAGCAGACTCATACTCTGGTTTTAGACCAGATAAAGCAGCAACCATAAAGAAACGTTCCCGTTGTGCAGTTTGCTCCGCCTTTGAAGTTACAAAGGGCATTAGTGCGTCAAATTCCTGCATAAGTACACGGACGTGACCCAGATAAGATTCCATACCGTCTGCCTGTTTCAAGGCTTGGATATTGTGAACGACAGTGTACAATCGTTGAATATCATTAGTGTAACATTCAGATGCTTCGGTCCAGACATCATAACACGATTCAAACGGACGAAACACCTGAATAATAGATGAATCAATGGATTGCCATAATAAATTGCAGAGTTGAGCATCAACTTGTTCCCATTTAGGATGGTCTTTTTCGTCAATATCAGTAACACGTTTGGTTAAATGATCACTACGTCCTTGACCTTTAAACCACATTTTAACGGAAGCCGCCCATGACACATAGTTGGCTGAGCCCGTGAGTTTATCGGTAGTAATAAACTAATTTCCAATCACCAATGATTGTGTAGTAGATTGATCACCCATATTTCCAAGAACAGTGGTTAAGTCTTACAAAATTGAGTTCACGTTCAATCTGAGCAGAGTTAACGTGTGCAGGGTTAATGTGCGCAGAGAGAGATTGATGTGCGCATATGGAGCTGTGCGCAGGAAGTGTTGTGCGCAGAAGGTATTGTACGCAGAAGGTATTGTTTTGCAGAAGGTACTGTGCACAGAGAGAGTTTGCGCAGGGGATGTTGGGCAGAGGGAGCTGTTCGCATAGAAGACTTATCGCAAAGTGAAGAACGCCGAACCTCGACCGGTAACAATCAAGTCGATCAACAATGAATCAATCGATTAACAATTGAATCTGTCGATTAACAATCCTGAATCAGTCGATTAACAATTGAATCAATTAATTAACAATTCTGAAATTGTCGATGCCACTGATCAATCGATTATAAACTGGAACCGATTAATCCACTGATAGGCAGCCGACAGAAAAAATCGAAATCGATGAGCAACACCTCAAAACTTCGGATAGTGATACACGAAGAGTGTCGATGTGATGTAGATGATGAAGGCAGCGGAAAAAAAAAAAGGTGATGGCTCTGATACCATGTGAAATCAGAGAACCATCGTAAGTTCAATTCTCATTCCTTAGAAGATTAGGGTACAGTGGATAAAAATATATATACTAAATAACTATGACCTATTTACATAATTAGTCCCTATACTATACAAAGGAATTAATTCACAACTCTAACAGATACTAAACCAATAATTACATTGACAAGCTGTACTTTGCTATTCAATGTTTTGAGTGGAAATTAGTCGCTTTTTTAGGCAAATAACAGGTATATATGGTTGAGGCAAAACATTGAACACCTGGTGTGCAGTGTAGTAAACAAAATGGACGGATTTCTTTTCGTCGTTCGGTAAGAAATGTAGCCATGACAAACGTGAAATCGCGAAGAAAAAAAACCACTAATCGATAGTTGTCTTGCAATCAATATCTTTGTCCGGTAAATTTAGGGCTAAAATGGAGAAATTTAAGGGAGGGCAGAGATTACCTAGCAAGAGTCAAATCTGTATATTTGTATAATAATTTTATATTCGCTACTGTGAACGCAAGTCAATTCATCATCAAAACTTTTCAATTAAGCCTAAGGCACAATTAAACTGAAAGCTACGTAAACGTATGTTGTGCGGTCTGATCACCAACATTTGAAAAAACAGTTGAATTCTAACCATATGAAAGCATCGATTGAAAAAGTACACATCAGAAGTCAGTTTGTAAACAAAAATTGGCAAAAGATTGGGCTGAATTTCACAAATTAGCATTAGCCCTAAATCAAAGAAGGCCTAAAATCGTGATTTCATACAAAATTAAAACAAATCCCAGCAGACGAAAAATTAGGGTTGGTACCTTGTGTATCGAGTAAACAAGATAATAAGAATGAAGCATGGAAGAAAGTATATGCATGCGAAGGCCCATGAGAAGAAGCAGGAGGTGGAAGAACATCGGGGTCAGATAAAGGAGGAGGTGGAAGCAAACCGGCGATGAAATGAGATGAGGCAGGACAAAGAAGAAGCAGGTGCGTGAAGGGCATAGGGGTGAGAGACGTGTTCAACAGAGAGCATATGGGGTTCTCTTGTATTATAGATAGATATGTTAGTGTACATATCATATACATACACCCACCCACACATGTATAGATATATAACAAGTGTTTCAACTTTTTGTCTATCATATACACACATTACTTAATCCCCCCCCCCCCCACCCCACCCCCCCCCACCCCACCCCCCCCCCCCCCCCACACACACACACACACATATATATACATACATACATACATGTATATATATATATATATATATATATATAACAAGTGTCCCAAGTTACGACTTCTTTTAGTTTTTTGTCGAAACGACGTTGATACCCCATATCCGTCCGCCTTATGCCCTTATTTATTTAATTATCATACAAATTAATTAATAAAATTAAAGAACCACAAGTGCGGCTATTTTCGATAATTGAACAAGAATGTAATGGATTTCCTCGTGTTTATTAAAAACTAGTGGTTAGTTTACCCGAGCTTCGCGTCGGGGATTAATCAATTTTTTGATCGAGTTTGATTAGATATGAAACTTAAAACAATTGAATTGCCTGAATTTTTTAAAAAGTAATTTAGCTTTTATGTATCTTGATACGTAAAAATGTGTCCTATGTGTTTGTGTTGTACACATTTATTTATTTTATTGGAAAATTTTATGTGTTACATTATATTAGCTTTACTAATAACTTTGTAGTTTTTTCTATGTTTGCTGATGTGTATTTTTCATCGTCCACTTTTTTTATTTTAACACCTATGCGAGCCGAAATATAAAGAGGGTAATAAAATATTAAGTAATAGAATTATAAAAATAATACTAAATATATTATTTAGTCGACAATATATATCTATAGCAATATGTAACAAAAAGTAATATTTTTAACACCTATGCGAGCCGAAGTGTAAAGAGGGTGATAAAATATAAGTAATAGAATTATCAAAATAATACTGAATATATTATTTAGTTAACAATATATAGCTATAACAATATATAACAAAAAATAATATTATATACTAATAGTAATAATAGAACTTAATCAATTTATTAACAAACTAAATGTTAGAAAAGTTAAAAAACAAAAAAATAAAATAAAATAACCATGACTCGGAACTGGCACCTCTCCTTTATATGCAAAGTTGTTTGCCAGCCCATCTCCACCTTTTCTTGAAACTTATCTTGACTTTTAAATATCTAACTTTATTCTTTTTTTAATGTGGGTGGCGACAAAAATTTTCCCTAAATTTGTATGGTATAGTAATAAGTTCACATTGCAACATGACATTCTTTCAAAACAAACAATCCTTTTGGTGTAGACCGAAGACATTTAGTCCACATCTTCTCCTGCACACATGAAAATAGACGGAAAGAGACAGACTTATTATCTCTGAAAAAACACACCTTCCTCTAGTAACCAATGAGACCAACTTGATTCTGTCTTTTTGTTCCAGGACGTACTGCGCTACATTAGTCAAACAATCAGAGAGGCATAACAATTAAAAAAGAAACATGAAACCTTAATGAAGTAAAACGAGAAGGAAAGAAGATGAAAGGTTGATCCAAATAGGCAAATATGTAGCCATTTGTATGATTTGCAAATGTCAAGGATGCAATGCAACTAGTTTTTAGTAGTTTCACGTTACCATCTAAAAATCTACCCAACATTTTTTTCAAATTAGTGAACACTAATACCAAAAGAAAATTTATCAAGACTGTAATTCAAGAATGGTTTCGCTATATAACAAGAAATTTCACCTGTTGTAAGAAACAGAGAAGTTAATCACTTGTTTGTGGAAGAAATCTCACAGCCTTAGCTAGTTCATCTGTAATATCACCATCTTTTCCAAGTGGGACAAAGACACGAGCAATATACTCAGGCCGACCACTGATCCAGTCAGGGTTACACCATTCTAAAGCATCCCACCACTCATTCTCTCCTTTAATTTCCCTTGAATCATCAAGGAATTCCATGTAGGGGAGTTTCTTAAGCTTTGGGCAATCATAAACAACCAGACTTTCTAATCTTGGAGCAATACTCGTATCACTGCAGATGCTGACCAATTCGGGAAGGTGTAAAAGTGTTATCTTCTTCAAGTGTGGAAGAAAAGTAGTATATTTATAGTAAGCGGATCCCAAATTTACAAGACTGTTGATTTGCTCACAGTCATCAATGACAAGATACTCTAACCATGTGAGATTCTCTAGTAACCCAGGTGTGAAAAGGGTACTCAACTCAGGGCATGTATGGATTAACAAAGTTTTTAGATTGGACAAACAGCCACTATGAATTGGACCATTCCATATGCAATGGAGACTCTTCATGTAATGAATCGACAGATATTCTAATGATCCAAGCACTGGTCTTGAAGAATCTGATAAATGGCGTCCATCAACAACCTGCAGCATCTCATTGCACTCTGCCAACAAGCAAAATTTCAGTTTTTCCATCTCTGCAAGTCCAAAGGAAGATAGGGACTTAATAGTCCAATGGCGATCTAAGGAAAGAGCATTTGCATGTTTTAGCACCTTTGCAATCACTTCTGCATCCCCTTCACCATCTGTATATTTCAAACACTTTGGCAGTTTTACAAACATCTTTTCAATGTCACTTGCGAGGCGAGATAACAAACGCTGTTGAAGGCGGCCGACAATGAAACTAAAGTTCCTCAAATGTTGGTAAAAGGGGATACCTTCCCAGTTTTGCGTCTCCGTAAATATACGCAGCAGTTCCATGGTTGGGAAATAGACTCTCAAAGATTCCAAGTTCCGAAGTTTAGACAAAATGTCAATGATCTGTTTTACCTCGTTTTCCCACCATTCACCATGTGAATCGATACAAATGCTAAGTTCCTTTAACCGTACGAGCTTGGATAAATCTGCTACAGGAATTATTTGCCTACTTTGATCGCTTTGTTTGTACCTGTCTGCAAGGTTGTACAATGAAAACTTCAAGCATTCCAACTTGGTTAAATATCCAAATTGCTCAGGTAAGGATATAAGTTGTGTTCCTTCAGAATCAAAGACTTTGAGATTCTCAAGGGATCCGATTTCAGGCGGTAGTTCCATCAAGAGATCACAGTTTCTTACGAAAAATTTGCGTAGAGTAGTCAACTTGGAAATGGTAGATGGCAGATATTTTATGCTCGTGCTAGACAAATCGAGAACATGGAGGCTGGGCATGTTATCAAAGAATCTGGTAGGAATATCCATCAGATCTTGATTTGAGTGCAAGGACAAATTTACAAGTATTGGGCAGTTGGGGTCATCTGGAAGCTCGGAAAATATGTTATTATTTAAGTGAATCTCTCTGGCATCCCACTCTTCAATACTTGGAATTTTGTTTGATTCTGAACCATCCCGCTTAAGATAAAGTTCATGTGGACGAGACACAAAGTAGCCTGCTAAAGTAACTCGAGTCTCATCTCTCATTTTAACAAAATTTTCACCGAATTCTTCTAGAAGGAAAGAGCGCGTAAGGTCTTCAAAGACATACTCGCCTTCTTCTTCACTTTTTACAAACCCATCTGTAACCCAACTGTGTAGCAATGAAGATTTCCCAAACTCTTCTCCTACGTAGCGCAGTGCAAATTGTAAGATGCATTTTTGATATATGGCTTTCATGCGAGACCAAACGAATCTTAATACCCTCAGCATAACATCACTTACGACACCTGATTGTGATGATAAGGGATCTTGTTGTGAAGCTAACTCCTGTAATGCAAGTTCCCATGCACTAACATCAACCACACCTCTTAGGGCCCTAGCAAGCAAAATGATGGCAAGTAAATGACCATGGCACCCTTCGACTAACTGAGTTGCTGTTTGTTGAATGCTTGAGTAGTCGCCCTCTGTTGCTAGATCAGCATTTATAGAAAATAAAATCCAGGGTAGAAGATGATCTTGAACTTTGATCTCCAAATCCACTGGGAAATAACGATTATGTGGTCCACTTGTCATCACTATTTGCACGGTCTGAAACCATTTGGACAAATGGAACTCAATTTCTTGCAAATCAGTAAAATCTTCACTGCAATCTACAAACAACAAGCAGTTCCGGAAACTATTGGAAACATTTATTACAGTTCCAGTTTCTGAGCCACGTTTCTTCCATGAATGCACCGTTTCTTCAATCTCATTTACAAGCTCTTTGATGCTATGATGTTTTACGTGTACAAAAAGAACCATATCAAACGCACTTTTTAACTCCGGCAGATCTTTCAGAGTTGCTGCTACTTCTTCAGCAGCACTACCTGAAATCCAAAGCTTCTTGACTTTTAAATCCTTGATACATCTTACAACTTGTTCTCTGATAGAAGCATTTCTACTTGCATGGATTTCTGGCTTATCTGACCAAAAACTTGCTAATGGAAGTTGACGTGAGGTGTCTCCTATTGCTAGATTAGCAAAACCTACAGCCTCGAACCTGTTCTGCACTATGTCTTTTGGTAAATACACCCACATATCAAAAACAGTATCCTTCAACTCTTCATCAATATCATGAATAAGTGCTACAATCTCCATCACATAATGTCCATCTCTTGAAGGGTCCAGTGACTTATTTATGTACTTGTTTAATTTGGAAAATTTGTCTATAAGAGACACAAAGTTGACCTCCACTTCTTTTCTCAAAGGGTAAAACCAGATGAGGTGTAACAAGTCCTTCCACCTCATCAAATGAAGACATTGCTGTAGATAGACATTGAAGGTTTCTGTTTGGTTTGTATATAAGAGACGGTTTGACTCACTTAGATCCAACTTATCATAAGAAAACAGGGTTTTGTGCTTTAGACTTTCTCTTAGTTGATAGGATGCTTCAGATATAGTATCATCTTCTAAAACGTGACCATGATCTCCCTTAAGCTGCTTTGATTTGGCAGGCAAAAACTTGACGGCCTTTCCGAAGCTCCTCCATCCTGAAAAGCAATATTTAGCAGCTTTGTTGCAAAAAAAGGCATACGAAAGGTCAACAAGGAATCACCCAAAGGAACATAGTAGTGATACATACATGCACACACAAGTCTGAACATACATTTATACTAGCATGCATTTTAATACACTTTCAGAATTTTCTAACCCTTTGATCTTTCAACACATATATATGTATGTATGTATGTATATATATTTAAAAAGTTACCTGTGCAACAAACATGTATAACACTGTTACAAAATAGTCCGTGTGGTTCGCTCAGATTTCGGATATTGCCCCTGGACTATGTTAATTACACCGACTGTCCCTCTTTTGAGAATTTGTTGCACTTTCAAGTTTTTAACGAATCAAATAGATAAACAGATAAGTGGGAAAGAAAGCACCATCAATCGAATGATTAATCGAATAAACAAAGCCTGGCCTTTGAGACCTAGGTAATCTCCAGTTCAAAAACAAAGAAAACTATAATATCTTAATGCCAAAACCAAACAAATCATTCCTAATGAAGGAGCCGAATCCCTCACAACAAAATAATATAATACCACAATTAACTACTAATTATATATAAATGACAATTCACCCCCTCGAGTTGACTTCTTGCGCTGGTGCACTTGGCCCTATCAGTTAATATTATATCGAAGTGTCGGTGGTTCTGAGCCAAATGACTGAGGTTTGGGACAAAGGTGTAAAGTAGGTGAACATTCGAGCTTGCTATACAAAATTATTTAGAAAAAAATCCACCTCAACCAATACTTGATGTGGGATTGCTTTGAGCTGATGAATACTATAAGGCACACCGCACATAGGAGAGAAAAATAAAGATAAAGGATGACGACCCATATCAAAGGTTTGATATGGGTAATTGACTGACATACAAGTAGAAAACATAGCATAATAACACAACAAACCTACCAGTTACGTTAATTCTAGTATTTGTGAATATAAATATATAGCTTGTTCACTATTTTGCGTAAATTCCATGGTAATATACTGAATTTACCAAAAATTAAATGCGTATTAGTATTCATAGATTGATGCATTAATGGTAAATAAAATTCACACAAGCATAGAATACATAAAAAGTTTTGGCAGTACCAGAGGAAGTGAAGTACTTGCGCAAGCTAATATCTGGTACACGTTTGCCCATTCGGGGAGTTGAAAAAGCAGTTTTCTCATGTAATGCCAATATAGACTCCAGACCAACCACAGCCTCAGCCATCGTAATACGTAGCTCAGAATTTTGATGCAAACAGCCTTGTGCAATTTTTGCATAATCATTCAAGCACTTACTTGAAACCTTCCCTCTCAAATCTGGATCAATGACACTCTTCAGTTTCCCTTTTTTCAGACAGTCTAAAGCCCATACAGTCAACATCATAGGTCCCCTATCACCACTCTTTTTTATTGCAGGCCTCCTACATAGCATTTCCAACAGAACCACTCCAAAGGTATACACATCACTCTTCTTACTTCGTCTACCGGTAGCAATAAATTCTGGATCCGCATACCCAAACAAGCTTAGATCAGTAGTAGCATAACGGGTGAGTGGTCTATCGAAAGGGATTTTAGACAATCTGAAGTCTGTAAGTTTGGCGGTCCACTGCTCATCAAAAACAATATTTGAGCTCTTTGGATCAGCATGTATGATCCCATGACCTAGTTTGACCTGGTGAAGGTAGTCTAATGCACATGCAATATCAATACCTATCTTGAGCCTTTGCGACCAAGATAAAGAAGTAGAATACTGGTGAAGATGAGATCCAAGGTCTCCATTGGACATATATTCATAAACCAGGAACATTTCTGTATCATCAGTATAGTAACCAATCAAATCCACTATGTTGCGGTGTCTAAACTTACGAAGCATATTAACTTCCTCCAGAAACTCTGAGGCACCTTGATTAGAGTTGGGATCCAAAGGCTTAATAGCCACAAAAGTTCCGTCGTCGATTAAGCCTTTAAAGACATTCCCCAATCCACTTCTCCCGATTAACTTAAAGTTGTCCGTGGCTACCTCAATCTCATCAAGTGTAAAGCGATGAAAAAGTTGTCGCCTTGGAGACGATGATGTGATCTCCATACCAGATGCAACAAAAATGATTTTGTAGAGCAAGGAGCAACAGTTGTCTGATTTAATGTCTTATGAACAATTTCGTAACAGCAGCTCTGAAAAGACAAATGGAAAAGCAGTGAACAGGATCCATCAGGATTGATTATTTACATATTTTCTGTCTAGGTTTTCATGAGCAGGGTAATCAATCACCGGAGGTTATGAAGTGCGATAATGTGTGAGGTTGCGTACCTGTCGTATTACGAATAAAGATCTTCGAAATTAGGTGATTCCAGCCGTGACGGAAAATTCTCTGTTCTTGATATTAGGTTACCAAGTTCTTGAGCAAAAGCCAAGTTTATCTTCCGTGCTATGCGTTGACCAACGGAGCTTCCTTGTGCTCTATGTTAAGACTCTGAAATTTTTGGATAGAATTTTCAGAAGGAATGTTTAAGTAGGATATTTTCAAACAACCCCCTATTTTATTGGCAGATGACAATTTAACATTACTTGATTATAATCTTTTAGGACTATAAATGAACCGCGAACATCAATTAGGTTTGTTCGTGTTTCTACATTTGGTCGAATATATAAATGAGCACGAACGGATTTCTGTGTTTGTGTTCATTCTTTTAACTTTAGTCGAATAAATAAATAAACACTAACAATAAATGAACGAGCATTTGTGTTTGATTGTTTAAAAGATTGATTAATTCATGTACATTTTTGTTTGTTCGTTTAAATGATAAAAAAAACGTAAATGAAAAAACACACGCTTTAATACAAATACAACATTTACATATAAACACTATAATAAACACACATACATAATATATTATATATATATATATATATATATATTTTATATATATATATATATGTATATATATATATAACATAAACGAACGGATAACCGAACGTTCACGAACATAAGTGAACGAACGAGAGCTCTGTTTGTTATCGTTTGTTTAATTAAAAAAACGGATAATCTTGTTCATGTTCGTTCATTTATTAAACAAACGAATGTTACACATTGTGATTATGTAAGTTTGAGAATCATTCAGGGATATTCATTCAACATCTTCAAATTTAATTAAAACTAGCTTAAATTTAATAATGAACTATTTTCGAATGAGTTAACATTACCCGCGCGATGCAGCGGGAAAAAAAGAATAAAGATGATAGTTATATATCATCTTTTCAAATCTTTTTGTTTATCATTCTACTTAATCATATTTTTTTATCCGCGTATTACAGCAGGATGTTAAGTTAAACTAAATATTTAAACTATCATTCAAGCAAGTATATTTAAACAAAACCGAAAAAATTTAAACATTTCGTATTCCAACACGTCACGTCTTTCTAAAAAAGAATTTTGGGCAGAGTTTTAAAATATCAAGATGAAATTCTTATTTATGATTAGTTACATTTTGTAGTTTTGCTTTTACAATTATTTTGCTGTATCCATCAAGATGTGAACAACTATGAGGACAAAACAAAAATAATAAATAATAGTATAATTTTTTTTTAGAAAACTACTAATTCCTACAAATTAATGATAGGAATGATAATTGTAACGCCCCAAGGTTTGAAAGATTTCCTGTTAAGTGTTTAACTTAATTTTATATATTAAGTGTTTATGTGTTTAGCTAGTTGCCTTTTTGTGCTTTGTGTTTATGAGATTACAAATTAGAAGGGCTACTTTTGCCAATTCAGAAAATTTATGAAGTTCAAGGGTTGAAGTGTAATTGTTTGAAAGATATGGATTTATATGAGTCTTCTTTGACTCATTGTTAGTCAAACTCCAGGAAACCCAAAATCACTCACGTATACACACACAAGGCATATATTTGGTTCCGTTTTGATCAAGAAATCAAGAGAAGAATAGCTGATTTCGTGTTTTTAGTGAAGTAATAGCAAGAGGTATGGATTCCTTTAAGTTCTTTTGAGTTACTAGATCAAGAAATGGATTCATAGGTTGAATCCATGAAAATAGATTGATTTAATGTGTTCTTGTGTTGTTTGTGTCTTGTTTCATGCTAGAAAGTTAGTAGAAATGTTATAGAACTCGTTGGTATGTTTGAATCTGAGTTTAACCAAGATTTGGGTGTTAAAGTGTTGAGGTCGACTGCTGTTCACGAACAGAGCAAGAGGTCTGCTGTAATAATTGTTCCTACGGCCGTAGGAATGGTTCTCTGCGGCCGTAGGTAGGTGTTAGAGAGTTTTTGATAATTATGTTAACTGCGGCCGTAGGAAGTGGTTCCTACGGGCGTTGGTCTGTGTTTTCTTGAGTTACCGTCTAAGGACGAAGGAAATGAACCTACGGGAGTAATGCACTTAGCCTACGACCGTAGGATGTGTAGAATACCCTCTACGGGCGTAGGTATGGAGCCCTACGGCCGTAGTGAGTGAAACTACTACGGGCGTAGGAGATGGTTTAGCAGAACTTTGTTAGTCAGTTAGAATCATTACAGCAAGGTCTAGAAGTTAATGCGATACTTGTTTATTGCTTGTAGGCAATAAGAGACTGGCATCTTTGTGATAGAAGTATAAACTTAACTGCTGCTAAGGTGAGTGCACTTACCTTTAATCAGATTAGCATACGTGTGTATATTAAATGCATGTTCTGTGATTGATTATGTGATCATTTTATATTGTGAACAGAGATAGGGTATATTGAGATCCTTATACCCAATTAAGTGTCAGGGGTTACTATTACTTTGTATACTACACCTCAGGACCGGTTAACAGATTTGGAATAGATTTACAGATTTCAAGCTGGGATGTGAGACATCCAAATGAGAATTCGCTTTCATGCTTGGTTTATTATATCAATAGTATACTCACTAAACTTTAGCTTATGTTCAGTGTTTTCTGCATGCAGGTGCGTCAGGTTCTGGTAAAGGGAAGGCCCCAGTGGCTCCTTAGGCTGGATACCTCCTGGTTTATGTTTTAGAAACGTTTTAAAAAACTACTTTTGTTAAACTACTTAGTACCAATGTAAATAGTAACAGTCTTTTGTGGAACCTCGATCTTTTTGGGTGCTAAGAGTTATATAATATGTTTAATAGTTTTGTAAGAAAAGTGGTGTTACAATAATAAGCAAAAAAATTTGTAACACAAACTCAGGCCAACATCTTTCCTATTGTTGTTCCACACTTCCACCGAACTCTCTCCTTTACTTCCTGAGAGTACTTCACATAACATCCTTTCATAAACGTACTCCAAATCCAATACATACATCACACCTATTTTGGTATTTTGGAGTTCAATTCAACCATAACATCTTTTGGGTTGAACTAATCTCATGTTGAATCGAGCGTACTCTCAATCAATCGCTTTCTTAAGTGACCCCATGTCGGATTTTGTATTTGGAACCCCAACACTACTAGATCAATCGATTTGGACCCAACACTGTTCAATCCGCTCGTTATCAATTCACTACTCATGTTAATTCGATGGTTGCTCGTCAATGTATATTACTCCCTAAAAATTCTTTTTATATATTAGTACTCTTATGGGTATGTTTGGCGGAAGTAGTTAGTAGCGATAGCTGGAAGCTGATAGATGTTTATTTTATTTATATATGTGTTCGGCTAATTAGCCGGTAGCTGGAGCTTAATAGTGTAAAATGACAAAAAAAAGGACAAATTATAAAAATAGAATGAATTATAAAATAATTAAATATTGTATTTAGGTAATTTGGTATATAAAAAGCTTCTAGCTAATTTTAAAAGCTAATTCAAGAATTTTTTTGTTTTAAAGCTTTTTTGTTTAAAAAAAAACTTTCGGTTTTTTTTATTTAAACATGACTTATAGCTTTTTTTCGAAACAAAAAACTACTAAGTCTTAAAAAAACTTCAAAACAGTAAGCTTCAAAATACCCTATATAAGAGCAATTGTGACCATTTGAGTTACACAACAAAATTAACCATACACGACAACTTTATGCATCATCAACTTGTACCATGTGTAATAATTGTTTGTACCTTGTTGTGTATGGCTAAAAATTGTTGTGTACGAATCAGTTCCCTTTGAGTAATGTTGGTATCTACTTGTCGTTATTTAAGGTTCCAGATAGCGTGACTAGTTAATTGGAAGCTAGCTATTTATTATAGGTTTAATAATGGAAAAAACCCTACACTTTGATATACTTTTTGATTTAAACCTTAAAGTTTATTTTTAAATGGTTTAAACCTCAAAATTATAATTTATTTTGGTTTAAACCTTAAAGTTTGCATTTTATTTTGATTTAAACCTTAAATTTTTTTTCAAATGGTTTAAATCCCACAATTTATTCAAAAATGATTTAAACCTCCAAATTTACACTTTATTTTGGTTTAAAGCTATAAATTTACACTAAAAATTTTGTTTAAAAAATATTTTAATCTCTTAAGTTTTGTTTGCTTTTTAACTTTACCCTCTTTACTTGATTTAACTAAAAATTTGGAAATGAGGAGACTATTAAGTTGACGAGTTTATATCAAAGTTCAATGGCCGATTTGTATTTAACTGAGATTCACCTCAACTCGGCCCTAACTCGGGATGATTTGGTCCCAAAAAATTTCCATTTAAATATAAGCACTAATAAAAATTAATTAATAATAAATTGTCAACTTCATAGTCTCCTTATTTCCAAATTTTTATTTAAATCAAGTAAAAAGGGTAAAAATAAAAAGCAAACAAAACTTAAGAAATTTAATTTAGTGTAAATTTAAAGCTTTAAACCAAAATAAAGTGTAAATTTGAAAGTTTAAATCATTTTTAGATAAACTATAGGGTTTAAACCATTTAAAAAAAACTTTAAGGTTTAAATCAAAATAAAATGCAAACTTTAAGGTTTAAACCAAAACAAATTGTAACTTTAAGGTTTAAACCATTCAAAAATAAACTTTGAGGTTTAAAACAAAAAGTATATCAAAGTTTAAGGTTTTTTTTATTATTAACCCTTTATTATACGGAAGTTGTTTTATTGGGTGTGAGGAGTGGAGGAAAATTTAAAGATGGCTTGGTTTGATTGAGAGAGTATGATGGATATTGTCATATTGAGTAGAGATGAAGGAGGCTTGTTAAAAATGTGAGCCTACTTATTAGATTTGTAAATGAAAATGGAGGTTTTTTCTTATCTTGGTTAAGAATAAAAAATATAATTAGTTTTTAATTTTTCATATATAATACAAGATTAACATTTTTATAAACTAAAAATTAACTTATTTATGTTATGGTCAGAATCCTTTAAGAAATATATAAAAAGATATCAGACAAGATAGAATATGTATTAGTAGTTACATTGTTAATCAACTCGGGTAATAAAGATGTCATTGTAAGTACTTTCTATATTCAACTAGAAACATTAAGAAATAAAAAAATGAAAATGAAAGACTATACTTAGAGATTTTTGAATTATATTCAGATAGACGAACGTGAAGATTGTCATTTGTCATGATTAATTATCAAATAAAAAAGAGAAAGTAAGAAGACTAGTAAGGGGTGTTTGTTTAGTTTATGTAGAACTTATTTTATGAGTATATTTTTATAAGTTAGTTTTTTTGGCTTGTTTTTTAATTTTTGAACTTTTTATAAGTTAGAAAAAAAAGGTAAATTGTATTAAAATACAAGAGTTAATTGTACAAATGGTCCTTAAACTTAGTTAAAACTGTCAATTTGATTCTTTAGCTTTAAAAGTGGTACAAATAGTCTTTTATGAATCATTTTTTAGCCAATTTGATCCTTTCTAACGTTAACCGTTAGTCAACTCCGTTAAATAAGGGTAATTTGGTCTTTTTACAGCTTTTTTACCTTTTATTAATTAAAGAATTAATTAAATAATAAAATATAATATATATCTTTTTTAATTAAAAAATATATATTCCCCATTAAAAACAAAAACACTCTCTTCATCTCTCCCTCACTCTCCTCTCTCACTCTCTTCTCTCTCACGGTCACAGACCCATATCCACCGCCATTGACATCCACCGCCACCGCCACCGCCACCGCAACCATCCACCACCATCTACCACCAACCTCCGTCTCTCGCTCTCACTCTCACTCTCCTATCTCTCTATCTCTTTCTCTCTCTCGCACTACCAAAACCCCAAGAAAACCCTAGCCGCCGCCGCCACCCAACGATCACAGTAGAAACTCCTAGGCACTGCCGTCGATTCAAGATAACCCTAGATCTCCACCATCGACATAAACCCTAGATATACACCTAAAATGTGTTAAAAACCCTAGATCTATAATCAAATCATTTGAAAACCCTTGAGATCGTTGAAGATGAGGCGGCGGCGGCGGTTTCGTGGTGGCGGTAGTGGATGATACCCTAACTTCAACGATCGTTTTAGCGGTTTTAGAGAAAGAGAAAACCCCTATAATTATTCTTACGGTTGCGGTTTCAAGTTTCAACAATCGTTTTTGCGGTTTTAAGAAAGAGAAAACCCTAATAATTTTAGCGGTTGTGGGTGAAAACCCTAACATCAACGATCGTTTTAGCTGTTTCGTGAAAGCTGCCAAGAGAAAGAGGTATACGGGAGGATTAGAGAGGGGCGGTGGTGGGTGGTGGTTGCTGCCCCCAAGATGGTGAAGGTTAAAAGCCCTAATAAAATTGTTCTTCATTTTCTTTTCTTAAATCTGATATATTGTGTGTGTGTGTGTGTGTGTGTGTGTGTGTGTGTGTGTGTGTTTGAAGATGAAGTTTTAAAACAGAATTAATGGTGGATGAGAGACATATGTTGAAATAGAGGTAGATATGGGAGGATGAGAGAGAGAGGGGGCGGTGGTGGGTGAAGGTTGCCGGCGATAGGTGGTGGGTGGTGGGTGGTGATCCGGCAGGAAGAATAAATGTGAACTGTCATTTAATGGTGAGTAGTATATAATATAGATATTAATAAATTAAATTTAATGAAGAAATAATAAAATGAATAAATAATACATATAAGGGTAAAATTGTCATTTGACCCTGTTTTAACAGAGTTGACCACCGGTCAACGTTAGAAATGATCAAATTGGCTAAAAAATGGTTCATAAATGATCATCTATACTACTTTTAAAGCTAAAGGACCAAAATAACAGTTTTGGCTAAGATTAAGGATCATTTGAACAATTAACTCAAAATACATTAAACTTTACTATTGTATACAATCAACTTTAAATTTTAAATAATAATACATTTAAATTTTATAATTCTTTCATTATATGCAAACAACTTTTTATGTGTCTATTATTTAGTTACCATTGTATACAATAAACTGTTATAACCTCCATTGTATACAACAAGTTGCATACAGTGTAAATGTTATGAAAGTTTGTTGTATTATTTTCAAGAAATTAAAGTTGATTCTATATAATGATAACTATAACAAAGTTTATTGTGTTTTAATGCAATTGCCTAAAAAAACCGAACTATGACAAAGTTTATTGTGTTTTAATGCAATTGCTAAAAAAAACCGAACTCATGAAAAATAAATCTGAAAGAAAAAGCTTATTGATTAGCTAAAACAAACACTCATAAATCTACAAATGAGTCTAACTAGCGTTTAATTACCCTCACTATTGCGGGGGAAAGAAAAATCAATAAATTTAGGATTTTTGATAACTATAGCGAATAAGAATAAAATAAAGTAATATTTGATTTTTAAAATAGTAACTTTGTTTCA
The DNA here is from genome assembly GCA_947179395.2 of Pulicaria dysenterica. NCBI lineage: Eukaryota > Viridiplantae > Streptophyta > Magnoliopsida > Asterales > Asteraceae > Pulicaria > Pulicaria dysenterica. Next base: position 34,696,475 of record OX359296.1, on the reverse strand, counting down.
TGTATGAAAAGTTATAAAAAAAGTTTAAAATGTAACTATAAACAGTAAAAAAAATAAATTATGAAAACATTAGTTGTGATTACCATTTTTAAAAAGGTATATTACTTTTTTAATTCATATCAACAGTCTTAAGCACAGTGGTTATCATCTTCTATAAATTTATTATTACAAACAATAATTTAAGTAAGGATTAATTTTAAATAAACATCTTTTTTTCTTTTTTCATCTCCATAATAAATTTCAATGAAAATTTCGTAAAATATCTTTTTTATTTGTACATCTATAAGATAAAAGTGAATTATTAATTACATTACGCTTTAACAATATAATATATGAGTTATGTTCAATGAAATCTATATAAAAATATAGTCCTTACATTTTAATATTCAATCACATGTAATTCAGTATACAATCATATGTGGTTGTAAAAGCATCACATGTAAATTACGAAAACGTCACTCTGCCAAAAATTTTAAAATTCAATCTTGACCATTGATGGAGCTGATCCAATGGCTAAAATTAATCTCTCGAAACTATTCATTAAGTATGAACTATATTGAACATTTCTTTAGAATATAGATATCAAATTTTTTTAATAACCTAATTTAAAAAAGAAACTAAAAAACAACTCGAGTTCATTTTACGAAACAAATGTGAAACATAAATTGTATTTATTTAAAGTTAATGATGTTGACGACCATGAATTAAAAGAAATATATATATATTACATAAAATTTGTCTTCCATTAATTCCCTTCTTGCTAAAGAAATGGTTTAATTAAAGCAAATGTATAAATGATAAAACAAAAAAAAATGATAATATTAATTTCTTAGAATAAACAAATATAAAAAAGTAAGCTAAGCTACTCTTTCCTTTTCTTATAAACTTTCTCATGAGATAATGGCAAGAAGAGATAATCATGGTATTATGCTAAAATTACTTACATACCCTTGAATATCTCACGAAAAAAATGCATAGTCACTTCACAAATTCATGGTATAGGTAATAATTGTTAGATTATGTGCAGAGATAGATAACATGTACTATCGTGTCCAATACAATGTGACACTAAAGGATCACACTGCTACACACCCAATTAGAACCATCTGGATTTTACCATGTGTAAGAATAATTAATTAGTTAATTAATTATTAATAGAAAGAAAAATAATAATTATTTATTATTTAAAGGAGAAGTTAATATTTAGTTTAAATATTAACAGGACCAATTAATTAATAGTTATTAATTAATTAGAAAGGTCAAAGGGTATTTTCTGTAATTACTTGATAGTTTAATTAAAGCTGGACTTTAATTAAACGGGCTTGGGCTTTAATAAGGTTATATATATATACCTTATTAAACCTTAGAATCACATTAAGATAATTACAAGTCAAAAGAAAAACAACCCTAATCCTCTCCTCCTCTCTCTCTCGATCGGCGCAAAGTCGAAACCCCCCCTTGGGGTCGACGACACACACACACACACACACACACACAAGGGATCAAGTTTTGATCATTGGTAAAATCCTTGGCGGTCTAGCAGTCTGTTCGAGGTGGTGCAGTAGCGGTAGCATTCTAGGATTGAAGTTTCAAGTTGAACTGCAAAGGTATAACTTTTAATCCTCTACTTCTCTTTTAGTTTCTGTACGAGTTAGATGAGATCACTGGAGGGGGTTTTGCTTTATTCCGCTGTGCATGTTATTCTGATATGTTTTTATACCCTACAAAACCCTTCAGTGGTATCAGAGCCACTTCTAACCTCGTAGGGAACTAGGTAGGTTTCTTTTTATCATGATGAATAGTTTTCTTTTTATCAAGGATTAACTTTTTCATTATCCAAGTAATTTTAAAAATCAAGTTTGAATTTTTAAATGAATAATAATCAGTTATGATAAAAAGGAAGATAAGGTTTAAATTTAAAATTGTTATTATATTATTTTATTGTTTTTGCGTTTGGATTGAAACCGGCGGCGGCGGAACCACCGTTGGATGGCGGCGGCTTGCGATTGAGACCACCGAGGACGGCGGCGTCGGCGGTCAGTCTTGGCCGGCTGGTCGGCGTCGGCTGCTCTCTGCGCTGCCACCAGATGCGTCGGCGGCAGGAGGTGGTCGGCGGCCAGGAAACCGGCGGACAGGGTATGGACGTGGGGGCGGCCCAGCCGTGGCCTGCCACCTGCGGCCCAGTTAAGTGGTCGGCCCGCAAGTTTTTCTTTTGGCCCAGTTTTGTGGCCCAAAGGTTTTTTAGTTTTAGTTTAGGGTAACACCTAACATGATTAAAACTAAAAGGTTTCTATAAGTTTTATTTGTAAAACTTAGGTTTAAAATATTTAATTTTTAATCATGGTTGTTCTTGCAATAATCAAGTGTTGGTTAAAATTAATTATTTTTAGTTTTTTAGACGCATAACAATATTTAATATATATGACAATTATTGAACCAGGTGATTTTAACAGATAGTTGAAATCAAGTTAATTCGTCAGAATATGATAATTAGAATCAGTTTTTTTTTTGTATGTATTAGTTTATACATGTTTGGGATGCCATAGCCAAGCCCTAGACCTTGTGGATTGTTTTATTTTTCCTGCACTTGTGGTTGTGTTTTGGTTTGATCTATTCTACGGTGTGGGGAGGCCTGCGTGCCACTTACAACCTATATTCTATTTTATAAAAGTATTAGATTAGCGGGCCTGCGTGTCTTTGATTATCTTGTATTTTATATTTCTAGTTTTTAGATGATAGAATAGAGTAGTACAATTAGAATGGATATGAAGTTGATACAAAGAAGCAAGGACAAGGAGCAAGGAGCAGGATTGGATGCTGGAGTCAGTGGGAGTTTCAGAATGCCATGCCATGTGTGTTGTCTTTCCACTTAGGTTTTGGACTGTCGAGTTTTTTTTTCGTGAAGCTCACGAGACCGACATTAGTTAAGGGCAAGGCTAAGGCATAGTTTGTTTGTGGTTGTTTTATTTCTTTACATATTATATATATATATGCGTGGTTGTGATTCTCACGATGAAATAAAACAAGGGTTTTAATAATAGTTAATTATTAAACAGTCGTTTTTAAAAGAAAACTGGCAAAAAGTTTTTCCTCGTTAAAAACTTTTAAAATCTTTTTAGAAAAATCTTAGATCAGTGTGCTACCCACCTAATGGTACACCTTTCCTGTTAAACGGTACTCGGGTGTCGGAAGTGACCAAACATTGGGCATTCGGGTTCAAACCATTGCGGAGGAGGGTGTGAAAGACTCTGTGATAATCGGGAGTCCCGGCCAGAGTTCACATTGTCTTAGGTGGTGCGATCTATTTTGGTGATAATCGGGAGTCCCACCCAAAATGCACTAGAGGGACTAAAACATGCATCGTTCTTGTAGCCGATATCCCGCGGATCTAGGAGTCGTGTCCAGGTTGGATACGATTGGTATAGGTTTACCTACCAGAAATAGCATTGTCTTAGGCATTCGGGTGTCGGAAGTGACCAAACCTTGGGCATTCGGGTTCAAACCATTGCGGAGGAGGGTGTGAAAGACTATGTGATAATCGGTAGTCCCGGCCAGAGTTCACAATGTCTTAGGTGGTGCGATCTATTTTGGTGATAATCGGGAGTCCCGGCCCAAAATGCACTAGAGGGACTAAAACATGCATCGTTCTTGTAGCCGATGTCCCGCGGATCTAGGAGTCGTGTCCAGGTTGGATACGATTGGTATAGGTTTACCTACCAGAAATAACATTGTCCCGGTGGGAAGTGCCCAAACCTTGCATCGAGAAATGTGAAATATGGATCCTAGTCTAATAATTTATTTATTTAAAAGGTAATAATTATTGGAAGATATAATCATATTACTGAATCGGTTTTATCTTTTTCTTTTTCTGTAGATGTCTATTTTATCTGTTATTCCGTTTTATTCACCAAAGAAATCTCTAAGCCTCATCGTCGGCAAGTGGAAGCTTTCAGGTCCAAACTTTGCTGTTTGTAAGATGCATCTAAAGAATGTTTTGGATGCACGGGGAAAGCTTCACATTATAGAGACATTGCCTCCAGAGCGACCAGAGCGACCAGGGGTAGATGCCCAGGATAGTGAGTATGACGCTTACTATCAGTATCTGGCTGACGAATCTGACGTTATGTCGATTCTCGTTCTCACAGCATCATCCGAGTTTACGGGTGATCTCCGTGAGAAGTCATCTTATGAGGTTGTTCAGGGACTGGAGTGTAAGTTCAAGTACAGTGAACGGATATGTCGCATCTTGCTGATGAAGAAATTTTTTTCAGCAAAAATGAAAGAAAACCAGCCGATTAGCGATCATCTCATTAATATGAGAAGGCTCTTGGATTGCTATGAAAGTTTTGGGTCAAAATCAAAACCACATGAGCTAGTTATGCTCTTGTTCGGTTCTTTATCGGACTATTACCAGAGGAGGGTAATGTACGTCCTAGGTGATTTTGAGATGACTGTCGCAGAGTTGCACGAGATCCTTATGTGCATCAGCGATGAGTTGAATCCAAAGCAGCTAGAGTCAACAGTTGTGGACCCTATGCAGGAATATGACTGGTTGGAAGAGCTTGGAGAAATTTGTTGCCCAGACTGTGGCAGCAAGGATTCATGCGAGCACTCACTCGACATAGATCAGCTGGACATTGGTTCGCCCAATGAATCAGGTATCTTTATGATAGATTGTCTTATTACTTCTTATGAATCATAGGTATTGGATACCGGATGTGGTCATCACATATGCAATCATTTGCAGGGATTCAAAAGAAGTAAGAAGCTGAGACAAGGAGATATGAACCTGCGGGTAGGCGAAGGCTCCATGGTTGGTGCTGAAGCTGTAGGAACATATTGTCTTAGTTTGCCTTCGGGCATGGTCTTAGAGCTAGAACCTTGTTATTATGTTCCTAGACTTATTAAAAATGTTATCTCGTTTGATTTGCTTATAGACTATGAGTTTAATTATGTTTTGAATGAAAAGTTTATTTCATGTTTTAAAAATGATGTTTTCTATTTTAAAGTTATTCCAGAAAATGGTCTATATACGCTAAATCTAGATAACAATGACATCTATCATATAAGTAAGAGATCCAAGAGTAACTTGAATCAGACTTACCTCTGGCATTGTCGTTTAGGACATATAAACGAGAAACGCATAGAGAAGCTCCGAGATGACTGAATTCTAGAACCATTTGACTTAGAGTCATATGATATTTGCGAATCTTGTTTGTCTGGTAAAATGACAAAACAGCCTTTCAACAGTGAGAATGAAAGGGCTAGTGAGTTACTAGGGATTATACACACAGATGTGTGTGGACCCTTTACTCCAGAAGCTAGAGGAGGATACCGATATTTCATAACCTTTACTGACGACTTCAGTAGGTTCGGTTATGTCTACCTCATGAGACTCAAATCTGAAAGTTTTGACAAGTTCAAACAGTTTCAGAATGAGGTACAAAATCAGCTGGACAAGAAGATAAAGTTGCTTCGGTCGGACCGAGGTGGCGAATATCTGAGTCAGGAATTTGACGATCATTTGAAGGAATGTGGGATTGTTTCACAACTCACACCTCCGTATACACCTCAGATGAATAGTGTATCAGAAAGGAGGAACTGTACACTGCTTGACATGGTACGATCAATGATGAGTCGAAGTTCATTATCATTGTCGTTTTGGGGGCACGCACTCGAGACAGCGGCGTTCATGCTGAACCGGGTTCCGACCAAATCGGTTGAAAAGACACCGTTCGAGATATGGACGGGGAAAAAGCCCAAAATGTCTTTTCTCAAGATTTGGGGATGTGAGGTGTATGTTAAGCGAACATTCACGGATAAACTCAATCCCAAATCAGATAAGTGTATCTTCGTGGGTTATCTCAAGGAAACCATGGAATACTATTTCTACAACCCAGATGAGAACAAAGTTTTTGTTGCTCGTAAAGGGGTATTCTTGGAAGAGAAGTTTCTAAACTCAGAGACTCCAAGAAAAGAAATAGAGCTTCAAGAAATTGAAGAGGAAGAGATAACACCATCACCGATAATCGAACCCGTGGTTCAACATAGAATTGTTGAACCTTAACCCGAGTCTGTGGTTGAGGAGGAAGTGGAAACACAAGACCTTCGCAGATCTAGTAGGCCTCGTCATGAGCCAGATAGGTATATAGGATTCCTCGTTGCTCAGGACGAAGGAGATCTTTTAGAACCCACCACCTACCAAGATGTTGTCTCAGGTTTGGAAGTTAGTGGATTTGCCTCAACACAGTAAAGCTGTTGGGTGCAAATGGGTCTTCAAGAAGAAGACAGACATGGATGGAAAGGTGCATACCTTTAAAGCTAGGCTAGTGACAAAAGGTTTCACGCGAACTAATGGTGTTGACTATGATGAAACTTTTTCCCCAGTGGCTATGCTTAAAACTATTAGGATTCTCATAGCCATATCAGCATATTTTGATTATGAGATATGGCAGATGGATGTCAAAACCGCCTTCCTTAACGGGAAGTTGACAGAGGACGTATTTATGATACAACCGGATGGTTTTGCAGATCCAGAGAACCCTAATAAGGTATGCAAGTTGCTAAAATCCATTTATGGGTTAAAGCAAGCATCTAGAAGCTGGAACTTACACTTTGATGAGCGTATCAAAGAATTTGGTTTTACCAAAAGTGAGTTCGAGTCGTGTGTTTACACCAAATTCAATGGGAGCGCGGTAACCTTCCTAGTCTTGTATGTGGATGACATACTACTAATAGGAAACAATATACCAGTGTTACAAGGAGTGAAATCCTGGTTGGGTAAGTGTTTCCAGATGAAATACTTGGGAGAAGCTGCTTATATACTAGGTATAAAGATCTATAGAAATAGATCTAAGCGGCTTATCGGACTTAGTCAAAGTACATACATAGACAAAGTCGTGAAAAGATTCAAGATGGATGGATCCAAGAAAGGATTTATTCCTATGCAATCTGGTGCGATTTTGAGCAAGGCTCAGTGTCCTGTATCTAATCAAGACAAGATGAAATTGATTTCATATGCTTCGGCAATAGGGTCAATCATGTATGCCATGCTATGTACTAGACCCGATGTTGCCTATTCTATTAGTGTCACGAGTAGATATCAGCAAAATCCTGGTGAAGCTCATTGGGTAGCTGTCAAGAATATTCTCAACTACCTGAGAAGGGCAAAAGACATATTCCTAGTTTATGGAGGTTCTATGGATGAGCTCAGTGTGACTGGTTACACTGATGCAAGTTTCCAGACTGACAGGGACGACTTTAGGTCGCAATCAGGATTTGTCTTTACCCTGAACGGAGGAGCCATATCTTGGAAAAGTCAGAAGCAAGATACAATAGCAGATTCGACTACAGAGGCAGAGTATATTGCAGCAAGTGATGCAACAAAGGAAGCTGTCTGGCTGAAGAATTTTATCTCGGATCATAGAGTTGTTGCCAGTATCTTTAGACCGATCGATATATTCTGTGACAACTCAAGGGCTGTGGCGCAAGCTAAAGAGCCAAGAGATCATCAGCGGACAAGGCATGTACTCAGGAAATATCACCTCATCCGAGAGATTATTGGAAGAGATGATATTCGACTGCAAAAGATACCGACGGACGACAACGTTGCTGACCCGTTGACCAAGCCGCTAGCTAGAGCTAAGCATGAGATGCATGCGAGTTCTATAGGAATGCAGTACTTAGAACATAGCAGCTAGTTCAAGTTTTTTGATTATTACCATAGATGTCACTAGAAACTCTTTTTATTATGTATTTACATTTCATGGGATTGAAATAGGAGGTATTTACATAATTGTTTCTTGTTGTCTATTATTAGCATGTTTTAACCTATCCATGACAAGTCAAGTGATGAATTGTCTTAATGCCCGTAGCTACTTAATGTAGTGGGAGCTACATTAGGGAGGTAACGCTATTATGGATATTTGATGATTTATTCGGGGATGAATAAAAGCACAAGGTTGTGACCAAATATTCATAGATATTTATCAGTGGATAAATATTGGGAGTGATCCGCATCGAGTTTACTTCATGGAGCGTCAACATAAGTAAACTTGATAGGTTGTTCTTAGACCTGAGATATTTGGTTTGGGGCATGGTAACTTCTGTACTTTAGCGTGTTCTAACGTCACGCCGTAACAGGGTGATCATAAGGGGCATGTCTAGGCGCAACGGAAACTATGTGCTCAAATTGCAAATAGTCAAGATGGGATTTGCACCTCCTATTTTTAGGAGAGATATTTCTGGGCCCCTTGACGGTTAAGACTACTGAAAATGTGTGGCCGCGCTCGGTTAGAATGATAGCTTTCATTCGGTAAACCGTAACTGCAGAGTGTCGAGATCAGAGTCGAGAAAATCTGAGTATTTAGAATAAGATCCCTGCTCCATGTCTAATACTCACATTACGGAATATCGCGATGCAAAAGGAAAAGCCTAGATAATCCAAGGGGTGGATTATATCTCTAGATATAAGAGATCTCATAGTCTGGTTAACCTAAGTGTCTGGCTAGGGACCTCCTTATGTCAACGATATACAAGAAGTATTACTTATCTTGCACAAGTGGGAGTCTGTTAGATTATGTGCAGAGATAGATAACATGTACTATCGTGTCCAATACAATGTGACACTAAAGGATCACACTGCTACACACCCAATTAGAACCATCTGGATTTTACCATGTGTAAGAATAATTAATTAGTTAATTAATTATTAATAGAAAGGAAAATAATAATTATTTATTATTTAAAGGAGAAGTTAATATTTAGTTTAAATATTAACAGGACCAATTAATTAATAGTTATTAATTAATTAGAAAGGTCAAAGGGTATTTTCTGTAATTACTTGATAGTTTAATTAAAGCTGGGCTTTAATTAAACGGGCTTGGGCTTTAATAAGGTTATATATATAAATACCTTATTAAACCTTAGAATCACATTAAGATAATTACAAGTCAAAAGAAAAACAACCCTAATCCTCTCCTCCTCTCTCTCTCGATCGGCGCAAAGTCGAAACCCCCCCTTGGGGTCGACGACGACACACACACACACACAAGGGATCAAGTTTTGATCATTGGTAAAATCCTTGGCGGTCTAGCAGCCTGTTCGAGGTGGTGCAGTAGTGGTGTTCTACCTTTAGCATTCTAGGATTGAAGTTTCAAGTTGAACTGCAAAGGTATAACTTTTAATCCTCTACTTCTCTTTTAGTTTCTGTACGAGTTAGATAAGATCACTGGAGGGGGTTTTGCTTTATTCCGTTGTGCATGTTATTCTGATATGTTTTTATACCCTACTAAACCCTTCAATAATGTTTATAGTTTGTTTTGTAAGATTACATGAGTTGTGTTCAATATAGTCCATATAAAAAACATAGTCCTGAATTTTAATATTCAATCACATGTGATTCAGTATGCAATCACATGTGATTGTAAAATCATTACATGTTAATTACGAAAATGCCACTCCGCCCAATGTTTAAAAATTCAATCTGGACCATTGATGGGGTTGATCCAAAGGCTAAGATTAATACCTCAGGACTATGCATTAAGTATGGACTATATTGAACATTTCTCAAGATTACTAATCCAATAAAATTTAATAGTAAATCTAGTTTAAAGAAATTTAAAAAGGTATACGAATAGGAAAGAAGTTTGCAGGAAAAAGGAAACACACTAATGCAAAGGAAAGGAATTAAACACATGTCATGTGTATAAATAGAGAAAACTCTAACCACTAAGCCTAATTTGTATTTTACTTATGGTTTCATAAACACTATTTATTAGAAACTAAAATACAAAGAAAAACAAAATTTACTATTCACATGTCAAATCAAATCCTTATAATTGTATTATATATATAACTGAAGCACAAGGGAAACCCCCCTATAGTTAATGCAACTCACAAAAGAATGCGTCGTTCTCTTTATTACTCGCAAGAAGCAAAAACTTAACAGATATAATGAGTGGCAAAAACTGTTCAATGAGGTGTTCCTATTCTGATCATGCTATCAAAATAATGGGTGTTTGCATAATCATAATAAGATACAATGAGAAAAAAGTATTCCCTAAGTATTGGAGTTTTTTATTACTCTAAGGGGGGGTATATGCAGGTTTAGGTCTTGTTTGATAGAGATGTTCGACTTTGAGGGTGTTTGTAGTTTTGTTTGGCGACGAACAAGTGTCACTGTATTTGACTTCTGTTTCGGTTTTCTGGCTCACAAACAAAAGGGTTTCTTTGATTTGTAGCTTTGTTTACAAGATTGTTAGTTTGCGGCCTGTTCACGAAATCACTGGATTGTGATATGTTCACTGGTATGATTCATGCTCTCGATTGTGGCTACGGCGGGATTGATGTCATCACCAAATCTAAAGTTAAATAATAATAATATCTGTATAAAAGATAAATCAATAATCAAGGTTTAATACCCAGATTTGTATGTTTGAAAGTTGGATACATACAATAACAAAAAAATATAAAGTTTATTACATTTTAGAGAAGTTTATCCAAGAAATAAATCGATGTAACGTATAAAATACAATTTACATAGTCTTGGAATAGCATATACATAACAACATATGTCTCTATAGAAACAAATTTGATGAAAGGCAATACCATTTTACATGTAATATGACCAAGTATCATTTCCAGGTCCAGGCATTAGTCATGACATCACTTGCTTTGGAGTTGCACTCTTCAGCTGCTAAGACAAGGCAAAAGTTAGACCACAAAATGTATCTCTTTGAAATTTTATGATGTTTCAAGAAAATGTATTTTCTTTCACCATTATACTATTGTGTATAATAGGTTTTGTAAGTTGTATCTCACACATACGTAGCTGCCCAGTACACATCATGTCTAGGCTACATTATACCAAACTGTGCTACTTTCTGTCCAAAAAACTAGACTGTCTTGACCTATTTGTTCTTAAAATATTTGATATTACTTTTAAGGTTCTTAATGCATAAATGTTTGGGAAAGTGTCGGTTTTCCGTAAAGAAAATCGCAGAGCAGGAGATACAGCAGCTAAATAAGTATATTGGTTATAAAAATTTACAAGGTAACATTGATTATTAATAGGCAAAATGAATGTTATTTACCTGGTTTCTACAAATATAATTAACACGGGTTAAACTTTATGATCCCTAATTTTTGTTTAGTAAAGTTCTTTTAATTGTTAAAAACGCTTGATATAAATTCAACATAAGTAGAAATACTTGATTGTTTTCTATATATGCTTGTTTGCAGTTCATAGATGCATCTTCTCTGTTTTAAATGATCATCAGAGTTTTCAATAAATTCTGTCTATAAAAACTCATAAACTTAAATGAACACTTACCTCAAAGTGCAATAGCGTCGAAATTGATCTTTAACATCCTGGTCATTTTCCAAAGCTTCCCACCAACACGTTTCAGCTTCTATTGATGTCAAATTTACAGCACTGTTTTTCTGGAAGGGTAATCTTTTTAATTCGGGACACCCAAGAATCGTAAGTCTCTTCAAAGATGGCCACTCAAATGAGTTACTTATCAAAATACTTGTTAATTGTGGCATATCAACAAGTATTAGTTTCTTTAGGTTTGGAAGAATCGGAGACACACATATTGTAGACCCATTAAATATTTCTTTAATCTCGGAGCAGCCTTTGACTTCTAGATGACGAAGCTCGGGAAGTTGTAAAATTACACCATATGTACACACCCATGTCAACATCGGACAATCGCATAAAATCAAAGTCTTCAAGCTACTAAGACCTTGCATTGGACCTTCATAGATGTTCTTTAAATCAGGCAAATTAATCATGTGTAATTGTTCAAGATTGTTCAAAATCAGGCTACTTCCGGTGTTATCATCCACTATGGTTCTCATCTTGTTGCAATCTTTGATGACACAACTACGAATACGGTTCATGCTTTCAGCAGTGAAGTAGGATAAGTGCTCAAGGTCATTGTGGTTCACCAATTCAATTGCAACATCGTTACAAAGTACCTGTGAGATTGTGGCCTTGCTAACTTCACCATCAAACTTAAAGTATGGCATAAACTTCATAATGTGAGGATGTGATGAGATATCACAACCTATAAAAATCTGGGACCTTTTGAATTCGATGATGTCCATTTTGTTAATGTAACTTTGGAGAAGTATTTCGTTAGGAAAACTGATCTTCCAACTATCGCCTATGGCTTTGATGTAATCGACCACTTTGTTAGGAGAACAAAACTGAAGGAGTGAAAGGCTTGTTAGCTTAACGACTTTGACAATTGCATCATATAAGATTCTTTGTAATCCTTCCTCAACATCAATAACCAATTCCTTGAGCATAGAAATCCTAGAGATCAGTTCACATTCATTAGCTGCTTTTTGAATAGGAGTTATACTCTTTGTGCTAGTGAACGATACCAACAAACGCCTTAGAACAGTCAAGCTCTCAACTTGAGGTGGTATGTTTGCAAGTCCGCTGCCACGAATATCAAGCACTTCAAGTTCACGAAGATTTCCAATATCATGAGGAAGATCATCTAAGGCAACACAATTTTGCAAATAGAGAACTTTCAAGGTGGCTAGCTTCAATAAAGAATTTGGTAGTGATTTGATTCTTGTACCATATAAATCAAGAACACGAAGACTGTGCATTTCTTTAAAGAATGCTCTTGGGATGACTTCCAAATTTGGGTTTTTCTGCAAAAATAGTGTAGAAACCATTGAACAATCTGTTGGTTGTTCAGGTAATGTATTCATTTTACTGTCAACCAAAGAGATCCATCTCTTGTCTTTCCAACATTCTACACCAACAGGATTCTGCAACACTGCGCCAGATTCCACTAGAATTTCATGGTCTTCACTTTTTAAGTTATGTAATGCAGCTAAGCGAATCAATTTGTGCATCGTAATACAATGTTTAAATGTATTTTCTTCAAGTAACGAGACCATCTTAAGATAATCCAATACTTCACGCCCATTGACGCGTCTTTCTTCTACATCACCACTAGCATCTAGAAGCTTCTCTGCTGCCCAGTTGTCTAACAAGGAATCCTTTTGAATGTCACTATCTTCCGGATACAATGCACTATAAAAGAAGCATTTCTTTTGGGTAACCTTCAAGCAATCAAAGCAAGATTTCAATATCGTATATATTTCTTGCATAGTATCATCCCCCTTTTGTGGCCACTTTCTCAAGTTCTTGTATCCATCATGCCAACTCTCTTCTGTCTCCTTCACTCTGAATACCCCAGCTGCTACCTTTATCATGAGTGGATGATAACCACACCAATCGATTATTTGAGGCATTAGCCGCTTAATGTTTGAGTTCTCTTCAAAATCGGGACGATCTAATACACTTTTGAACATATGTAATGCTTCTTTTCTGCTTAATGATGAGACATTGGTTTGTCTAGTCACAATTGAGGAGCAAACATGTTGTAACCTGGTTGTGAACACAATTTTACTACCATTCTCGCTCATAGGAACTCCAATTTTTTCTAGGTTCAGATCTTCCTTCACATCATCAAGAAGTAACAAGTATTTGATATCTTGCAACTCTTCCTTTATTCTAGAAGCAACTACGTCAGGGTGATCGGTAACATCAATCTCTAGTTTCAATCTTTGAACGATAACTTGTTGAATTTGGTCAATGCCCCTGTTCTCCATGCTTCCTTCTCTTGAAACCGTCACCCAGATTACTATATCAAACATTTCAGCAACTTTCTCATGGTTATTCAAATTCTGCATTATTGTTGTTTTTCCACTCCCGACAAGTCCACGGATTCTAATGCCTTTGACCTTGTTGTCAGATAACCAACCAAGTGTTTGTTCTAACGGCTTTTGGAGAGTTGGAATATATGTAATTTTTGGAGTTATCATGTTGACCACACATTCAGGTTTTTTGTCAACCAATACATCAACCAAGTAGTTATCCTCCTCCATAAGAGCAACGATCCGAGAGGCTGCCTTCTTCATCTTCTTAGTGAAGCTAGAGCGTGATTTGATAGAAAACCATGATGACCTTTTTCTTATCTTGGTATACATATCTTTCAACTTCTCCACTTCTTTTGCAACCTCATTTACTCTGTCATACCAATTGTTGTAAGTTTTGGATGGCATCATTGCTTTGCGTCTTTGAATCATGTCTTGGTGATCATCTCTTTTTGCGGCCAGTGTTTTCATCGCATCATCTAGTGCTTTGTGAACTTCTTCTATATCATTTGATAATGCAATTGTTTGCTTAAGTGGATCCCATAATGCCACCTTTGCTTGAATAACTGCTGCTGCTACACCAGCACCAGCTGCTACTGCTTCAGCCATTGTTACGAGGGCCTGGAAAAACAAAACAGACATTGGGTACCAGGTTCATTATAGAAGGAAATATGGAGATTTACATGCATGACATATGTTGGTAAGAGTATAAAACAGAAACTTGTCACATTAATCTCATATCATGGGAGAATGGTTTGTTATCTTAGCACACATGATTGTCATTCTGTATCTATCACCAACCAAAATCTCCAATCCTTAAATTGATGTCATACATAATAATTCAAGTTTGCTTGAAACAACAAAATGTATATATGCAATTGCAAAGAAATTACATGTCATTTAGTTTAAATCACAAAAAGGGAGAGGGAGGGAGGGAGCGAGAGAGAGAGAGAGAGAGAGAGATAGATAGAGAGAGAGAGAGAGAGAGAGAGAGAAGAATAGATTCACTTTCTTGCTAATGAAATCTTTTTACATAAACATCATGGCAATTCTCTTTTAGATAAATGGATATAGCAGATAGTCAAAAATCATTACCCAGATCTTTACGCACCAGGTCAAACTAGATGCTAGCAGCTGATAATTTTTTCCTGATGTCATTTCCATGCAGCATGCATCTTCTGATTATATACTATATTTTCTCAGGATTAAGTACTGATTATTCTTAAATAACTGTAATTAATACAAATTTAGGGAAGGTAAACACCAATGAGGATTTGAAGTTGGGGCCTCTCAAGCATTACCGCCTAGGATTGCAGCAAATGCCATAAAGCTAAATGTTCAATTAGAGGTGGCGATTTTCACCCATCTACCCAGGGTGCATTTAATTCCAGTGTGATATCTAGAACACTTTTCCAGAAACTTAGAGTACAAGAAAACATATTTAGAAAATTTTCATGAAAAATAAAAAAAATACTCAGTCTTCTTTGTAATTCCAATTTGAAAAGCATCAAAACATTGTTCTCTAGATTTTTCTTTTAATACTTTGGTTAGTGTATTACAAAGTTATCCATTCAACATTGGCCAAAAATCAGCATCCATTGTCACCCTCCAGTGGCTGCAGCTATAGCCTATAACTCTGCCACCCCCTGTTGTTCACCTCCGTTGGTAATCACACCTAGTGAACCGTCATCATTCATCACTTTACACTGATTGCCGCCTCTCACCACCATTACGGCCCACTGGTTGCCGCCTAACTTCCTCTTCCACCTCCTCTATCCATCATTGCCACCTGAGCATCTTAATTCTGGTATATTTTTCACTTTTCTAACTTTTCTCTTGTGCACGCTTTTTCTAAATTTTCAATGAAGTTTTGGTGATGGAAAATAGAAAAGTTATTTGGAAAACTAGGAATAGAGAATTGGAGGATTTACTTCAACTAAACACACGAATAGTATCTCTAATGGCTCAAATTTGAAAACTTGACCAAAAATGGAACGCTAAAAGTGGAATAGTCAGTCAAATATTGTCCAAAGTGTACTCAAATGCTTAACATTCCGTCCTTTGTTTTATTCAAAATATTACTTTATTATTCTAATACTAAGGTGTAAATGTATAATATTTAATACATTAGTTATGTATAAAATTTTCAGTCCGGTAGGGGGATACTACTGAACCCGTTTTGACCAGCCCATTTTGTCTCCTCTATGTTTGACAGCTATCTACATATGACATATATAAAGAGAAAACAATAAAGAAAATATTATCTGGATAACAGAAAAAGTAATGCACTCCAAACTATGCCATTACCAACAGAAAAGAAAGGTCATCAAGTTTTTCAATCCATTAACAGTCTTCTTACACTCTTACTGCTGTTCTAAGGTGGTTTTGAATCTTTTTAATCCTCGGAAAGCTGTGAAGCATTTTATATACAGCATTTTGCAGGCTCTATAATATGCAACCATCAGCAGGAGAAAGTTCTTTTAGTATTGAGATTAGGAACACTTAATATATAGAGTGCAATAATATGCCATGGGTACTAAATAGATAATAAACCTAATGCAACCTACTTTCCGAAACTAATGGAGAACTAATCATTCTTGTTTCTAACAATTTTGAGACCCAAGGGTACTTTACTGCACCCGAGTCTTTTATACTAATTCTATGATTGTACTTTTTGAAATGGATAATGCTCTGCAAATTCGTCTGTTATTATATAAGCAAAAAATCTACATAGATATATAGGTGAAAAGAAATATCTTCGTTGAAAACCAATGTGCATCAAAGCAACAATAACAATGATAAGTAAATATGATATATGATTTCTTTGGCTAAAACCAATGTGCATCAAAACCTTGATAAGCTGACATACCATTGACGTTTAAGGCCATAGAAATGCTTCACAAATTTCACCCTATATAGGAATTGATTAGGAGATAACCTAAACCTAGTCTTGAAATTTGATGTCTGAAAATCAAATGTTATCATCTAAAAGGCCAATGTCAATCCATATAAACTTCCATGGTTTCCATTTTCGCAATAAGGACGAATGTGTGTCAAAAAAAGCCACTTGCCTAAATTAATATAACGACTTCTTCACTGAAATGGTAATTGACTTCAACACACAATCATATCTAGCAAGTCTTTTCCCCTCGAGGCAAGAGTAACTCCATGTTTGATTAGCTTCAAAAGAAAATTAACTATTTTTATATGGCAACAACCTGGATTCCATACCCTGTTCGCTTATATGTTTGTGGTTCCACTACAGAAAACACAAAATCAATTTGTGTGGAAAGAGTGAAGTTGAGTATTTCAAGCATTTTTCCGGTGATGCTAACTTTAAAAACTTCTAAGACGTGCTAAGGTAGCTTCATACTTCTGATATCAGTTTTTGCATCTCGAATAGAATGATTCATTTCATACGCGAGAGAAGTATCTATGTTTACAAGTGATCAACTACATGGACAAACATGAATACATGACAAAGATAACTACTGGTTGGCAAAACACTACTGGTTCAAGAGTTCAATTCATCTCGGTTTTCATTCAGTTTTAGCAGATAACTAACTACCTTCTTAATGCTTCAATTGCTCTTTTTTTAACAGTTGAAATTTGCACAAAAATCTAACTTGCAGGTAACTTGATTACACCCAAATTACTCTTTTTCTTAAACATTTTGTATGTTAATTACTCCTTTAAGAACTGTTTGAAATTTCTTCTTTCTGCAATTTACGATCATGTTTCACATATTATATTCATAAAACAGATTGCGAACTAGTAAGTTCGTTGGAATAATAATCATTTTAATAAGATTGATACCTTGGAGTAATCAAAGCACTTGAAACACTGGCGCCACTCAATAGTACCAAACAGAAAACCTCCCTCGAGCTTTTGAAATTGCGATCATCGTTACTACAAGCAACAAAGAACAATCAAGAGTTGAAGAATGTCGAGTTATTACACAAATTTCGACGGACTTACTTGAGGTTCAGTTGACTTAGGTCCGGTTACCTTCGAATTCTGAGTATCGATGATGCAATTAGCCCTGAATAGCTAGATTTCTTCACTTCAAACGATATTCACGGAACAGCGTCGATCACATTCACGGCCAAAAATTTCGTTCTTCAACCGTTGACTGACTTGTGAGGTATAGAACAAACTCTTCACCAGCAACAATGCTACTGGTTTGGTAGCATGTGTTTTAATGTTTATTGAATCAAGACTAGTTTAATTAGCCGCGGGTATAAAAATAATAATATTAAATAATTATATAAAGAATGAAAGAAAAATAATGATAGATGGTATGACATCAAGACCACCTAGGTAAAGAACAAGAAAGAACCTGCACTCGGCTGTTTCATTTATTATATAATTATTTACCATCTAAATATTTTACAATTAGTTTAATTATAACCATAAATACTTAATCCTATTGCTTCTAAGTGTAACAATAATGATGACTTGTATAATAAATATAATCGCGTCTCTTCTTATCATAATAACACGTACTTTCTACTATCCAGTCGATCTGCCCTCCCCTCACGTCAACGTTTTCACCGCTGATCTGAGTTTGTGGCGTTGTTTGTCACTATCTATTTAAACTCTCACTTTCTTCGTCGCCCTCTCTTCACGTGATGTTTTCACCGCTAATGTTGGTGTGTGACGATGTATGTCACATTTTTTTAACCCTCATTTCCTTTACTTTCCATAATTATTTAATAACCTGTTAGTTTTATTTATTTATTAAACTTAATAGTTAAATCAAGATACTTTAATATAACAACTTTAAATTTGAAAGAAAAAAAAACATGGATATAAGTCTCGAAACCTAGCCTAATTACTATAGGTTTAGGAGCTTACCAATTAAGCTACAATGCATAACAATAAATTCTTTATAACCAAGATATATATTCTATAAACCTCAGGCGTAATATAGCAATTCCCGTTAGTAAACAGTATTTGGCGTATAAACAGTTTATATGGCCATAAATCTTATATATACTAATATACTTAAAAGGAGTAGAAAATATAAAATGAAACTAAAATATATAATCATGGAGTAACAAGCTAACAAATTACTATGCAAATTTAACAAAATGGAGTAACAAGCTAACCAATTACTATGCAAATGTAACAAGTTGTACTAAGTAAACTATTGAATTAGTAAACAAACTAATACGCAAAAAAAATAATACGGACAAAAAGTAAGAAATTACAATTTAAATAGTTACTAAGAAATAAACTAGGAATCAATGAACAAAGACTAAAAAAATATTCATGTATAAATAGCTAGAAAGATTTCACGTCTCAACTTTTAAATACATTTGGATTTCTGAATGGTCTTTTGATCATTTGTTCATTAACTCATCAACAATGAAACATAATCCTTGATCAACTCTGTCTTGATGTATTGGATCGCAAAAGCTCTAAAATTTGAAGCCTTCAATTTTGTTTTTCTTCAAGTCCTAATATGTTAGCCTTTGATTGCAATTGTTGATTTTATTTCTACTTTCTAAACGATTTTATGTGATGTTGTCCAAATACCCAATCCATTTTGTGTGATTTGTTCCCAAAGTTGCAAAGACAAACAATTTTGATGAATCAACGCTTCTTCGAATTTTTACTGTATTTGATCATCTGATTTCTGCTTTGTCACTTTGTTTCCATTATTAAATTTGGCGCATCCATCCAGCTGCTGAGACATTAGATGGCGCGTGACCCATTTAAACACCATCGTCTTCTCCCCATTCATTTTGAGTGACACATATAAGTTGGTCTCCATTTTTGCTCTCTCCCCTCTTTCTCTCTTCTTCTCTCTATATCTCTTATGTCTCTATATTTAATTCTTTTTTAAAAAATAGAGAATAATTGAGAAGAAAGAAAAATGTTTGATGTTAGATTGTAATAAAAACCTAAGGTTGTGTTTGGTTATGTAAAATTGTTTTCAGTTTTCTTAGAAAATTTTATTTTAAAAAAAAGATGGAGTTTTCATTTTCAATTTTTTATAAAAAAGTTAGAAAACCCATTTGGTAAAAACGATGGAGTTTTCATTTTCTAGTTTAGAAAATTAGACTACAGGTTTAGAAAAAAGTGGAAAAGAGGGGATATGAACTTTTCCAATTTTCCAGGAAATTAGAAAAGTGAAAACTCCTTATTTTTTGGAAAATTTTAGAAAAAAATATTAATCGAACATATTTTTAAAAATTTCATTTTCTATAGAAAATTTCTAGAAATTTACACACCCAATATTTAGTTTCGGTAGTTTCTTTTTCCCCGTAATCCCTTGTGAATTTAGGCACTTTCATTTTGCTTCCATTATCTGAGTTTCAGTTTTGGGATTAATATCGAGTTTACCCTACTAGTCATGTTACACGCGGAGTAAGACGAGTGGCGCTAAACTTCTAATAAAATATGAATCTGAAATCCTATCAATCATATAATGTAAATCAGTTATAAAAAAGGTCAGTCAACGTCTTCGCCGCGCCTTCCTTTCGAGGTTCATCGGAGTTAAGCTTCTTCAGCTGGAATTTTCCGATAGATTAGAAACTGCGATTTTAGCATGCCGCCTTTCTAGTCAGCCATTCAGCCAGGTATTCAGAGCTAGCGTCGCCGTCAACTATATCCGATCACTTAATTTCATTCTTATTTTTAGTATTAACGAGATGATCGCCACCCGCGCGTTGCGGCGGGATTAAATGACAAATAACATAAAAACTAACAAACAAACATAATATGGTGTGACATATATTTAAAAAAATTCATAGAGTTAATTACATCCACCACAACATTGACATTATTAACTTCGCAACCAAGTAAAGATTTTCACAAAAAAATACATAATTTTCATCCAAAAGCATGAAAGAATAAAAAAAATGTAATATTTATATAAAGATTCTATTACACCAGAATACAACAAACTTTGCATAAGTTATCATTGTATGTAACCAACTTTGTTTTTTTTGTTGGTAAACAATCAACTTTTATAATTTTCTTATTCTATGCAAACATTTTTTCTGTTTCATTTTAAGTTTTCATTGTATAAAATGAACTTTGCATAAGCTATCATTAAAATATGAAACTTAATTGTATTTATTGATAAAAATCAAAATTCGTTACATAAAATGATAACTTATTCAAAGTTCGTTGTAATATGGTGATATAAACATCCTGTAATAGGGAGAGAAAACAAAGAAAAAAAGCGTATTAAATTTATATTGAAATGTAGATATAAATAAGACTATTATAAATATATATTTATATCAAATATTATATACTAAAAATATCAATGAAAAATAAAGAATATGTAAAGTTAATAACTTTAATATAATATATAATAGTAGTATATAAATTTTAAAATAGAATAGAAAATACATTCATGGTATTTATGGAAAAAAGCAAAAAGATGCGTTATCTACAAAAAGATGCAAGCTACCCCTAGCTCTTGCTCCACGCACGCACAGGACAAAAAAATAAATATAAAAACTAAACTAATAGAGGAGTCGAACCCTGGACAACGGGTAATACCAACGGCCTACCATCTCATCTACAAAACATTAGTTTTACAATCACGGTTGTAATTATTTATAATAGAGCTCTTTTTCCTTTCCTATAAATTGTATAGTATATATAATTTGTATTTACTTCATCGTAATTTACTTCTTTTTATAGAATCGAGGGGAATTGCTTAAAGTAACTAAGTTATGATCAGTATGCTCGTATGGATATGAACTCTGATGTTTGCTTTTGCTTACTTTGATTTTGGTAAATTTCAATTTCTTATCCAAAACATTATGTGCGCTTGTAGTCGTATCAAGGTGTTTAGAAGTAGTTTTTCATGATCTATGATCATGTGTTCAAGTTTTACTGGACAAAAGATGTAGATTAGTGTGTACTAGACTGCGTGTGTTCTGCTATTAAAAAAAAGTTATGTGCCAAATTTCTAGATTACCCGGTTAAGATTTCCACAAACAGAAATTTATAGTAGTTTTTGACCAAAATGTTCACATCATTATTGGTAATTTTGATATCTACGTTGTCCTTTATTTTTACAATATGTTAAAAAATTACCTCACGAAATACTTATTAACAATACTTGATTTTTTCCTTTTAGCACAATCGTAATTTGTTCAAAAACCAATAAAGCTGAAGTCGGGGCTTTAGACCCCGACTTTTATATATAATATGTTACTCACTTCTTTTAAGCTTGCGACCACGGCAACCTTAAAGGTGAAGCCATGGTTTAAGACCATGACTTCAAGTATTCCTGTAAAAACCAAACCCGGCAAGTAGTTACTAAACCTTTTTTTTAACATATTGTAAAAATAAAGGATAACGTAGATATCAAGTATTCTTGATTAGCTACAGATCTGGGTGTGTGTGTGTGTGTGTGTGTGTGTGGTGGTGGTGGTGGTACCATGGAGATGGTGGTGATTTGTTCTTGTTCTTTTAATTACATATCTGGGTTTTCTTGTTCTTGTTTGGGTTTGTGTTTTCTTGTTCTTGATTAGTTACGGATATGGGTTTTCATTTAGTTACAGATCTTGTTCTTGTTCTTGGATCCGATTTGTTCTTGTTTGGGGTTTCTTGTTCTTGATTTATTTCCTGCTCTTGCTCTTGTACGGATGTTGATCGTGAATTTGCCATGATGGCGGTGGTGGTGACCTATGGTGGTGGTGGCGGGAGTTGCAGTGGTTGTGACCTACGATGGTGACTAATAGACGGAGAGAGATGAAGAGAGATTGGGGGTTTGTTTTTTATATTATTAATATTTTGTTTTAAAATTTTAAAAGTATTTAAAATCAAGAAAAATAATTAACAAAAGGGGTCAAGGGTAATTTAGTCATTTCATTTGGGTCAGGGACCACTGACATGACAAAAAGTAAACGTTTGAGACGCCTAGTGTATTTAATGAAGTTCAGGGACGAACGATGCAATTTGGAACAAAACACAAGAACGATTCGTGTAATTTACTCAAATAATAATAATAAATAATTATATAACATGAAAGAAAAAAATAATGATAGATGGTATTGACATCAAGACCACCTACGTAAAGAATATACTTACATAAAGAATATACTTAAAAGGAGTAGAAAATATAAATGAAACTAAAATATATAAACATGGAGTAACAAGCTAACCAATTACTATGCAAATTTAACGAATTGTACTAAGCAAACTATTGAATTAGTAAACAAACTAATTCGTAAGAAAAATAATACGGATAAAAGGTAAGAAATTACAATTTAAACAGTTACTAAGAATTAAACTAGGAATCAATGAACAAAGACTAAAAAATGTATACGTGTGTAAGTAGTTAGAAAGATTTCACGTCTCAACTCTCAAATATATCTAGGATTTCTGAATGGTCATTTGATCATTTGCTCATTAATTCATCAGCAATGAAACATAACCCTCGATCAACTCTGTTTTCGTAGCCAACAACCTTTGATTTCAATCAAGTCTTGATGTATTAAATTGCAAAAGCTATAAAATTTGAAGCCTTCAATTTTGTTTTTCCTCAAGTCCTAATCTATTAGCCTTTTATTGCAATTGCCGATTTTATTTCAACTTCCTAAATGATTTTATGTGATGTTGTCCAAATACCCAATCCATTTTGTGTGATTTGTTCCCAAAGTTGCAAAGCCATAAACGATTTTGTTGAATCAATGCTTCTTCGAACTTTTACTGTATTTGAGGATTTCTGCTTTGTCTCTTTGTTTCCATTATTAAAATTGGGCGCATCCATCTAGCTTCTGAGACAATAAATGATACATGACCCATTTAAACATAATCGTCTTATCCTTCTTCACTTTAAGTGGCACATATAAGTTGGTCCCCACTCTTGTTCTCTCCCCTCTTTCTCTCTTCTTCTCTTTCTATATTTAATTTTTAAAAAAAATAGAAAATAATTGTGGAGAAAGAAAAATGTTTGATGTTGGTTGTACTAAGATAAAAATTGGATGGATGCTTATAATTTTTAGTTTTCCGTAGTTACTTTTTTCCACGTAATCCCTTGTGAATTTAGGCACTTTCATTTTGCTTCCATTATCTGAGTTTTAGTTTTGGGATTAATATTGAGTTTTTACCCTACTAGTAATCAACTCTAAAACATTGTTCATATTACACGCGTAGTAACACGAGTGGCCCTAAACTTCTAATAAAATATGAATCTGAAATCCTATCAATCAAATAATGTAAATCAGTTATAAAAAAAAGGTCAGTCAACGTCTTCGCTGCGCTTTCCTTTCGAGGTTCATCGGAGTTAAGCTTTTTCAGCTGGAATTTTCCGATGAATTAGAAACTGTGATTTTAGCATGCCGCCTTTCTAGTCAGCCATTCAGCCAGGTATTCATAGCTAGCGTCGCCGTCAACTATATCCGATCACCTAATTTCATTCTTATTTTTAGTATTAATTTGTATTTACTTCATCGTAATTTACTTCTTTTTATAGAATCGAGGCGAATTGCTTTAAACGAACTAAGTTATGAGTATGCTCGTATGGATATGAACTCTGATCTTGGCTTTTGCTTACTTTGATTTTGGTAAATTTCAATTTCTTATCCAAAACATTATAACGTTTTTCCAAAGGCTTGTAGTTTAGCAGTATGTTTGGAAGGTGTTCTCCATGGTCTATGGTTGTATGTTCAAGTCTTGCTTGTAGTTTAGCGGTATCAAGGTGTTTGGAAGGTGTTCTCCATGGCCTATGGTTATATGTTCAAGTCTTGCTGTTTACAAAAAGTGCAGATTCAGGAGTAGATTAGTGTGTGCGTATGTGACTACGTGTGTTTTGCTGTTAAAAAAAGTTATGTGCCCAAATTTCCCGGTTACCCGGTTTAGATTTCCACAAACAGAAATTTATAGTAGTTTTTTTGACCAAAATATTTACATCATAAAATTTTGATATCTAAGTTATCTTTTTTTACAATATGTAAAAAAATTACCTGATTTACAAAATACTTATTAACAATAATTGTTTTTTTTTCTTTTAGCACAATCGTAATGTGTTCAAAACACAATAAAGCTGAAGGGCTTTAGACTTCTATATATAATATGTTACTCGCTTCTTAAAGACTTGCGAAAGTATAGGACACCGAAAAGAATTAAACTAGAGTCATGGTCTGCAACCATGGCAACCTTAAAGGTGAAGCCATGGCTTAAGACCACGACTTCAAGTATTCCTATAAAAAGCAAACCCGACAAGTAGTTACTAAACCTTTTTTTTATTATTTTCTTGCCATTTTGGGCTTCAAAGAGCCATGTGTTTAAATTTGAACTTCTGATGTCTGAACCATTTCTGGTTGTTTTAGAAAAGTAACCTCTCATTACAAGTAATATATATGTTTAAAGATTGAGCCTCTCATCTCATCTGCATTAAGTAGGTCCACTACACAGAGTTTGTGATTTAAAGTTTTGCTTGAATATGGCTGCATGATGCCTTTAGTTTGGGATACTTTTAATGGATTTTGTTTTATATATCTATGTATTTTGAAAAATACATGTGGATATATATGATGGTTTTGATTAATTGTAGTCATTCTTGTTGGGATCAATCTCAAGCATCATCTTCAATTCTCCATTAAGTTATTTGCAAATAAAGAAGATGGTAACAAAGTGTTTTAACAAAGAAGAAATACACCAACCCTTTTATTAATCCCACACCAAGTTACATAGTATAACCAGTGGCAGATCCGAGATTCCAAATATTGGGGACCAATTTTTTAAGTAGTCCAAAAACGACTTGAACATACGAAAGAAAACAAGAGATAGCAAACTAGATTTCATCGAGTACGACAAGCAAAAAAATACATTCTAAATTTGTCCTTTACGTTTATTCATCTTTTGGAAGCGTTGAATTACATCTTGATTTGAAACTTTGGCAAGGATCTCATTTTCTACGGCACACATTAGACAGGAGCTTAGAAAACTGTCACCAATTCGATTACGCCATTTACCCCAATTTACCCCTAATATGGTTGCATCATCTTCTCAAGCATCATCTTCTCCATTAAGTTATTTGCAAATAAAGAAGATGCTAGCAGTTGTAGAATACCAATTTTCGAGTTACATATACGGGATATGATGTTTATTTCAAAAAAGAAAACATGGAGTGTGTTAGAGGAGATGGTTTAGGTAGTTTGCAGTAATTCCTGCTCAATTATACATGTTCCACATGGAATATAGTTTCTGTTATTCAACTTTTGGGCAAAAGTAAGGTTATTTTAAGAAATAAGAACATATATAGAATACAAAGCAGACCTAACCGGGGACACTTTGAACTACCAATCTAGAGGCTCATAATTGTTTGCTGGTTGGTTTTCTTGTGTGCACTCTCAAAGTTTAAACTAACAAATCACCATATTGTTAAGAAATTTTTTGGAATCCATACTAGTTATCACTTAATTTACTATACTGATCACTCTTTCATTTATTAAACTATGTTGGATATTATAGGTTCCTAGTGGCTTAATGGCTGAGGAAGTTGTTGCAGAAGTGCTGCAAAAAACTAGTGAAACAGTATGGGATTCTATCCAACGACTTACCGAGGCTTCAATCTGTATGAACGATAACCATTCACGTTTCGAGGTGAAAATGAAGACCCTTTGTGCAGTAAGAGATGATCTTAAAGATAGAACATCCAAATACACTTCAACAAAGAAACGAACCATGGACGACTGGTTTCAAAGGGTAATGGATGTCGAAAAGGTTGCACAAGAACTCGAAAAACGGTTCACTGAAAAACAAGAAAGCTCAAAGTGGATTCATGTGCTTCCCCGATCAAAGTTAAGCAATCAAATGGCGAGTGTTTGCTTAGAAATAAGTGAACTTGTAATGGAGGGCAATCAATTGGGGGATACTTTGGTTCACAAAGTTGCTGAGCGTGTGGTGAAGATGACAACCCCGGATATCACTTATATCCCAACCTTTAAAAGTGTATTGGACAGAATACTGCAAGACCTGCTTAACGAAGATCTTAAAGCAATACGCGTTCTAGGAATGTTGGGAGCAGGAAAAACAACAATATTGCAGAATTTGAATAATCTTGAAAATGTTTCGAGTATGTATGAAACAGTAATCTGGGTAACAGTTTCAGAGGAGGAGAATAACAAAGAGAACTTGAGCATTGAGATACTGCAACACGTGATTGGTGAAAGACTGATTGTGGACATGGATGGCGCTACAGATGTTTGTAAAGTCGCGAGAAGAATAAAAGAGAAACTCGAGGGTGTAAAGTATCTGCTTCTGTTGGATGATGTTAAGGCGGAGCTTGATTTAGACATGATTGGTATTCCTGAAGGGGCCAAAGGCAGCAAAATAGTCATGACAACAAAATACCGCCATGTTCGCCTTCCTTCGTGTTCCAGTATTGAAGTGAAGAAGTTATCTCAAAGCGAGTCATGGAATATGTTTCATAAGCTACTGGCTCTTCCCAATGATTTAAAAGATAAACCACAGCTCGAACGCACTGCCCGTAAAGCTGTCTCCTTGTGTGGCGGTCATCCATTAATGATAAAAATGGCTGCCCGTATCTTCAAATCGATAGAAAGCCGTGAACTCGGTGAGATAAGTTGGAGTGACGGGTTACAAACACTAAGAAGGTGGCCAGAAAAGGGAAATCACGAGCCCATGAAAGACTTGCTTAAATTCTGCTGTGATCACTTGGATCTTGAACAAAAACCTTGCTTTCTTTATAGTGCATTGTATCCAGAAGACACTGAAATATCCACCGCGGGCTTAATGGAATGTTGGGCGGCTGAAAACTTTCTTAAGAGTGGTGATGATGCAAGAATAGGCGGACGAAATATATTGCGCCACCTAAAAAATGTAATATTACTCGAGGAAGGTGCAACCGGGCAATATGTAAGAATGCATAAATTGATCCGAGCAACAGCTTTAAATCTATTGTCTGATAGGTGTTTGGTGAAAACAAGTGAATCCCTACAAAAACTTAATGGTACTGTTGCTCCAAAGAGACAGTGTGTGGATTTGTGGACAGACAAGAAATGGATCTCTTTGGCGAACAACTCGGTTGATAACTTACCTGACGCCCCTCGTTCATCTCGGCTTTCGACACTTTTCGTCCAAAAATATTCGAAGCATAAGAAAATTCCCGATTCGTTCTTTAAACATATGAACAGCCTTCTGGTTTTAGATCTTTACATGACAGAGATCATGACACTGCCATCATCGATATACAAGCTGTCTAATCTTAAAGTTCTGTATCTAAACGGTTGTCATGTGCTAAAAGAGCTTCCCGGTTTTATAGGGCAACTCAAGTCTCTTGAAGTGCTTGATATCCGTGGCTGTGGAGTTGCTAAATTACCGAATCAGATTGAAGGGTTAACCCGAATAAGGCGTTTGTTAGTATCCTTTACCATGTCAACTCAAGACAACTATGATGTGATCTTTAAGTTGTCAGGACTCGAGGAGTTGATCATTGATGTGGATTCAGATATGGACGACTGGTGCAATAAGTTGATCGAAGAAGTTGTTTTAAAGGTTAACACATTGCCAAGATTGATTTCATTCCAATTTTGTCTTCAGAATAAAGTTATAGACGTGATACAAGTTGTAGACGACACTATAAAGATCTACGTGCCAAAGGAACACCATCTTCAAAGCTTTCTTGATCGAAGAACGGATCTTGAAACACTTTCGTTTCAAGTTTACATCGGCTGCTACATGTCTTCAGGCCCGGAAATCCCTGAATTCTACCGTTATGATAGGTACGTAAAGTATCACAGTGGAACGGGCAAAAATGGTGTGATCAATGAAGTACTTAGCAAAGTACACGCGTTTGAGTTGATCAACCATAATGAAATCGAGTACTTATCTGGTAATGTAATCGAAAGCATGGATTATGTCCAAGGTTGTCTGATTCAAAGCTGTGACAACATGAGGACAATTGTTAGGGGCAACAACACACGACACAGATTATTATTGCCGAACTTGGAAAGGTTAGATGCCAAAAACATGCCGAAATTGGAAAAAATATGGGAGGGCCATTTTGAAATCGGGTGTCTATCCAAACTAAAGATTTTGGTTTTTTGTAACTGTCCGATGATGACTATGGTGTTTTGCGATGTTATCGTTCAGCAGCTTCAACAGCTTGAATATCTAGAAATTCAAGACTGTTGTAGGGTTGAAGAGATTGTTATGTGTTCTGAAGATGTTAGTCCATATGTTATTCCTAAACTAAGTACATTGATTCTTAGTAAGATGCAAAGTTTAAGGAGAATATGCTCAAGACTGGATTGGACATCCTTGGAGTGTTTGAAGATACATGATTGTCCCACCTTGAAGGAATTGCCTTTCGATAGCTACAGTGCGATGAAGCTTCAGAGCATTGAAGTGGAAGAAGAGTGGTGGGAGGCGTTACAATGGCCGGATTCTAAGGTTAAAGAACGGCTTGTTGGGTGCTGCTTCTTCGGGTAAGTTTCTTCTAACAACCGAAATTCTATTCTTTTTTACTTTGCAAAGATATGTTAACAACATTCCAGAGGGCACGGAAAGTGGATTGCTATGGAAGTTTTTCCCTGTTCAAGTTACCCGGGGAGGGTGAGTCTTTGAGTTTGATGTACGCGGTCTAACCAGGGTAGACCCGTGACCGTTTCTTGAACCTTCCCTGGCCACCCTCAAGATGTTTACCTAGTGAGATTCGAACCCGTGACCTCTTTGAGGACGGGACGCCTTACCACTAGGCCACCTTGGTGGTGGTTCTTTGTTGTCTTACTGATTTTCATTATTATGATAAATCATCAATAACTTCTTTAAACAGTCCATACTTGCAAAAGTGTGTTAAGTTGCTCATGTTTGTTTGCATTGGTCATTTCAGGCAGCCGGCATAGCAATTTGGCCGCGGGTCATACATGTCGACGACAACCTTTTCTTCCCAATTAAGGATGCCTATTTTTCGTTGTAAGACAGATTGCAACATGTGAACTGTAAACAGCATGTCGTCAATTTGTTACTTGTATACTTATGATTAAAACATCTTATACACATCAACTTGGAATAAACAGTAACATGTGTGATTAAGGATATCATGAATGTGTATTTGTCCTTATAAGTTGTATTAATTGATATCTATTGAGTTCAAAATTTGGTTAACTAATATTTGTCTTGTTTCACAGACATAGTCGATGAATAACACTATTATCAAGGATACATGATAGGTAGTTTGAGGACAAATTGAAACTTTCCTTTTTTTTTTAACAGCCAGAAACAATATAAATTATAAATAAAGATCTAACGAAGTGCTAGATAAAGTAAAACAAAACAAACAATACACATGGATTATTACACCACTTAGTCCAAGAAACCTAAGGAACCTTACCACACCTGTTCGAGCGTACCCGAAGGCTCAAGGCCCACGACCACCCCAATGAAGGAGCCGCGGATATAACACTAGGAATAGAAACTCACAACATTACTATGATCGCTTGAATGACAGATTTTAATTAAAAAAAATCCGATTCAACCTTAAAACACCACCATCATTTACATAAGAGAGCCAAATTTGGGCTAAAAGGCTACCAATACCTAATCCTCCTATTTCTTTACTCAGAAATAACTATTTGTCAACTATTCATGTAATTTTCTTTTCATCCTTCTCATTTTCCAAAAGAATTTAGAACGAATCGTTACTAAATTCTTGATAACTTTAGACGAAATTAGAACATTAAGGGGCTGTTTTTGTTGGCATTAAGTTAAGAGTCAATTAGTCTTCATTAAGCATTATGTTTTTTCTAGTCTCATAATTATTTGTTAGTTATTTAATGATGGAATCTCAAATGAAGTTAATAGTCAGGTTGATAATGGAGCTCCACTTCAAGCTGTTTCGTCTAGCAAACAATTATTTTACTATAAATATTCTTATTGCATACGAGTGTAAATTACACAAAAATAAACTTTATTTGTTAGTTATTTATTGATGGAGTCTCTAACTACTCTTTTAATTTAGGATATGTTTGGTTAGACGAAATTAAATATCGAAGGAATAAAATGAAAAAGGTAATGAATGAGTAATGGAATTAAATCATCTATTGCATTCCATTATTATGTTTGTTTTGTATAGGAAATGAAATAAATCAATTAGTTAAGTTTTCTTTATTTATAATTAATTTTTTTATTAGAATAGTCTTTACATACGACATTTAAAAAAATAGAACTTTATTTATATTTTTTTTATTGAAAACAATACTTTCTTATCAAATTTTCATATTTATACACATTTCTAAATATGTATTTTACTTTTAATTAGTTACTAAGTCAATAAAAGTATGTAGATTAATAACTTATTATATAGAAGAAAATTTTAGTTAAGAACATTATAGAAAATATCTTTTAAAAGATAATTTTGTTAATGTTAGTAAAATAAACTTTAAGAAATTAGATTAATTAATAAAGTTTATTTCATTTCATTATGGAATGAGAAAAAAACACATCTTCCCTATGGAATGAAATGAAAGAAATCACATTACTTGTGTAATGAGTCATTCCATTCCTACGTGATAAACAAACAAGTTTTTCTATTACACAAGAATGAGTTATTCTATTTTTTTCTTAATCTTTCATACCAAACATGGCCTTAAAGTTAAATAAAAAAAGACTAGAAATTAAATGATTGATCCATAGTGATTCTCCCAGTGCTCGTATGAAAAATAGTTCCCGTTTAACCGTTCTACACACACACATACACACACACACATATATATATATATAAAATAAACATATCATGTTTTTTTTGTATCATGGTATTTTAGTCAAGAAATGACTATAAAATTTAATTTGTTATAAAAAAGTTCTGACTTAACCTTAATTTTTTAGCATGTCATAATACCCTTTTAAATAAATAAGTTAAAATATCTTTTATACTGAAATGGAATTTACAATAATTTTCTACAACAAGTTAATATTTATAATTCTTTCGTGCTTTGAATTTGTTCAATGTTTTAAGGTTTTGTTTAGGCAAACAAATTCACGATTTAGGAACACCAAACCATCGACATTCATCTTCTTCATGGATTCATGATTTGGATTTGGAATTCATTCATGTTAATCTTCTTCATCTTATTTTCATCTTTCAATAATTAAAAAAATTAATAAAAGATAATGAATTTAAATTTTTTTAAGAGAACTGATATGTACACAATAGAATTTGTCCATATGTAACACGTACAAGCAGTTAATAGCGCATTGTATAAGCTGATTATGCATAAATTATTAAATTTGTTATGTATGGACAATTGTATTGCGTACGAATCATCACCCTTTTTAAACCAACCCGTGTAATCCATTGAAAAAATAGTTAATCCAAATAAAAGAAATTTTGAAAAAATGGACATGTTGCCGAAACTTTTTTGTGACATTCGCAAGTATATATCATTACTCATTCAAGAAAATGACATGTTACAAAACAAAAACTATTCGATTCCGCATCATCACGCAGGTACGATGCTAGTAGGATTTAATTTCTAAATTACAATCTCTAAATTTTCAACCAAACATATCAACTTATGATATATTAAACACAAATCCCAAAGAAACGTCTTCTTGATTAGTTAGTCAACATTTAAATATCTATAAAATGACACCTCTAAAAAACGACATTTTAAGCAAAATTTCATTTACATTGCTATTTTCATAAGTAAAGGTATTTGAATTTATTTTAACAAAGTAAGGATTTTTTTTTCCTATTTCAAGTAAATAATGTTACGTGGCATCCGCAAATTTCATGTTCATAATACTTTAGGGACTATTACACACAAAAAGTCTTAAACTTAGGTTGAACGAGATATTATAATTCGTTCGTTGTACTGGAAAACAAAAATAAAAATGAATAAAATATAAACTAAATACTTAAAGCAAATTTAAAATGTTTTCCAAAAACACAAACGTGTTAAATAAATGATATAAAAATTACAAATTTGGAATTAGAAATATGATGATATCTATTTTGGATAATAAAAAAATTATTTATTAAGGTATAAAAATTAAATATCTGGAATATTTTAACTTTTTATTCAGAAACATAAATTTATACTTTAATGAAAAGAATATCATACCCTCTTTAGATTGAGAGAGCGTGTTAAAAGACTTTTGGCTTTTTTTATATAATTAATAACTAAGTCTTTTTATAATGTTGTACAAGAAAATATATTTTATGCCTTACAAAATGTATTTTTTTAGTATTTGATTTTGAAAATTATATGTAAAAATAAACATTATATTACGATAAACAATTTATATCGAAATGTAAATAGAATGAGACGGACACACACACACATATATATATATATATAATTATTTATATCTACACCAAACATTGATGTTAAATTATATAAAAGATAA
This sequence comes from Pulicaria dysenterica, assembly GCA_947179395.2. Classification (NCBI taxonomy): domain Eukaryota; kingdom Viridiplantae; phylum Streptophyta; class Magnoliopsida; order Asterales; family Asteraceae; genus Pulicaria; species Pulicaria dysenterica. Next base: position 34,663,439 of record OX359296.1, on the reverse strand, counting down.
AAAGTAATATGTGAAATAAAATAGTGTAATAAAATAACAAAAATAAAAATAAAATGATAATTAATATGTTTTTCTTTGAATATCGGAACACACACATACTAATCTACTCTTAAATTTATAATGGCGGAAAATGAACCTATGACCATAGACTAAGAAAAACACCTTCCAACAATTTATACAGTTAAACTGCAAGTTTTTTAATAAATAAAAATTTAAATGGGTTTGTACGTTGTAACATTGCATGAATGGCATTTAATGCGGCTAACAAGAAAACACAATGCGTATAACCTGGAAACCCATGAAAGAAAATGACAAAAGTAAATTATCAAGAATTAAACTCTTGACTACAAAGATAGAGTCATGTTTATCTTTCATACTTGTACTAGTGGGGTACCCGCGCAATGCGGCGGTGACAGCAAATAAAGAGGGATGTTGGTAAGTTTATGATCGTCCGCAATAGATAGGACATTGCAATGAAAGCTCCAAATGGTGTTTAATGTCGAAATCATGTTACAAAATATTTAGTGTAAATTAGATTGAACGATTTAACATTCATCACATCTAGTTTATATGGAAGTTTGATGTTAATACTGTGATACTAAAAAGAAATAGATTTAATGTTGAAAACTTGAGTAGATGACAATCTGGATGGCTACATTTTCACATAAACATCGATACTGCCTAATCTATCCGCAAGGTCAATCATTGACTCGAAATCCACATCAAATAGCAAGTTTCCTCGACTGTTAAAGTCGAAAGGGGCACAGTAATGCAAATCTTCAAATTTATGGAACCTCTGATGCATGAACTCCAAAAACTCTGAAATATTCCAGCCAGTAATGTCGAGATCCGTAAGTGTGTACATCTCGCCGCCTAAGTAACAAAGGAACGGGTCACTTGCAACATTACCACTGTGATAGCAATTCACGGTTATAACTTGACGAGCCTGAGCAATGATAGAATGGTTAATTTTTAAATAAATACATTAGTTTATAACAATCAATAATATTATGTTCTATAATAAAACAATTCATCAATTTGTATAGAATTGTAAGGATTAAGGCAATAATTTTTTTAGCAGCTAAAATAAAATTTTAAATTTCGTTTAAAATTGAATATTTTGACAATTGATCTTCTCGTGTTTTCTAAACATTGTTTGTTAATAAAGATTTTTTTCAGTTTTTTTAAATAAAGATTTTAGTAAACTTTAATAATAACCACAATACTGAAACGAAGATCACATTAGCTTTACTACGTTATAAAGCCCAACTGTTGATCAACGGAAGTCAATGAAGAATCTAAATTTTTTAATTTTAATAAACACTATTACATCTCGACAGATTTCCGACAAACAGTATTATTTTTTTAAGCTCATATTGGACCGCACTTATTTTTATTTTAATTTAAGATCCTTTATATTTCACAGCTTATTAGGCTGCTCGTTATGCCTAACCCGATCCTATCGGGTATCAATTTAGTATCAATTTATGTTTGGTATTGAAATCAATTTATATCTAAATATCCAACTGTGTTTTTCATAAATATGAGTGTTTTGGTTGTAGGTTTGTGTTAAGGGCATAATAATAATTTTAAGTGACTGCATTTTAAGAGTTTTAAGCAATAATGCTTAAATGCTTTATATAATAGTAAAAATACCATTCAAAAATAACAATATACAATGATATCAAACAACAAAAATCAAAGTGCAATTTATTGGCATTAATATTAATAAGTATTATTACCCAAATTCGTTACATAAATCAAGAAAACATATAACTTTGACAATATTCGTTGCAATATGATATACTCTAATATAATTTTTATTCGTCGTCTTCAGATTCATCTATCAACCTATAAACCTTGTTTCGGCTAAACACTGAGATTTGGTTCCTTTTTTTCTTCACATTTTTCATAATCAAAATTTCATAATAGGAAATGTCAACGTCGATAACATCATTCCAGTCCCAATTTAATAGATTTTCTTCTCTTGTTTTCTTTTTGCTAATCTGAACAAAATAAATATTGAACATTAATATTCTTGTATTAGTACGAAATACCATTTTTCTAAAATACATGTGATTCTTTATTCATTATTAGTGTTGGTATTGACATTATATTTATTACATTATAAAACAATTACATCAAATACTATGTTACTTAAATTTTAAGTAACATGAATTTACCTTATTACCCTCACACCTCACAAAATAAGTTGAATGGTTAAGCCATGACTCTTAGTTGATTTTCAAATTTAATTTGGAAAATATAACACTCTAATTAACATCTCATTTTTACGAAGGTATTGCCATATGAAAGTCAAATTCTTTATCAAAAGGCATGTATACGGAAAACATTAAAAGTTTTACACCGATTGTCAAATTCAAGCTACTGCACACAACGTAAATGACAAAATAAGAGACAACATATCAATGTGATTGTTAATACTAAAAGCGAAGAAGAGGTAATATCTTAAATCATTTGCCAAATCGTTTTAAAGCGATACATCACAAGTATACATTTTACACTTCTACAACCAACAAAAAATGGATTTACCCTATCCTCAAGTTTTACCTTTGAAAAAGATATATGAATTCGTTAACTAAAAGTTTATTGTGAACCTTATTAATTATGCTTTGTAAAAAATATTTTGATCTTATGAATGTTTTTGATTAAAAAGGCATGGAAATAACACACTGTATAAACGTAAAATAATCATTATTTAACAACTATTTATTTAACAACTTAGCAGCATGATAGTAAAAATAACATATTTTTACTATTTAACAACTTAGCAGCATGATATATAGCATCGAATATTAAACTAAAAATAACATTTTTTAGCCGCAGCATGATAGTAAAAATATTCAATTACATTAAACTACCACACAAAGGCATGTAGACACTAACAGTCAAACGTGGATTAGATGTACTTACCTGAATTGCATCATTTGTCAAAATGGATAGATGAGCAAGATCTTGAGTAACAGAAGCAGTGACTTCACTCAAAGGAGTAGGAGGAGTGTATTCATTCATACGAGCAGGAGAGTCTTCAAACATTAGAGTGTCTTCAAACAGTCCGGTAATAAGAGAGAAACAAACCGTGTATGTTTACCTTTGTTATTGCAATTGCTAATAAAAGAACAATCTTATTTTTTGTAGGCAATGGGTATGAGATATATATAACAGTACAATAGAAATGGAAATTATATATATACGGAAACTCTACATAATTAGAGGAGAACAACAAGATTTTAGTTAACAAGCAAATTCATTCCTAAATGAATACATATAATTAATTCCAAATTGATTGCATATTTAATTTAGATAAGTCATTTAAATAAAAAATTTCAAATTTAATGTAAAATTCATTCCAAAAATAACAAATCGTTAATTTTAAATGAACAGTAAACAACTTTTAATTCAATATATGAGCAAAACAATAAAAATGTAAGAAATTAATATATGACACTTTATTGCCAACATTTGTAAAGGGTTTACTGCCATATTTCTTATAAAAATCCCAAAATTTTAATAAGACAGAGAAACTCGTATCAAACACAATTTTCTTAAGAATAGTAGGTATCAAACTTAGAGAATAAAAACCTCCTAATAACAACTAATAATAAACATAAAAACAGTTAAATTAAGTCCATGTTCCAACTTCAAAGTAGTATGTATTTATTAAAACCCCATTAAAAGTAATAGCTAAGTTATCAATATTTTTATGCAATAAACATGAAAGGATTAAACTTTAAACTGCTACTGGGAATCTCATTATCCTTTTAGCACTCACGGTTTATTAAGTTTCAAGTTTTGTAATGTTTTGTGATAAATTTCTACTACTAACAGAAAATTGTTAGATTGCATACCCTTGCCATTATCAAATGTATATCATTATAGTTTAGTCAAAGTATGTATATATATATATATATATATATATATATAATAATGTCTCGATCAATGTTCTAAATTATACTCCTATTTCTTGGTAGCCACCACAAAAACTTTGCGTCGTCTGTTTTTATTTGCCGCCGCATAGAGCGGGTAACGCGCTAGTTATAAAAATATAGATGAAGAGGGGGTACCTCATAACGATCCATGGTAATATACATGCAGCCTCCACCAGAAGCAACCTGTGCATCAATGCCTTTGCGATGTAGCTCTGAAAGTTCTGCTTCAAGTATTTCAGCAAAACCAACACTTGAGCCATCTAAATCATCACGAAAACTGCAATCCAATGTGACAAAGGAAGATCAGCAAAGGAAGATAAATTGTTACATTAGTCAGATGTATATTACCTGTATTTGATCCAGGCGTGAGTGCACACCCCCATCACTTATCAATCCAATAAGGCAAGGTATTACTTGCAAAGTTCTTTAATGTAATTAAAAACTTCATCTTCGTATATCTTTCCAGAGGCAAGAGCAAGATCAACAACCTTTGAACTAAACAAAACAAAGATTAATTAGTAAAGGCCAGCTGATAGCATTAGTGAATATTCAAAAAGTACAGTCTACAGACACGGAGAGGGAATGTTCCACAAACTCAAGTGAATGAGGATGATAAAACGAATAGCATTCTTATCGACTTTGTTTGATACTATTATACAAAGTCGAATAGCGTGTATTTACTATTAGAAAGTATTTAATCACCTTCTAATAATCAAATGAAGGGAAGTAAGATTACCCTTGAGCATAGATCCTTCCAGCACCAAGAGCATTATGTCCGACTTCACTGTTTCACATGTCGTCCTCGGTGGGAAGCCCAACAACAGTACCATGAGCCCTTAATAATCTCCATTTATCAGGAGCACCCTACAGCAAAAGACAAGCATCAAAAGCTATTCAGTTAATTTGATAACTTACATATCACTATATATATATATATATATATATATATATAACATCTACAAAGATATCTTGTAACCAGTTCGTTTTGGCTCAAATATAATAAATATCTTCAATTTGCCTATGTTTATGGAACTGATTTATGCAAGAAAGTCATCTCCATAAGCACCGAACCATTCACTTCAATAAACTTCACCTATTTCTCTTACTTTAAAACAATTTAAATATTTCAGATAGTTCAGTAGGATTCTTCATATATACCTAGCTTCAAAATGTCGTATATCATAAATTGATCAAAAATCATCTATTTAATATTGAATCATAACATTGTCAATTACTGAAGTCAGGCATGGATGTTTACTGAGTAGTTATTGATACTCTCCAATTCCAAATACTTGCCAGTTGCCACTATTTCACTTGAAAGGAATATACATAGAACATGGAAGGGAAGTCACAGTGTCACACATGACACACTTCTTTTAAAAGTTACAATCATATTAATCTTGAACTCCAAAGTAACAATGGAGGCTAAGTTGAGCATAATGCTCCCTACTTCACATTAGGTTTTCAAGTTAAAACGTAGCTCTCGAAACTCAAAATTGACATGAATATTTCTAGTTTTTTAGCTTCAAAATTCTGTTTATCAATAATTTATCAAAGATATTAACTTGAAAGCATCATACACAGATCTCACAACTAAGATCATATTGGAATTGCATTTAAAAAAATTATCAGCTTGAGATACAAATATCAAATAGTTCTAGGAAGATCAATTGCAAAAGACATTGCCTGACTTGCGAAGATTGACTTTACGCTTATGAGGCTGCGGCTGTGCAGTAGCATCTTTCGCCTTGCGTGCAGCTCTCTTAGCCAAATTAGTCTGATGTTGTTTCCCCTGTGTGTGCGCCAAGTATCATATTCCCCATAAACATATCAAAATTAAAATAGAACCTTGATACCTTCTGATGATCTGTTGGAATGTGTAAAAAAAAGCATAGTTAAAGGATGAATTAAACTCGAATCAGGGAGGAAGGTAGTGGTTTGAACAACAGTTGTGGTGGTTTTTGTGTCCAGTTCTCAATAAAATCAGGTATTCTCCCGGCCAAGGAACTCTCGTCAATCCTACCGCAAGAAGAGAACAATTAAAATTATGATACAGTATTTTGTAAATCACTATTTCACTTGTTGAAATCACTATTTCACTTGTTGGGTCAAAAGAAACAAAGCTAAGATAGTTGTGACTTACAATTTTTCTAAATTCGTCAGATTGCCCTACGAAAACCAGTAAAATTCGTCAGATTTAATACATGCAATACATCGATTTAATATTATTTGCAGAAGCAAGGCTGCAAGACGCAAGGCTGGAAGAAAAACCTTTCAATCATTCATCGATTTAAGGAATAGTGGAATTGCGAGGGCAGAAAACCCTAAGACGAAGGGGAAGGCGACGCTGGCTCATCATCAGAGATGGGCATTCAGCGAAAGGGAGCAGCAGCCGGAGAGGCAGAGATGAATGTCGAATGGTAGAGATGATTCCATCGAGAGGAATGGTGGCGTCAGGATGTATTTTAAACCCTTCTTTTCATTTGCAAGGCCAGATTTGATGGGAGTGGAATGGACGGTGGAGATGAATAGTTGACATAATTTTAAGAACTAAAATCTTAAATTTAAGAGGAGAGAGAAGGGTTTATGCTTAATAAAGTAGTAAAGATAACATAAATTTAGTTAGCCATAGAAACCGACAAAAAGAGTATTGTTTATAGTTCCTCTAATTTCATCTGTAAAAACAGATAAAAAGAGTATTGTTTATAGTTTCTATAATTTGTTATTATATATAATGTTTATTTGTAATTTTCAATTTTTTTATATTTATTAAGAGTATCCAACTTAATTTCTTTTTTCTCCTAGGATTAATTAAAGAGGAAAAAGGTGATTGGGTGAGAAAGAATTACTCAAATTATGTCTAATTTTTATTGATTAAAAAAAATGGGCACCTTCAATAAAACTGGTCAAAAATTAAGTTATTTTTATGTAGTTTTTCTATATAATGATATAAATATATAAATAATAATAACAAGGAATTATAATAGTATAATAAGGTCGCGTCAAATTTGCCACTTATGTTGTAGCCTAATAGTAAGCACTAAGTGCTTTGGTGCGGTGCCCCATTGACCAGTCCCGTTAAAGACAAAGTGGAGTAGTTTAGGAGCCGTAAAAAAAGGTGACGCCAAATAAAAAACTTAATGCACTGTGAGGATTTTTTATAGAAATGATGGGATGATAAATGGCAATAATCTGAAGTTTTCCTTCGATTTTGAATAGATGAAATTAATTGATGACGTTAATGGCAATAACGACGGTGGTGGTAGGTGTTGGAGTTGATGGTGAAGTGGTGGCGGTGCCAAGTCTTTGGCAAAGAGAGAAAGAGGGAGACGGTGGGGGAGGTAAGAGATAGGAGTATGTAAAAGAGATACACGGCAAGAAAAAGGTGGCCAGGATATATTGTTGTGGTGACCAAATCAAAGATGGTTGTGGTGAGCGGAGATGCTTGTGGTGATGACTGTGGAATTGGTGGGTGGCGAATAGCACGGGGATAAAGAGATGTATGATAAGAGAAAAGAGAAGATATGTTTTTAAAATTTCCAATCTTAAAATTTAAAATTGATTTAAAAATAAGAAAAATAAATAAAAAATAAGGCAATGGGCAATTAGGTCATGTTTTTAAAATTTCTGATCTTAAAATTTAAAATTGATTTAAAAATAAGAAAAATAAATAAAAAATAAGGTCATGGGCAATTAGGTCTTTCTAGTTTAACTAGGAATTAAAAACGCAAGAAGCTTGGTCATTTATTATGAACCAAATTCCAAAAATAAAAAGTTATAAATTAAAATTGTAAAAATCAATAGTTTGAAACCAAAAATATGAGTTTAAAAAACATAGTCCTAAATTTTAATATTTAATCACATGTAATTCAATATAAAATCACATGTGATTCAATAAAAATCACATGTGATGGTAAAATCATTACCTGTTAATTACGAAAATGCCACTCCGCCCAAAATTTTAAAATTCAATCTGTACCACTAATGTGTCTGATCCAAAGACTAAGATTAGTCTTTTGAAACTACGCAATAAATATTGACTATATTAAATATTTCTTCCAAAAATATAATTAAGTTAGATTTTCACGTAAATTCTAAACGTAATTTTGTAGTTCACACTTGGTCCTTTTATCAAATAAGATTTCTCCGTTAGTTATACTACCTTTCTAATCTTCCTCTTATAATTGCTCTTCTTTTAGTAAAAAAAATAAGAAAAAAGAAAGAGGAAATGAAGGATCATTTAATATTTGGTTGTTAATTCGAGTCGAAAGTCAACTAAACGCGTAACCCAACAAACCTTGGTTGTTATATATTAAATTATTAATCAGACAAATAATGGTGAAATATTATATATTATTGTTTAATTGTAGGAAAATGCGTATATTTCCATTGAAAGGAATGGGATGGAGGGAGATAAAAGGAAAAATGATGTAACGTTGACGTGATAATAAAAATGAAGGGGATGGATGCTCCTAGTTTTAAAGCTTGCAAGAGAAGGAAAACATGGTGTGTATATATATATAAGGGTAATTTGCATAAAATATGTTATTGTATTATATGCGAACAACATTTTATGTGTTTATCTTTTAGTTAGCATTGTATCAGTAAATGGTGCCAAATTTTAATTATATACAAGTACTTGCATACAGTGAGAGGATTATGAAAGTCGATTGTATTATATTTCAAAATAAAAAGTTTATACTATAAAATAGTAAACAAGACAAAATTCGTTGTAATTTTGTGCATTATTCTACTATATAAACCATTTAACACTCTCTCTCCTCTTAACTTTTAAGAACTTCTTAAAATTATGTCAATCTCTAATCTCTACCCTTCTTTTTATCTAAACTAATTTCATCAACTTAATTTTTAACCATTTCTCTCTCCTAATAAATTTTAACTTTAAATTTATTTAAAATATATTATCCCACTAACACATTCACCCACATCAATATAATTTTCAAATCTTATTAACTTCTCTCCTCTTATTTTGTTAAATATAATTTTTTTTAATTTTTAATGTTTTTTAGAATTTATTTTTTAAATTAATAAAATATTTGATACAAATATAAGATAAATTGATAAAAAATCGGACATATTGCTGAATTTTCTTTCGTGACATTGAATTACGCGTTACATCCTTGAAAACGACATGTTACAAAACAAAGACTATTTACCGCAACAACATTGCGCAGGTACACTGCTAGTCCTAGGAAAACGTTCAAACAAGAAATCTTTTTCATTCAATAACTGCGAGAACTATATTTAACATTATTAATAACTCATTTATTGGCGTATTTTGGTCCATTACATATTTTTTTAAATGTGAATTACGTTCAGGTGAACCATCATTAATAAGTAAAAATTGAATTTTTCGAAATACCTCACATCTATATATATATATATATATATATATATATATATATATATATATATATATATATATATATATATATATATATATAAGGCATGCAAATTTTCCAAAAATAATCATAAATTGATTTACAATTAACCAATCACAATCTCCAATTTCAAAATTATTCAATTTTCAAAAACAATTTTGGAAATATGTGGATAATCGAATTAAATTCAATTTTTTCGAATTTAATTCAATTTTAAATTAATTGGGATGAGGCTAAATGAAAATTAGAGGGGGTTTTATAAAAGATTGTGAAGGGCTTTTAAGAAAATATGAGGGTTTTTTTTTTAAAAATTGTATATTAATGTAATTAATTATAAGATGTATATAAATAATGTTTAGTAACTTGTGATATATTTTGTTTATAGAAAAAATAATTATATATTTACGACCGTCTCATTTTTATCTACGTTTTGGTATAAATTTTATTGTAATATGACAATTTTGTGAAATTAGTATATTATCATTACACATGTGATATATTATTTACTGCATTATTTTTATTTAAAATTTTTATTAACGCAAATACACTTCTGAAATACCCGTGCGTGCACAGATCAATAAACTAGTTAATTTGTAATTAATAAGCAACTACCATTATTAGTCACTGGTTCATTTTAATAAAAAACAACACTTTTTATATAAAATCAGTCTTTGTTAAATCTTTCCATTATCCGATATATAATGGTAACAAATGATATGATAAGATGGGTTGAAAATGATCCTCGTTTGAATAAATCAGCTTTGAAAAATATTATTAAAAGAAAAAAAGAGGTACCAATCTACATATAATAGATAGTCGAGGGGCATTTAAAAGAAACTCCCTAAAAAGTGAATGATGCAATGTGCTAGCGTCTTCAAGGAAGTTGCCGCGAAAGTGTAAACGTAAATGACAATGAGATAATCGTAGAATATGAAGTAGTTGGAAGAATGACGTACGTACTAGGAAATCATCCCAAATATAGTTACTTTCTGTCAAATTTACTCCTAGTATTCAATGGTGGTCCTTTATGACCCAATATTTCTTATCTAATGTCTTTGTTGACCATCTTGACTTAAAAAGTTTGTATTTTGTATCACTACCTAGGCCACCCATAGCGGGTGACCCGAAGCTTCTGGAGTCTCGGCTTCATTTGGGAGAAGCCATACGCGTGCATCGGGTTCACCCATTTTCTCTCACCTTCGGCTTCCTCAACCCGACTAAACAAAGTTTTCTTTTTTATATTTGGTTTATAGAGAGAATAAGAAGAGAGAAAATATTTGGGTTGTTTGGGTTGAGTGTTACTTAGGTTTTGGGTTGATTTGGGTTGGGAAGGAAAAAGTAAGAAAAGTTGATGTGACATTTGGGTTGATTTGGGTTTACAAATGCTATACTCATGTCCTTAGTTTGGGGATAGGCTTGACTTCAAAGACTAATCCAAAATACAAAACGTTTATGGTTTATCGGAGTTGAAAATGTTGGGTTTATGGGGCTTATCGTTTCCTCGAGCCGGTCAAATCCACGACTCTTAAACCCATCGCTCATGTAGAATTGCAGGTGCATCCCATATTGGTGAGGCTAGAAGGATTCTCCCTTCTTATAAGGAGGGGATATTTTACTCCTACTAAATGACGTGTTTTAAAGCTGTGAGAGGCAACCCAAAGTGGACAATATCGTTGGTAGGTTCCCTGGTTGCGATCCTAATAGAGAGGTATAATTTGTTGAACAAACTCATGTATCAAGGGTTCTTTTGCTCTAAGGGGTTGGTATCACTTCATAATAATATACCGTGTCATGTTAGTTTTTTTATTACATAGTCATCACACTACAATAGTACTCAATCACACCATCATACATACTTATGTACCAACCTGTTAATACACACTAAATATATTTGAATTATCAAATGGTTGGCTATCATATCATCTCTATTATAGTCTTTTAGACATCACGTCATGAATGGTTTCTCATGCCTTCCATCACAGGCTTTCTTTGCCGGCTCTAAGTTAAAGAATTTAGCAAACTAATTGTGTCTCTTGTTTCCTCTAGATTTTTGGCAAAGAACTTAGATATAAAAAACTATATACAGGCTAGAAACAAGAAAGTACTAAAAAACAAATTGTCAAAAAAGATAACATGTATATCTAAATTCACCAATAAAGTTAATATGAAAAAAAATTATGAAGTTTAGTTTATTATACAAAAGATTGTAAATTTCAATTTTGTATTAAAAAATTTGTAGATATTAAGTTGTAATTAAAAAGAGTATTATGACATACCAAATAATCAAGGTTATATGGTTAAAAGTCCTCTTTTTAAGCAAATTGAAATTTATAGTTCTATCTTAGTAGTAGTAGAAAATACATGCAATTTTTATTAGCAAATTTTAATATTTATATTATCCGTTTTGACAATTTACCTGAAAACTGATGTACCATTAGTACATTCATTTGAAAAAAAAACATTAAAGATAAAATAATCTTAAATTAGTTAAATGATTTGATTCGATTCTTCCAATTTCCAAACTTGACTTCTACTATAAAGTCAACATGCTACAATGACACGAGGGAATGAAATATGAGATAGTTATGCATCTTTTTAACACACAAAGAAAGGACGCATGAAGAAATTGATTAGTTTTATTGTTCTAGTTCTAACTAAAATTAAATTTTGTGTATCAGTATATTATATTCATGACCATCACCACCATAACTATCAGCGACCACATAGTACGTTACTTTTGTCGCAAACCATCACCACTATCGTTGGCCACACACAATCTCCACCACCACTGATCACAGCCGCTTCCTCTAGCAACTACGTACTATTTGTTTGGGCATCAAATGCATGCCACAAGAGCAAAATAACATGAAGGTTTTGCATGATCAAAAAAGGAGTATTGTGTTTGGTTGGGGTTTTAAGGAATAGAGTATGAGAATGATAATGATTAACATTAGTATGCTGACTAGGTGAAATATAAAGAATCATTACCCATTAATAGGAAATAAATCATTCCCAGTAAATTGAGGGTGATAAATTCATGGTAATAGATTCAAGTATGTGTGTCTATCCACTAATCACCACCACCACTACCACCACCCACCACCAATAGTACTACCACCACCCTCTGCTCCACCACCGACCGAAACGTTTTTGTAACTCGTCGGACAATCACTACCCCCTACCGCCACCTCCACCCCGGCTCATCACCACCACCTGTCCCCACCACCACCACCCATCACAAGAAACTTAATTACCCTTTAAGTTCAAAAATATATAATCTATCTAAATAGATTAATAAGGTTCAAGGTCTATATAGGCTATTTCTCATTGAAATATTTATCATTGGAATTTATTTTTAAAGGATTAAAAATTCCTGAAAATCAAATTCTAAAACACAAGAATATTGTAATTTATTAGTATACCTTTAAACAAAGATATCTAAATTGTTTGTAGTGATAAGATTTAGAAAAAGCCAATTTTCAATCACAACAAAGATTTAGCTAATGAGATGTTTGATTTATCGTAAAGGTGTGGGTCGAAAGGATATTTCAACATGATCAAAGAAACATCACATTTCTTAGATTGCGGGTACAGGGCTTTAATATTTGTATCATTTAATTTATATGGTATAAGGACTGAACACAATTGTTTATCTTTAGTTTCAATATATCTTTAGTTGGTATATATAATCCTTTCTTAAGATCACCATCTTATCGAAGATACATGTTTCTTGCAACTTAAAATCAGAGAATTAATTGATCATGTTTTGTTGCCGAAAACCTAACTATACTATAAAAAATGGGTAAATTTTTATGGGAATCATAGAATTAAACTGGTCACGTTTTTTTTGTCGAAAACCTAACTATAATATATAAAATGGGTAGTTTTTCTGGGCAAGACTGAATAATATTATCATAGTATGGCGATATCAAGGTGTTTCTTATGGAGTCCTGGTCACGGGTTCAAGTCCCGTTGTGGATAAAAATGTATTTTATGAGTAGGTTTAGAGACCACGTGTTTCTGCTATTCAAAAAAAAATATATTAGATAAATGTGTTGTGTAATAGACTATTATATATGGCTGGTGATTTTGCCACGGCAATACTTTTTTCATCCACGGCAATTCATTTAATTTGATATTTTTGCCCTCTACATAATTAAATGTGATCCATGCTATATTGGAAAGAGATTTCCAAGAAATCAAACCGACGGTAACCCTTGCAAAAGACTTACGATCGGCGTTGTATTAGTCGTGTTTTACAATTAGTTTTCTTTGCTCATCGCTACTTCATTCTTCTTTTGTTCGTTGCTACATCATTATTCTTCCGTTCATCTTTGTTTCTTCGCCGCTACATTAGTGGCCGATGCGTTAGACGGTGGTTTTAGTGATCAAAGAGATGCTTTACTCTCCCACTCTCAAACAGTAAGTGAATCCTCATGTTCGACTTATGTTCTACGCGATGTGTTAGTCTCCCGGTTATTTTCGTTTTGTTCCTAGTTTTGGAGGGAGGATTTGCCCTCGTTTTTTCTCTTTTTGTTGCTCTCGTTGTTGCTACTAGTTATTCTTTTTTTAAGTTTTCATAGGGACGATTTTCTTCATGTTATGATCATCAACTATCCAAGATCTTGTTGAGAAGCACTAGCATGTATGTAGAATATAATTACATAGTTAACATGAATACAAATGGCTCATTCTTGTACTTTTATTTTTGTCTGAGTAAGTTGCTAATTAGGCATGAGATTCATTTCATTATGCCACCTAAAACTAAAAATTAGAAGTGTTTGGGTTGGGTAAATTTAAGTTTGTATAATATGAGGATGTGATCAAAAGTTGTTAGAATATTTACATCTTGTGTCAGTAATATGAGAATTTGTATTTACATAGCCAAACTTAGTAATGTTTTAGTATGAAAGTAATAGTTTGATTTTCAAAAAAATTCTAGGAATGATCTATAAGAAGAAGCTTTTATCATTTGTAGGTTTAAACTATTTGATAAAGTTATATATGCTCCCATATTTCAATATCATAGTGAATATCATATGTGGGTTTCAATATTATTATTTGCTATTAGTTTTTGTTCTCATTATTTGGGGTCTTTATTAAGTTTGTCTGATGTGAGGTTTGTGTTAAATTGATTGGTTTACTTTTTTTAAGTTTACAATTGATCTAAGGTTTGTATTATATTGATTGATTTAACAGGTTGGAATTGATTCATCAAGTATTATAATACAAAATGAAGAACTATATTTAGTAAACTCCAAATTTGAATCATGCGGTGATTTACTAAAGAGTGTACATGATTTTTATTATGCTAAAGGATATAAAGTATCAATTCGAGATTCAAGAAAAGAAAAGTATGTCACTTTGCAATGTGATCAAGGCGGTTTCTATCGAGATAGATTGTGTATTGGGGATAAAAGGAAGAAGAACACCAAATGCCCCTTTCCAATGCCCCTTTCCAAGTTGTATTTGCCCCTTTCCAAGTTGCTATATCTCGTTTGATCAAATGCCCCTTTCCAAGTTGTATTTGCTTGGATATTTTTTATTGGACAACATTTTAGTTAAATGTATTAGTTTCTTTAGTTAGGATTTGTTCTAGTTAAGTGGTTGATTGTGTAATAGTTTTTTCAAACTAATGTGCTTATACTAATTGTAACTAAAACTTTTTGTTTCGTAAAGAAGAAAAAAATCAAAGTTTAGATACCAATTTAAATAAATCTTGCAGATAAAATTATAAAATGGATCGTGAACAGAAAAAGAAAAAAAACATAAACTTAAATAAATCTTGCAGATAAAGTTCTTAGAAATCTCTTTCCAATATAACTTGGATCGCATTTAGTTGTGTGGAAGGGCAAACATGTCAAGTTAAGTGAATTGCCGTGGATGAAAAAAGTATTGCCGTGGCAAAATCACCGCCCATTATATATACATAATCATTTGAAAACATTTTTGTAATTTTAGTAACCCCTTTCTTAAAATAAAGGCAAAATGTTATGTATAAGGCTAACTTTATTACAAGTGGTTCGGATTTATTTACTTTACTGATCCAACAACTCAGAGAGGGTGCCACGTCACCATTTTACTCTATAATTTGCTAATGGTAAGTTTATATAATGTGGGTCCCATGCTGTATGTTTCTTTTAAACGTCAACGACATGACATAACACATGATATAGGTCGTGCTCCTCAGCTTGTGGAATTTATTATGTCATTAGGACTTCGTTTGTGCAGAGGGCGAGTCTAGTCCTTGGGAGTTGGTGTCTAATAAGCCATCACAAGTTCAAGAGAGTATCGATGTCTTTAAGGAGAATTAAAGGACGAACGCGGAACTTAGAGGTTGGTCACCTTGATTGTGCGTTATTGATTTGCATGTGAGAAAGATGCACTGCACCATATAAGGAAGTTCTGAGTAGAATGTTCTGGATTGAGCTACCATTCTATGTTTAGCCGATGCTACAGTTTGTCAGTATCATGTTTCATCCAGAATTTTGCCCATCCATACAAGACATTATTATTTATTAGTATATCTTTCTTACTTAATGTACAACATCAAGCCAAATGCTAATTTGTACATCATACTGGCTCTTTTCTTACTTGTGATACAGGTGAAATCATGAATTCCACTTCATCGTGTTACCATCTTAGGTCATACTTTACTTATAATAACTTCTATTTCATCTAGTTTTTATATTCCAGAGCAGTAATTTGAACTTTGGAGACAACACATAACATCTAAAATAGTTTAGGTATTATAAGATTCATTTAAGTAAAATCAAACATTTATAGATTGATTCGCAAACTTCTTTTGTCAGATTTAAAAAGTAACTAAGCTAGAATAAATGACATGATTAACATATGCTCTAAGAGAAAATATAGTTTACCAAATTACTATCACAAAACATAAAACATATTTCTTATTTGGCATTTTTTAGAAAGCTTTTACAGTCTAACTAGATTAGTCAAGTCTTCGTCTCCCAGGAATATAATCATACGAGCATCGAATCCTCAAAGTGTCTCTCATTCAAGCATCCGTCTTGCTCAAATTTCACGACAACGCCTCTAAACACTCATTAAATACTTCACACACTGGTTTGAAAAACAATTAAAAATAAGAAAAACCAATTAATTTTCTACTTCTCAAACATACGACATACATCAAATCATAAAAAATCGCATTCAATACCGAATATTGAACTAATTAGCCATCAACACCTCTAAGGTTTGGTTAGATTGTCTTTAGATTTTTTACAATTGTGTATCAAACATCAATAGATATGAATCATACGATCAAATTTTAAAAGATGAATAGAAAAAGATTAATACTATTATGATCATTAAAAAACTTATGAGAAGTAGAAGGTGGTAATCAAAAGAATGGGTCAAGTTGAAGGGGGCAAACATACATTTGAGAGTATATAGTGGATCTTGGATGGTTGCCCGTTTACGAGAAGAGGAGCAAATGCAAAAGTCAAAATGTCAACTTTTTGACCTAGCTCCAGAGATATTTCTTGGATCTTCTTGAATCTAATCAATCATCTTCACTTCGATTGTTGGGATCAGATCTCAACAGCGTTAGGTGTTCACGGGTACCAAAATTGTTTCTATATATACCGATTATTGTTCAAATTCTCCCTTTTTTAGGTTTTCTCTCATCAATTCCAGATCCCCTTTTTCAGATTCACCCTGATTGATCGACGAACGGATTTGCAGCGTTATCTCAAAGCAGGTATTTTTTCCCCCTGTAATCTCGAACCTGTTATTGAAATTGCATAGTACGTCGGTGTACGGAAAGTAATTTTGTCCTATTGTTGTTGATTTGTTCTTCGACAAAATTTTGATTTAGCGCATATGATTTAACCCTAATTTTATCGCAAAAGTTTGACTTTTTATCTTGACCTTGTTTCTTGTTTCTTGTTTGCACTTGTCAATATTAATCTTAGAATACTCCCTATATTTGTAAACCGTAAAGATAAACAAGATTTTGCATTCATTTGACTTGTAATCTCAATCTAGTGATTAAGTTCATATAAAGTTTGATTTTTGACAATAATTTTGTTTGTAAAGTCTTTATTTTTTGACAAATTTGGAGATCTGGTACTAAAAATTATCGATTAAGGAATACTTGATGGGAATTGTTTTGTTGTTTTCTGTATCTTCTTTAAGTTTAATGATCGTTAATTCTGAATTGGATGTTTGTAAAGTTTCGTTGATTTTGATTCATTTAATCCTATGCCTTAAGATTAAGGTGTAGTGTTTTTATAGGAAGTTTAAGTCAAGGTTTAGCGAATATGGGCTATCTGAATTCCTTATCAGCTGCCATTGCGGCTCAATCCAATGGTGATTCCCCTGCTAGTGGTTGTGGTGTGAGTGAAGACTCAAAATTCAGCTATGGGTTTGCAAGCTCTCCTGGAAAGAGATCTTCAATGGAGGATTTCTACGAGGCAAGGATTGATTGTGTAGAGGGTGAAATAATTGGTTTGTTTGGAGTTTTTGATGGTCATGGTGGTGCTAGGGCTGCAGAATATGTGAAACAACATCTGTTCAGTAATCTCATTAAGCATCCGAAGTTCATATCTGACACAAAAGCAGCTATAACTGATGCATACAGTCATACAGATACTGAGTTTCTGAAATCAGAAAACAACCAGAACAGAGATGCTGGGTCAACTGCTTCAACCGCCATCCTTGTTGGTGACCGTTTGCTTGTTGCAAATGTTGGTGACTCGAGAGCTGTTATTTGCAGGGGTGGTAAAGCCTTTGCTGTCTCTCGTGACCACAAGCCAGACCAAAGTGATGAAAGACAACGTATTGAGGATGCTGGTGGTTTTGTCATGTGGGCGGGAACATGGAGGGTTGGCGGTGTTCTAGCTGTTTCTCGTGCGTTTGGTGATAAATTATTGAAACAATATGTTGTTGCTGATCCTGAGATTCAGGAGGAAAAGGTTGATAATTCACTCGAGTTTCTAATTCTTGCAAGTGATGGGCTTTGGGATGTTGTGACTAATGATGAAGCTGTGGCAATGGTGAAACCGATTCAGAGCCCAGAAGAGGCGGCAAAGAGGCTGATGCAGGAAGCTTCTCAAAGAGGTAGTGCTGATAATATAACGGTAGTTGTTGTTCGTTTCTTGGATAATGAAGCAAGTGCTTCGACTTCGCGTTAAAAAATGGAAATGTGCACTAATAGAGAACATAGAGATCTCTTGGGTTTTATAGATTCTGTTTTGGGTTATTATTATTCTACTCTAGCAATGTTCTGATGTGAGTCTTTACTGACAAACTTCTTCTACTTTTATTTTGTTCAAGTTTGTTGTTCTAAGGTTCAGTATTTGTGTGTGTGTGTTTTTGGAGAAATAATAAATGTACAAGTACTTGTTATTTATGTGATTTATGTAATTTCAAAGTGTGCAAAATATGTTACTGTAAATTGTTGAACAGGAATTAAACTTATCTTTCCAGCATTTTTTTTAACTGGAGGTCTATGAGAACCCCTTCTTTTAAATTTTCTATTTCCTAGTAACAACTGGTTTTTTAGGGTTTTATCTGTTTTTGAACCGGAGGTCTAGCAGCATGGTTCGTGGATGTGCAATGGTGGTGTATCTCTTAGCAATCCGAGATTTCAAGAATTGCTCAAACGTTACTATATTTAATCATATTTGTTTATTATTTTTTTTATTGAATAGACTAGACCGCTGGTTAAGGTTTTTATGTTAAATTAAGCAAATGTTTTTGAACTCTAAGTAACAGGCCGGAAAAATTGATGTGTTAGTTAGTCATGATTATGTGCGGTCTTATTGTAACATACGTTTTCTTTATTGGAGCACCTCCATGTAATGCCCTGTTTTCTAAAAAAGTAGTTGTTAGAGAATCTTGCAAGTAAAACAGAAATCTGGTGCAACCAAACGTATAATTAGAAAATGCAGTAGTAGTAATAAAAGTCATTTGATATATTAAAGACCCGAACATAATACAATACTAGAAAACATTTAGAAAGTAAAATAATTGTTCAAAAGTAGAGGAATAAGTGACATAACTAAAACTTCAAACATATGATTAAAATGGCTTATAGTCTAGAGGTATAAGGTGTTGAACGGTGTTTCTGTTAGTTTATAACAATGGGTTCAAGTCCTGCCGTGAACAAAAGATGTAGATTTAGGAGTTGATTAGTGTGTGCGTATGTTCTGGTGTTTAAAAAAAACAAAAACAAAAAAAAAACTTCAAACATATGGGTTACACAACATGAGCTTATCCATGGGATCATTTGTATATTTTGACAAAATAGTTGTCATCACACTTATAGTTATAATTCATTTAGTTTACAATATATGAAAAAAGTTCAAACGAGAACTGTTTTTCGTATGAGAATTGCGAGAACCAATATGAGTTATCCAATTCCCCCTCCTTTAATGTCATCACCCACCCATGAATTCCTCACATGCACTCTGTCACACTTTATCCCCCCACACTCTACATCCATGAATTCCACTTATTAAATCTACGGCTAAGATTGGTTCTCGCAGTTCTCGTACGAAAAACAGTTCTCGTTTGAACCATCCCCTACACTTTATTATAAATTTTTATCGGCATGCTCTCCTCAACTTGAATTCATATCAACTTTTCGAACAGAGCTACTTTAAAAAGTTTCATTAAAAATAATATCAGGGTAACTCTTTATTACAAATTTATGTTTTCTACATGTCATATTTATCCCGAACATATGACCTCTTTTAATATTTATCATTTCATTACTAAATATATCAATCAGACAAATTAAAACTTCAAAATATCATGATATTTTAAGGTTATTTTGGTAAAAAGATATATATCTCATGATACAATGAATTAAAGATTTCTTAAATTATTATGAGATTTTAAGATGGGTGGACTATTAGCGTAGACTCCACTACAACAAATAAAGAGGACAAAGGTGGATTGGTAGATAATTTTTTTTCACATTTACCTTTAATTTTCCTTCATATTATTATGATTAACATCACTATTGTTTTACATTCCAAGCTTAGGTATTTTCCCTTTGTATCTATCTTATTTATTCATGTTATGATTGACATCACATATCTATAGGTATGCTATTTCACTTCAGTCTTGTATAAATTTAATCAATACCACGATTCATAAACATATATTATCCATCTTTATTTTATATAACTTCGACATATGATCATTCATACTATTTAATCATAATCCCCATCATACACTCCATGATATATTAAAACAAAAACATACACACACACATATATTCTAATACTCATCATAGTATATTCATTTGGTTGCAGGGCCGGCCCAATAGCTGTGCAGCCCGTGCACAGGCCCAGGGCATCAAATGGGCTAGTGGCATCAAATTTATGGCCCAATATATGTATACCAAGGTTCAATTTACGTGGGCCTAGGACTTAGAGTTGGAGAAAGGGGGGAAGACGATATGGCATGAAACGATAGCGATAGTCGATGATAGGGCAGGGAAATCGAAGAGGCGCAGTCGATGATAGGGCAGGGAAACCGAAGAGGCGACTCGAGACTCACAATGGTAACACCACTTTTCAAAAATAGCTTTTTAAAATTCGTTTGCTACAGAATAGCATTCTAAAATTCTCTACAACAACATGGTCCACTAGTCTTTCATTGTCTCACATAACAAGTTCAACGCGTACCTAACTTTTCTCCCTGGCAGACACCTCCTAATACAGAAAATCTCATTCCTTCTCTATTAATCATCAATACTCACGACTGGATCTAAAATCTTCCCTCCGAAGAGGAAATTCGCATACTGAACAATCTTTACACATCTACCCTTGCAACGGGTTCTTTTAGCTTTAACTCTTACTAATGCTTTAACTGTAACCTATACTGCTGTATCCACGTACCGTGATAACATAAATTTCTTTTCCTTCTAAAACTTACTCAACCACTTGGTTGATAATATCTGGAACGTTTACATATAGGACTTCACTCTACTCTATCACTGCTATTCCCTTTACTAAACTGATCTCGAGATCTTGCAATCCCTCTGTAACAACTCCCTCTAAAGGGTTACTCATAGGTCTACTTGTTTAGATAAGAATTGCATCTGGAAAATAGGTATTTCTGGTCTTTTAAAGTATACTAGCCTCCGGCTGCTTTATCTAACTCGTATCAACTTACCGCATACTATAAACTCATGATCATGTATCTTTAACATATACTACTAAAAAACTTTCTCTGTTTCTCATAATAAGGTATGTAATATTATTAATACTACATATATCTCATATTCTGTTCTTGTCTTATTCACGCATAATGTACTATCACGTATTACCCCTCACTTGATTCACAAGGTACTGACATGGCAATCTTAAGCTCAACTGCATATCACATGTTCTTTACATACACTGGCCAGGCATTGTGAGGAACATATTATACACAATTGTTCTTAATACCGTCATAGAATACCCCGATTCACAAACTTAGGTCACGTATATGGCATAACCAATGATATCTGTTAAGCATTCTTCTTTTCTCTGATATCATTTAGTAATTAGCCACATAACTATTACACATGCAAAACATTGATACTCATGCTCGATCTGTAAAACTGATAACAAATCATAAACTTCTACTAACCGTATGCTCACCAAGACTACTGCCCCAGGGATAGCTCCTCCTGACCTCAAAACCACGGTTTAAGTTCAGACATCACACTCGTGTGTGCCCAAATCTCTTAAACCTTGGCTCTAATACCAAGTTGTAACACCACTTTTCAAAAATAGCTTTTTAAAATTCGTTTGCTACAGAATAGCATGCTAAAACATCAGAGTTTGCGGAAAACAAGCTTACATCACTTTATTGCTAACGGTTTCATAAAAGTAGTGTTAAAAGTACTCTTTTCAAAAGCTTGGAGCTATCCAACTCTGCAAGGCACTGGAGCATTACCCCCGCTGGAAACTGATTACCTGCATGCACAACATACTAAAACGTAAGCTTTAGCTTAGTGAGCATACTACTGAGCTAATAAACACATATAGCATGAGTATCTCTTCTCAGGATGTCTCACATCCCAACTTTAATCTGCAAAACAGTCAAACTGTTAACTTGTCCCGAGGTATGATCACACCTTGCGCGTAATCAGCCCCTGACGCTTTACTTGGGTATAAGGATCTCAATATACCCCTTTCCCTTTCCTGGATACAAGGTATCCGCTTTTCTTTGTACAAGGCTACTCTAAGCCAGGTACCTGCTATATTTGTGCACAAACATATCACATATCACAACGCATATGTCATACTATTCACTTTGTGGATAAATGCATGCTAATCATATCAAATACTATAACATAGTGCTACTGAACCTCTGAACAGTAGCCTTTTGCTTCACATGTCAAACATACAATTAGTATACTATTCACTTAGTGCACGTACATAAACTAATCTGATTAAAGGTAAGTATACTCACCTTAACAGCCGCTAAGCAAATATACTCTTCTCACAGAAACGTCAGTCTCTTATTGCCTACAAGCAATAAACATGTGCTACATTAACTTCTATACGCTCTTGGCATCTTAAACTGAACATTAAACAACAAGCAGCTTGGTCCGATCCTGGCCCTTCCTACGGCCGTAAGGAGTTCACCATGCACCCGTAGGGGACAAATACGCAAAACTTCCTCAAAAGCTTCCTACGCACGTAGGAAACACTTCCTGCGCCCGTAGGAAACACTTCCTGCGGCCGTAGGAGCCAAAACTCTAAAAACACTCCAAACCTCACTACGCCAGTAGGGAAATATCCCTACGGCCGTAGGAACAGTCGGTACAGCAGACTGAACTGCTCTGTTCGAGAACAACAACCGAATTCAACTCTTTCTCACCCAATACTCGATTAAACTCGGATTCAAACATACAAATGAGTTCTATAACATCATTACTAACTTTCTAACATGTAACTTGATACAAAAAAACACCAAAACACATGAATCAAGCCACAAACAAGGATTCAACTTATGAACCCATTTCTTGACCTAAGACTAAATTTAAATCATGAAGAACACATACCTCTAGCTTCTGAATCACTATCTGATCGATTTGCAAGTGGAAATCCTTACTTTAGAATTGAAATAAGCAAATCAAGTGATGAAGTGTGTGAATCGTATATGTGTTTTTGGTTTCCTGGAGTGTTGACTACAAATGAGTCAAAGAAGACTCATCTATATCTATTACTATCACATATTGACACAAAAGGCCCTTGTACTTATAACTTTCAGAACTTGACACTTTAAGTCCCTCAATTACTAATAAGCACAAACTACACATAAACACAAATGACAACTTGCTAACCATGTCTAACACTTAGCATACTACTTGATTTAAACTTATATAGGAACTTACGAGCTTTGGGATGTTACAACTCTTCCCCACTTGGGATGATTTCGTCCCCGAAATCAACTGTACACATAATAACTTTAATATCAAAACATATTGAATGCTACCGTAGCGCACTAGCGGTAGTCTTATATCTTCTCAACTTTGAATGCTATCGCAGCGCACTGACGATAGTCTTACATCACATATCTACCTGCTACTAACGTAGAAGGTCTATCACATACCGAATATACAATACGTATCATATACATAACATACATAAAACATGTATACACCTAGGTGCATCTGATCTCTTTCAGTATCTCCACTGTAACTTTACCACTCTTATCTGTTTGTTACACAAACTCGCAACTTTTCTTTGCAATAAAGCTATTAACTGTGCATCAAATCATACTGGATGCTATTGCATCTCTACATGCTACTAAAGTAGAAAGTCTACTGCATACTGAGCATAAATCAAGTATTACCTACACAACATAGTATAATTACACCTAAGTGTAATCTAACCCTTTATCGTGTTTCTACTGTATCTTTACTATCTCATCTGTCTACTACACAACTCTCAACTTTCTCTAAAATACAGCCACCGGCTGTTTTATACAACTGGATTTATCATTTCTTGTCCCTTCCGGATAACTACTGGTGCATCTGTTACATACTTACAATGGTAGTTATACATGTTATACTATCTAAGACATCTTTACTATAAATTCTGGCAAATACGTTATTCTCTTAATCCTTGCGATAATCCTGAAAGGACCAATAAACTACTGTTCTAGCTTATCTTTCTTTCTGAATCTGTTCACACACATCCATGATGATACTTTAATGATACATAGCTTCCAATCTCAAGCTCTACTAATAATCCCTTCTTATCATCTAACTATTCTGTTTATCTTGAGCAGCTCTAAGCCGCTCACATAACTGTCGTACTATCTTTACATTCGGTCGAGTGTTGAGTCCTCACATTCTGATCGACCTCGTCCCAACAATAGGAGTTCTATACTTCCCATCATACATCATCTAGTACTAGATATGCTAATACTCAAACGTAAATGTGATCATACTGGAACTCCATTAACGTATATACGTATTTCAACTGTCACTAAAGTCAATTATACACGTTCTGAGCATATATCTCTGTGTCGATATATTTCTCTCACTCTGTCCAACCCTACAAGGGTGAAATACTGTACTAATATATAACTTAATTCTCATATCTTTCTGAAATTTACTCCGGAACTTAAAGATAACCGAGTATCTCTATCTAAATCCTTATACTGTCATTTTATATGTAACTGCTACTTTCCATGAATTTTCTGATACTCTGTTCTAACCTGTAAACAATTTAAATATTTCTCAACCTTCTTTGCTAAATCACATTCTATTCCTGGCTACTAGTAATTCCTAATCATATCTCTTGACAAACTTGGACCTTAATCTTTAAATAGACTTTTTCTTCTGATCACCCTCTCTAACTGCTTCATTATGTACTACTTCAACTTGATCGAGTATCGAAGTGATGTCTAGCATTTTTACTTGAGGTATCTAAATCTTTAGGGTAGCTGACTTGATATTAAAAGCATTTTTACTAAATTAACTTTTCAGTTACTACTAGTTTCAAATCCTGAGTCGAATAATTGCTTCATACTTGTGGGGAGTCATATTCTAAGAACATTCCTTGACTCTATCCTCCTTTCTGACCTTCAACTAATGGTACTCTAAACATAATTCTATTCCTGAAAACCATTCTACACTCTAAAACTAATCCAACCGATTATCTACTTCTTAAGCTGGGTATTGATTCTTGTCTGTAACCTTATAGTGTCCTCTGTAATCTATACACATTTTAACTAGCTATCTTTCTTTACGACTACCTGTATTAATGCGCCCCACTGTGAACTAATGGATCGGACAAAACCCTTATCTGTTAACTATTACTGTTGAATCATCAATTCTTACTTCTCTGGGGCCAATGTGTACAATACTTTAACTCCTTGGTTCTATTCCTGACATAATACTAGTACTAAGTTCTACTTATTAAAACTCTAGAATTACTGGTAATTCTTTTGAAAATACATCTGAGTAGTCACTGGTGGTATCTATTAAATCTACTATGACTGTCTTTTATACTACACTTTTCCACATAAGCTAGACAAGCTATACAATTAAGCATCAATTACTTTCTCATTTTGCTGACAAGCAACTGGAACACTGACTATCTTACTATTACCTCTGTCCAATAGTTCTTCCCCACTTAGGTTCTAAGCCCGCACTGCTCTCTGATCAAACTGTGTCTCTGGAGTTACCTCCTAAACTTGAGGGTATTCACAATACCTTCAACGTGTGTTACTTGCGCAAGTGTAAAGTGGATGAGAGTCAAATTCTGCCACTGCAGGAGCTGAGAGTTGATGCTTCAAAGCGCCTCGTTGAGGAACCTATTGAGATTCTCGGCTCAAAGACTAAAAATCTACATAAGAAAGTGATCAAGCTCGTTCTTGTGAAGTGGAAATATAACCTAGGTTCGAATATGACCTGGGAAACTGAAGATGATATGCGAGCTCGATATCCCCACCTGTTCGTGAGTGATCAGATTCCGAGGACGGAATCTTCTTAAGGGGGTAGATTTGTAACGCCCTGTAAATGGGCCTAGCAGTGTAGGGTTGTACTTTGTGCTTTAGAGCTTGTACAGTGACTTTAAGTGAAATTAATTAAGTGTTTTGTGTGACTAACGTGTCTCGTGTTAATTAATGTGATTATGTGAAAAGTGTCAAACGTGTTTAAAAGTGAAGTAGTGTTATACGGTTTCGCGTAATGATTCCGTAAATATCCTCGTTGGTTAAAATGGGATGGCGTGTGTTAAGTTGTGAGTTGAAATGGGGAACAAAATACCCCGTGTCTAATATTAAACAACCCAAGGTCGGCTTCTTGAAGCCTTATCCCCTGGGTTCTCACAAAGACACACACATACACATACTAAGATACGTACATCACACACATTCACACCTTGAAGATTTTAAAGGAAGAAATCAAGAAAACAAGTTGATTGCAGGGGAGTTCAGTGTCGAAATCGTGTTCTAACTGCTGTCCTCGTATTGATTTGTAAGTATTTTCATAGTGAAACCTAGTTTTTGAAGTTATGAAGAAGATGACCATTTTGATGGTTCATCTTGTGATTTATGTGATGTTTTTGTGTTCAAGTGTGTTTATAGAGTCCTAGAGATGTTATATAGAGAGTACAAATGATTAAAAACTGAGTTTTGGTCGAAAAAGGGGTAAAAATCGGGATTTGCAGGTCTGATTGACGAACAGGGACGAAGTCTGCTGTGCAGACCCTTCCTACCCCCGTAGGGATAATTCCCTACCCCCGTAGGGATAATTTCCTACCCCCGTAGGAAAAAGTTCCTACCCCCGTAGGGATAATTTCCTACCCCCGTAGGGAAAAGTTCCTACCCCCGTAGGGGGGTGTTTTTCAGAGTTTTTGAAATTAAGCCTTCTGTGGCCGTAGTAAGATGTTTCTGCGGCCGTAGGAGGGGTTTGCTGATGTCCTGCGGCCGTAGGACATGTTTACTGCGGCCGTAGGTGGCTGTCCTATGTTAATAGCTTGTGTAACTTATGTTTTGACCTATGTGCACTATGTGTAAGTGGTAACCAAGATTGAAACTGATGTGATAGGTGATACGGAAGACTCCGTTTGTCTTTGGGATTCCTGAAGTCATATCTGCCTCTTGTGATCTCGAGGTGAGTACCGGTTTCCCATGAGACTCAGTAAGTAGGGCTATTGTGTGTCGGTGTTGTGTGCCATGTGATATAGTGATACAGTGATATAGTGACATAGTGACATAGTGATCCAGTGATACAGTGACACAGTGATAGTATTATAGTGATACAGTGACACAGTGACATAGTGATAGTGACGTGTTGTGATATAACACGTGTAATGTGATTATGGTAGTGACGGTAGATAAGTGAAGTGATACGAGATAGACCCAAGTAGGGTTATAACTTATGTGATAACTGTATGCGATGTTTTAAGTGTAATTTGTATTCTGCTCATCAAGAATGAGCAGAAGCTAATGTGATATAGTGATACAGTGATACTGTGATACAGTGATATTGTGATACAGTGATATGTGTGATACCATGTGATATAAATTGTGATATAAACGTGTTTATGATTCCTGTCCGGACAGACGCAGGGGTTGAGGTCAGTCGCCGATGCGGCTGGGTCCCTTGAGTGTTATTCAGGGATTAGCGGTTCCCACGAGTGATTTTCTGGGGTAAAGGTTCTGCAGGCCGCCGTTCCTCGACAAACAGTGGGGTCTTGGTTTGTAACTAAGGCCTAATTGAGCCCAGGTGGCTCCGTAACGTGCTCAGGGGGTTGCTCTTCGTTTCCCCTCCAGCATGGATTGGTGTTGCTGACTTCTCAGTTGGATTCGTTGAGCGGGATTTGCAACCCCGCGAGATATGATCTTGCTGACATGTTGGCACACCGCTATGTGATAACTTAGCATTGTGTGCTTTATTGTGACGTGATAGCATGCTTATTGGTGCTTATGTGATACTTGTACTCACTAGCTAGTGTAGCTAATGTTTCGTGATATTTTTCCCTTTTCGCAGGTTAGTGATCAGATGGCCTGGCGAGGCGGGTTGCTGTGGGTAGTGTTATTGTAGATATCTTTTGGGACACTTGTAGTTTATTAACTCTGATGCTGTATAACGATGGTCGGTGCGTAGTGGTAACACTGGCTAAATTTTGAGACTTGGTTTGATTTGTTGTTCTATATCGCCAAGTCGATAACTAATACTTAAAAGGTAATCAGTGGTTTATTCCGCTGCATACTTTTGGTGTAAATAAAGTTTTAATTTACTCTAATTTTAAGCTCGTGAAACCGGTGTTACATAATGGATCGGACAAAACCCTTATCTGTTAACTATTACTGTTGAATCATCAATTCTTACTTCTCTGGGGGCCAATGTGTACAATACTTTAACTCCTTGGTTCTATTCCTGACATAATACTAGTACTAAGTTCTACTTATTAAAACTCTAGAATTACTGGTAATTCTTTTGAAAATACATCTGAGTAGTCACTGGTGGTATCTATTAAATCTACTATGACTGTCTTTTATACTACACTTTTCCACATAAGCTAGACAAGCTATACAATTAAGCATCAATTACTTTCTCATTTTGCTGACAAGCAACTGGAACACTGACTATCTTACTATTACCTCTGTCCAATAGTTCTTCCCCACTTAGGTTCTAAGCCCGCACTGCTCTCTAATCTCCGAGTACCTGAACTTGCTATTAACTCAATTAATCAATACTAATAACTGTTCAAAATTCTTTCATCGCGAATATATGCTCAATTGAATCTGCTCAATTCTATCTCTATCACTTTTTACTTACACTTACTATTCAGAATAGTGATCTCAATTATTGTGTCTGTCTGCTATCATAATAGGTTCAATCTTTATTTCTTTAACTATAAACTGGAACATTATATCTTTAGACCAGGTCACATCTGCTTTTCTAGTATTGATCCTTGTTATAATATAAACTGGAACATTCTCTCTTTCACTAATAATTTAGGACAATAATGTCCAAACTAAAAACCTGATAACATACTTAGGGTAAATGATTTCAAACTTTGGTCATATGCTTCTACTTTTCACACTTCGTATATCTGAGTGGGGAACCTAACCCTCAAACTTTTCACTCTTCTTTTACAGTATCTTTCAGTTCTTTTCTTAGTTTAAATATCATTAAGTAGATGTACCGTCAAAGAAGACCACTTGCTTGGAAAAGTTGCCAATTAATTTCGTTTGTGTACGATCACGGAGTAGAAGAGAAATTTCATTGTGTATTCCACAATATAGTTGGAATGAGAATGCCAT
Organism: Pulicaria dysenterica; assembly: GCA_947179395.2. Taxonomy (NCBI): domain Eukaryota; kingdom Viridiplantae; phylum Streptophyta; class Magnoliopsida; order Asterales; family Asteraceae; genus Pulicaria; species Pulicaria dysenterica. The sequence goes on along the minus strand of OX359296.1, from coordinate 34,633,822 downwards.
CAAATAACATAGAATGTGAATATATTCTATAGTTTAGATATTGAAATAATTAATTCATAATTAATATATTTGGGCTATATTTAGCCTGCATGTTGTGTAGTCAACTTTTCATGATAATCAGCTTAAACTGATACGGTAACAGAATCAAAATTCGGTTTTCCGTTCAGTTATAATAAACATTTAATAGTTTCGGTTCGGTTACCACTACTGTCTAAAAAAATAAATAAATAACGAATAATTTAAGTTTTAAAGAACTAAATAACACTTAAATGCTCATCATGACAACAAAATTCAGAAAGCATGCCTTTATTTGCCGTCAACATCAGTAACATCTTCACCTGAGGTTTGTTTAGCAAAGGTTCCAGCTGCTTTGACTGTCTCGACCTCCAACTTTTCTGGACTCTTATCGACGTCTTCACCTGAGGTTGGTTTAGCAGTGCTTCCAGCTGCTGCTTCAGTCGTATCAGCACTCGACTTTGGCTCTGAATCATTATAACTTAGTAAAGACTAAAGAGAGACTCAAACATTACCACCAAGAACAATTAAAAATTATAAAATAAAAAAATTATAAAATAACAGTAATTCAGATCATATACAAACTAAAAAACTGTCAAAGTTCCTGGTCAGATCATTTTGCTCTCTTGAGTAACACATATTATCAATATGTACAAGTTTTATAGAAAGTTTACCACGCGATTCAATATCATGGAAATGTTTAAGAGAGTTTGTAGCCTCATATAATTGCTCGAACAAATCTTCCCATTCTTTAAGTGGTTCAAAGACATCTTCCCACTTGGATTTGTGAGCTCCAAGTCATTCCATCATTCAAACTCTCCTTTGATCTTCTGTATACATGGGAAGTCAATGATAGAAAGATAACAGAGTTTGCGACAGCCATAAATCACTATGTCTACATCCCGTTTGATTAAGTGATCACTATGTCCTTGACCTTTAAACCACATTTTTACGGAAGCAGCCCATGATACATAGTTGGCTGAACCAGCCAGCTTTTCCGTAGTAATGGACTGGTTTCCAATGATAAATGATTGTGCAGGTTGAAAATTAATCACGCCACCCATATTATATAAGTGTTAAGAAAAAGAAAACAATACCAGATCACGTAGAAGTATTGCACAGAAGATTTTATGCCAGAAGGGCTGTGCGCAGAAGGGCAGTGCACAGAGTTATATATGCAGATGAATCCCTAAGCGCCGCCGTACCAAAAAAACAATCCAGAACCAGTATCGATTCACAAGAATGATGACTAACTATCAGTTGCAGCAGTAATCAGTTATCGCTTGAATTAATCCAGAGTAAAATCTACTTATGAATAATTGATTGCAGCAAAAGAAACAAGAAACACGATGGACGATGATACTCACCAAACCAATCGACGTAGACTGGGAATAGCCGATGATTGATTAATCGATCCACCAAGCAGAAACACCACAGCACCTTCGGAGAGAGACACGAAGGGCAGGAGACGTGATGATAATGAAGGCAGCGGAAAGATTATCACGATGGCTCTGATACCATGTGAAAACAGAGCAATCGTGTATTTTCTATTGATACGTGAAAAAGAACAGATACAATAGTTTACATAGGGAAAACTATTTACATAACAAGTCCCTATACTTTACAGAAACTCTAAGTAGATATAATTCTAACACATCATATATCTAAATGTATTCTATTCCACTTCAATCTTGTATAATTTAAATCAATACCATGATGTATAAACATATATTTTCATGCTTTTATCCATCTTTATAGTCAAAATATTTATTTGGTTATATATCCGTTACACATTAATAATTGTAATCATGTCCATAGTCCACTTCTAGAAGATTTCTAAAGGAACTAAATTTCAAGAAAAACTGATCTCTAAAGGAAAACTAATTCCAGGGGCGGACCTATGAATTTTTTTGACCGGTAGCACCATATAATGCGAAAAATAAAATTAAATAAAATTAAGGTTGTGGTTCGGGTATTTTCTCGGGTTTCCAGTTAATCGGGTCGGATTAACGAGGTTTCGACTGTTGTTCTGGTATTTTAGGGTCAAAATTTAAAACAAAACACAATTTATATGAAGCCATGTTAACTAAAATGCTATTTTAAAGGTAAACTAAAGTTTTTTAAAGGTATAAATTGAAAGATTAACCAATTTTTTATCTTTTTTTTTTAAAAGAAAAATCGAAAATTAACACTACGAACCGTAAAAAGACCGGTACATAGGTCCGTCCCTGAATACAACTATGCTAAACCGTTTAAGGACTTCCCACCCACATCATTAAAAAGTTGCACTTATTTATGATCAGACAATTGTGTATGAGAATACTTAATTTCCTTTCTCCCTCTATATCTCTCTCTTGTCTATCGATTCTCAACCGATATTAGAATACTTCATCTCCTTAAAATTTGTGGTACCAAATTGAGAAAGGCGGTTCATACCATTTTTATCAATACCACAGTCATGCTTCAGCAGTCAGCACTACCCATGCTTTTAAGTGGAAGGAGGAAGATACCTTCTTTGTTTAATTGATTCTACAGCTTTGAAGGCTGCTATTCAATGTAGTCACATTATGTTGCAAGCTATATGTGCGATTATAGGGTATATAAGCCAATGTCTTTTAGTAGGAGGCAGTGGCGAATTTAGAACTTAAATGTACCGGGATCCAATGTAGTTTCTTGTTTCGATATGTGTCGGTCGGAAGAATTAGATAGCAGGTCAGAATAGTCATTTTAGTTACATGTCGGATCGTTGACTATATTATATTTTATAAGAGTATGCCATACACATCATAACTTTTGTGTCATTATAAATTCACCAACATTTCTTTTCAACTATATATTAATTAAAGATTGTTATAGTCAAAATTATACTTTTTTATGTATTGTAAAAGTATAATGTGTACAAATCTCCATCTAAAGCAAATTGTAGAAATTTTTAAATACATAATACCTAATATTTTTTTTTAAAAAATGCTACAAACTATGTAATAAAATAAACCAGTACCTCTTTCTCAGAAAAGTGACATACTATGGTTGCTTTTGAGTTGTCTTTTAGACTTTGACTTTAGAAGGTTTCTATAAATTAATAAAGACAGAATTAAAACTCCAAAGCTTCATCCAATTCTTTATTTCTTCCTTCTTTCAAGACTTAATTTTGTGGAGAGTTTCTAATTTCTTGACTATGAAAGTAACGTCGTCTATGAAGTCTTTCTGTTCACATGGTAGGAGTTAATGGGTTGCTCGAGTCGATTAGGGTTATGCCAACAAAGGTTTTGAAAGAGGGCGGGAATGGCAATAGACAAACGGTCATATCAAACTCAGAACCAACAATCGTCTGGATGAGGAGGAGCATAGGATTCAGATTAGTGTTTTTTTTTTCAGATCTTAATGGGTATGTCTCAATTTTAGCCTTTCAGCTTGCTTATTCCATTATTAAGCCCAACCTTTGAAGGGGTCCGTTTGGTTTTTTTAATGTTGGTCCAAAAAATGTTTTATATATAAGTAATTATAAAATAAGAATTTAAGTGGAGTCAAGACACCTCATTCAACTACATGTAGATACACTCTCTCATAGGAGGGATATTAGATATGATGGTTATACTTCCATTAACTTGACATTTAATTTTATTTGAAATCATGATTTTGATGTCAAGCCAAGTTTGAACTTGGTTTGCTATTTATAATTAATTTTTGTTTGTGAGTTAGGGATGAACATGATGTCGGACTGGTACCGACTGATATAGGTATAAGTATACTAAAACAAAAGGTATTAACTATAAAATAGGCTGAGATACACTATTAATCATCTGTTCCAAAACAAAAGGTATTAACTATTAGTAATTCCGAGCTAACTAAAATACAAAAAGGTAATAACATCTATCGGGACGGTTCAGTATTAGTTTCGAGTACTAATTTTCCCGAGTATCAAATTACTCATATTTTAGCTATCAAGTACCGAACCAAAAGATTCAACTCGATACCGGTACTAGTTCGGTTTCAATACAATCTGGTATTTTCGATACCTACTATTATCCTGGGCCTCCATGTGATTCCAAGCTTTAAGACAACACAAGTTCTGTATGGCTCTATCAACACTATGTACAACACGTGACCATTTCTTGTTTGACTAAGTTTCTTTTTGTGAATGTAAAATCACCTCATGTTAATCATTTTCTCATTTCATTTAGGGGTGTTTGTTTTAACTTATTTAAAATTTATTTTTCGGACTTATTTTTTATAAGTTAATATTTCTTAACTTATTTTATGAATTTTAAGCTTATTATAAAGGGTTAATAATGGTTTAATCCTTAAAGTTTTGATTAGATTTCGGTTTAACCCTTAAAGTTTATTTTTAAATAGTTTAACCATAAAGTTTTATTTAATAATGACTTTAATCCTTTAAGTTTTTTTTGGTTTTCAGTTTTATCCTTTTGGTAACTTGTAACCTAATTATCAAGTTAAAACCAATATTTCTTCTTCTATTATTATTATTTTCTTTTAATGTTCGTCAAATGATATGGATATTCATGTGAAGAAGAAGAATATTCGTATACCAGTAAACTAGTTCAAAACAAATTTGACTTAAAAGAAAAACATAACTGAAGAACAAAACATTTACACATCACCCTAAACAAAGAACACAACATATGAAGAAAACCCAAAACAAATTTAAAGATGAAGCACATATAAGCAAAATCGGTTGACAAACAACACGCCAATCAGAAACAAACGTTCATAGCTGGAAATCAATTTCATCCTTCAAACATTCAAGATTCCTGGAACCCTTCAACAAACATTCAATATTCAACATTTAAACATCCATGTGTGTCAACAACTGAAAATCGATTTCATCCTGCGAAAACAAAAACAAAAACCCCTAAAATTTGTATCTGAAAATCGAAAACAGTACGAGGGGGAAGAGAGAAAAAACACAGCGAGAGAGGAGATGAGAGGGAGAAAACAACGAGAGAGGAGAGAACAAAATCAAACCTTTCGTCTACACAGATGAGAAAAAACGTAAACACAAGAACACACTTACCTTGGAGAAGAGAGAACACAACGAAAAGGAAATCATACAAGGGGTATTGATCCTCGGTAACCCACTCAACCAGAAAGAGGTGAAATGGAGAACACAAAAGAATTAAAAAAACATGAATCATGTTCTGGGAATCAAACCTCTTCTTATTTCACATTTGGGAATCAAGCCTCCACCTTTTTACTCCACATTGGAGACAGTGAGACTTAAGGGTGATAAAGCGCAGAAAGATACTCTTCGGAGAACACAAAGAGGGGTGTTTGGGTGGGTAAATTTTACTTGTAATAATAGAGATTAGAAGGTGTTTGGCTAATTATGCATGCAATAGTAGATATTAAGGGTTGTTTGGTTAGTTTCAACCTGTAATAGCAGGTTAAAGGGCTAAACTAACAAGTCATTAAAACTTTGTGGTTAAATCATTTAAAAAATAACTTTAAGGATTAAATCGAAATTGAAGCATAACTTTAAGGATTAAACCATTATTAACCCTATTATAAATTATAAAAACTCTTAAAAGAACAAGACATAAAAAAACACCCCCTTGTGTCTCCTAGAAGTAAGACAGTACATAGGAAATCTGTTGTACCATTGCCTTCGGTTTTCCAATATCCTTTTAGGCTCCCTAGGGTTTCAGGCTTGGAGAACAGATTCAGTACGTAGGTCTCACAAATGTAAAGCTCCAAATCTTAACCAAAATCAGGTCCATGAAGCAAATGAATAATCGAAATCAAGATGCAGATCTGAAACCCAAATCGAAACTGAAATCGTAGATTAGCCCTAAATCAGCAACATACAGATCTGGAATAGATCGTTGTCGGCGATGTTACCGTCGCTGTCTTCAACTGCAGTTACGGACTTCAGGTGGTCGGCGGAGAATGTTTCCATCAGCGCCGAATTTTGTTAACGAATTGGTTTGTTTTCAAGTTCAGTGGTTGGCTGTAGAAGAAGGAGGTAGTGGCGGCGTGAGGATGGAGGAGGCGGCGGCGGCGGCATAAAGGCTGAGTAGTTATCCTTCGGTCTTGAGGATGATTATGATTTGCCTTTACGGTGATGAAATCGGTCAGAGTGAAGACCATCTTGGTTTTGGGAGATTGTGGGAGCTCGTCATGGCGAGCTCGTCTGGTAGTGCTTCACTCGTCAACCGCTACACCAAGCTGTCTGTTCGTCCCTCATCCTCCCCACAACGGCACAACTAGTTCAAACGAGCACAGGAAAAATATTTTTTTTAACAATAATATATATATAATATATATGGAGAGAGTTCATGCGAGAACCGTTGTTAGTGCGAGAACCATTCTCGGCCGTTCCTTGGATATGGGAAGTTTCATGGATGGTGAGCGTGGAGGATAGAGCGTAGCAGGGTGTATGTGAGGAATTCATGGTGGGCAATGACATTGAAGGAGAAGGAATTGGACGGCTCAGATTGGTTCTCGCAAAAACTTTTTCATATATATATATGTGTGTGTGTGTGTGTGTGTGCATACATGGAAATGGGTGATGATAAGAAGATTAGACATGTATATATGAGTTATTTGGGTTGATTTGGAACAAGTGCTAGTTTGGTTTTGAAAAAGAGACAGAAAATGAAAAAGGGTGATATGATAGTGATATGACATTTGGATTAATTTGGGTTATAGTGTTACTAGTTTGTGTATGTATGTGTGATTGTAGTAGTTGTATGATATAGTCAAAATGTTCTATTTTTGAAAAGTAAATATAAGTTATGATAATTAAATATTTTAAATAAAGTAATTAACGTATTAAAAGCCAAAATACACCACTTTGGTAAATTGCTTGAATGCTATACCACATTAGTAAATACCAGAGTTTTCAGAATCGGACCGGATCGGACAGACGAACCAGAACCAGCAAAGCATACAGGGCCGTATGAGAGACTGGAAAACCGCCGGTTAAAAAACCGTCCTGTTGGCAAGAACCGGCGAACGGTTGAACCGGTTTCCGGTTAATTAAATTAAAATGTCAAAACATAGCCCAAAACTTTGAAATTATTAAAACCCTAAAAAGCTAAAATGTAAAACCAATTATACAGATGCTGCCTATTTGCTAACTTACGGTTACGGCACTCTCAATTTATCCTTTATCGATGACCTGCTTATGCTTATCTTCTCCACTTCCATATTCCAATTTTCAAGTTTGAGAAACAATTTCATTAACGCCCCGTTCTCGAGTTTTTTTAATAAAAGGATGAGAAGGAAAGGGAAGGAAAGAAAGGAAAGGGAAGAGTATAAAAACTTCTCCTCTCAATCATCCCTAAAGTGGGAGGGAAGTTTTTACTCACAAAAATAGTGAAATTGCCCCTCCTAACCCTTTCCTTTCCCTCTTAAAAAAAACTCAAGAACATAATTCCCCCTCCCAACCCTTTCCTCCCCTCCTTAAAATAACTCGAGAACATGCTGTAAAACAATTCCGCCCTTCAAAGTTTACTTCATCTAGGTAAATTATTTTTTCTTCGAATTTTCTATTGTCTATTAATTGGTGTGGCCATGTAGTTTAGTCATATATAATGAAGTTCAAATGTTGTAGTTTTTCTTTACAAGCAACTGTTATAAATAAAAATAAACTTAATGTGAAGAACGAGGAATAAAAGATATTTAATTCTTGCAAATGACGTATAGCCTAGTGTTATCTGAAGTTTAGATGTCCTAAAAGACTGTAGGTTCAAGCTATTGTGGATAAAACGATGTAGATTTAGAATTAGATTACATCATCTGGTTTTTTTGTCCGGTCTGACCGGTTGGACTAGTGAACCGGTAGGCGTCCGGTTTAATGCCCGATCCGGTTTTAAAAACATTGGTAAATACTTTTTCAAACATACTAGTTTGGTCAAAAACTATTCATCATGTGTTTGTAATTCTAAGGGATATTTGGTTCGTGGAGTCTTGATAGGATTTTATAGGAAATTTATTTTAAATATCTTAAAATCTCATATTTAGTTGTAAATAAGTAGAGAAGTTAGATTATCTATCTCTTGATTGTGGGAGTTCATAATCCTTATGGGGTGGGAGTATATCTAAATCTTTGGTTATTGGATTTCCTTCCCCATTGTTCCATACCTGTTAGCTCACCATTATTTATCGCAAACCACATGCCTTTGTCAACCAGAGCTTCATCAGACCTCATCATCGATCCCAATCATTGCCATGGCCATTGTCACCTCCATTGTCGTTGTTGTGGCGCTATGAGCATCTCCAACCTTACACTCTATAAATCACTCTCTATCTCTATTATTAGTGGGACCATTCACTCTAAACAAACTTCCAACTCCAACCATACTCTCTATTCAACTCTTCAAAACTAATAAAACTCATTTTATAGCTTACTTGTCAATTGTTTATTGGATGAAAATATAGGGTCCACCTTTGAAGAGTCAAATGTGGCTCTTCATATTTGAACAGTATTTTGAGACTCTTCATATTTGAAGAGAGGTATGAAGAGCGGTTGAAGAGGTTTTACACTTCAAAATGAAGGGATTAAGTGTGGTTGGAGATGCTCTAATCGACCACCTTCACCCTAATTAACGTTCACCCTAATGCTCAACCTGAAATCCCAACACTCCTAACAGACTTCAACTTGAAACCCCATTTTCATTTATGCGAACGAAGCACGGGATGAGACAGGATACCGGGAGATTCAGAATCCTTGCAATTGAATTGAACCAAAGGCCTCCCAAGTGTTGTGGCCTTAGACATCTTGGAATAGGCTTCCAATCTTTCAACATGTGATAGTATGATGTTTACTCCTGAAACTTATCTTATTATCATTATATTGAATAAAGTCGTGTATCGTTTTTTTTTTCTTATAGTTTTCTTACCCCGTGAACTGATTCTTCTAACAAACAACTTGATACCAAATATTATAAGGTAAATATATACTTCCATCCTCTTACTTTATTCATCTTGAAGTATGGTTTAACCTTAAACTTTTTATAAATGTTTTTATCTCATAGTTCTGTTAACTTGGTGTTTCAACCCTTAAGACAAGTTGGACTAGTTTTGCTTTCTTCTTTTAACCTTTTACTTGGGTTAGGATCCTCTGATGTTAAGTTAAACATGATTGATTATGTTCTCTTACAAGTAGTGATGCACAAAAAATCCGAATATCCGATTTTGTGTAAAAACTATCCGAACCGATTTTTTATAAAACCGGATTTTTTTCAAACCGGAGCGGATTTAACCGGTTTTATCTAATCCGATCCGAAACCGGTTACACTTTTATTTGAGAAAATCCGGTTTTAATCCGTACGAAACCGGTTACAATCCGAAAATCCGGTCCCAAAAAAACCGAAAAAATCCGGTCCGGATTTTATCCGATCCGGTTAGGATTATAATCCGAAGATGTACACCTCTACTTACAAGCATGATAGTGGACCCTACAAAGGGACCCATTCTTAACTAAAATAATGGACCCACCGTCATGTTTGTAAGAAAACATGACCAGTCATGTTTGATCCAAACATGTGAGGATCTTAACCTGTTTTACTTTGCCTAGTCAAATATTGTTGTTTTTTTCTTTTTCTGTTTTTCTCATTTTTATTGCTATAGTTATTATCTAATTAATACGTAATAGTACTTAAAACATTTTCGTTAATATTGTTAATATTGTTTTGTTTTTGAACTTGTAAGAATGAACCAGAGTTGGCTAAGTAGTATGTCATCTTCACCCACGTACACAACACATACTATATCCTTTCTTGAAATTGCTTCGTCTCTATAAACTTGCACCTTGTGATTGAGATTTGTTTTACTTTGAGGCATTGTCTTTATAGCTATTCACATTATTGGAGGGAGTGGACAATGTTGCAGTGTTGGGAATTTAGACATTTTAAGCGGCAATGTGTGAGTCGTGTTCTTGTAACTCATTACACTAACCAACAATATAAGCGACAATGTTTTAACAAATGGGTATTTGTTTTGCAATAGTGTGGAGGATCCAAGCAATAATCTTGTTAGCTCCTGAAGAATCCTAGCTCTTTTGTTTATCTCTACTCTCTAGTTCAACAAACTTTCTGCAATTTTCTGCTTTTCTTTAGCATTCAAAATCTTCTATTGACGTCAAAAACCATAATTCCTGGATTTAGTTTCTTTGAGATAAGAGACACACCTGGTTGATCATATTGTAGAAACTAGAAACAACATATCATTAGGTATATATCGTCATTCTCCGGAATTGAATCAACTGGATTCATGAATCAAATAACAAACAATTTGATTCAACCATTGATTTGAAGTTCGTTGCTCTCATACTCTAACTTCCGTAAGATCTATAATAGTTCATAGAAGTAATTCGTATGAAGTGAGCAAGTTCATTACGGAGAAAGATGAACCAAATGTTATATTACAACTAGTAACACCACTGCATATATGAGGGGATACGCATGGAATAAACTCACACATATGTTGACGAACAAACTAAGAAAAAATATGTATGATGACTACTTCTAACTAACTTCCTCACATGGCATAAGCTCACACATATGTGTAACACTGCAACTAGTGAGATGCTTTCACCTTTGCTGATATCGAGGGGATACGCATTAGTAATCCCCTCCATGTCAAAGTATTTTGTTATGTGACCTCTATTTTTTGATTTAGTGTTGGCTAGATCTTCATTGATTGGTTTATTTCACGATTATAGGTTTGCAACATCTCAATGGCTAGTAACAATGGAGAAGTACGTGTAGCAGGCGTCCAAGCAAGTGCAACAACTGTTCAAGCCGTTGCGGCTGTGTTCGATAATGCTTTTAACGTAGGGAACCTAACATCAAGTATAGTATAGGCTTCAACAACATTAGAAAATGTTCATTCACGTATGAAAGCAAAGAGGATTGAACTAGGTAAAATCACAAGGAGTGTCAAAGATATATTTCGGATAAATTGGTTTTCACAGAAAGAGTTTGATTCATGGCGGAGTGAGGCGGCACAAATTGGTGATCGAGTACAGGAACTCGAGGACAAAATTTCAAGTTCATTGCTGGCACAATTTCTGAATGAAGAAATCCGTGTCTTGTGCACAGATTTAGACAAAGTTATAAGAGAAGGTAAAGAATTGTGTGATGCCATGATGGAGAAATAAAGCGTGTTGTCAAGTTGGTAACCCTGGTTAGCTTTAAAAATATTTCAAATCTCATGAAACAACTGAAACAGATTCTCAAGTATTTGAAAAGATGAACATATTAGTACAATTAGTCAATTAGAGTTTATGAAGAGGTGGGGACAGGCAAAAGGGCAGTACTGGAGCATTTGAACAATCGTATATTCGAAAATTGGAATAATGATATGTTCGATATAGTTCTTCGGGTACCATCATCAGATTGGAAGAGAACCAAAAACGTTGCTTTCTTTTCGGGGATTTGTATCCGGATAATAGTAAGATTCCTATTTATTGCTTATTTGACTGTAGGACTGCTCTTAAGTTACACAAATACGGCGTGAAAAAAGAAAGTGTACATGAAATATTGGATCATCTTTTTGCAAAAAGCTTTACTAAAGAAAGGTTCAGATAAGCTATATATGTAACTATGGACAAAGTATTTAGAGGAGCAGCAATAAAAATCCTACAACAACATGAAACAATTAAATGTTTAGTAGCTAGAATAGCATTAAAGGAACTAAAAGTGAATTGTTGCAAAGATACTTATTGAATCTCTTTGGCTAATGGTGGAATTCAAAGTGAGGTTCTACCTACTCAGGTTGAGTGTCTAAAGCTTACTACACTTTTTCTACAAAAAATTCAGAGTTGATAGATATCTCAGATTTTTTTGATTGCATGAAAGAGTTGAAAGTTTGAGATCTTCACCAGACAGGAATCGAATTGGTGCATCCTTTGTGCAATTTAGAATCACTTAAAGTGCTCTACGTGAATGGTTTATGTTAAGGAATGTTCCTTTCAAAATAGTAGGACTTTGTAACATTGAAGTTCTTGATATGCATGACACTATAATCAATGAGATGCTAGATGATGTTAAGAAACTAAAGTATTTGAGACGTTTGGTGCTATCTATTAATGGAGATTGTGATATGAATTCTCTTGATATATCTCAATTCTTTTCATTGAAGGAGTTGATTATAGATGTGAAGTCGGACACTGTAAGCAAAGAAGAGCATTTATGCATGTCATGTCGTAACGAGATTATATCAAACACCCTAGAAAAAATTGAAAACTTGAAGAAATTAACTACATTGCAACACACTATAGATGTGATTCAAGTGAGGGGTGATACTTCGAAAATCTTCGTTCCAAAACAATGTAGCCTTAAACAAGTGTTGCACAAGGAGAGAGACCTTTTCTTTAAAGCACTACAGGTTTATATTGGTTTCCAGATGACGTAAAGCGTGAAATTTCTAAGACTTTCCATGAATATGACAATTTTGTACTCTCCACTGAAAAGATTGTTTGATGATGGTATGATTGAACATGTGTTTGCTAAAGTAAAATCTCTCATCTTGATAAAGAGACATGGTCAAACATTTAATTATTGGATCACAGAGAGGAACATGAACCACATTGAGAACTGTTTGGTCCAAAGATGCAGCAAAACTGAAACCCTCATGCAATCCGGTGGATTCTTGAGACTTAAGACACTAGTTGTAAGTGAATGTTTTCAATTAAAAGTATTGTTCTCGAATGATTTGGTTTATGAAGGAAACACGCACTTCGAAATCAGAGATTGCTCAGCTCTTGAAGAAATCAACTTTTCAACTAATGTTGGTGGTGATTTATTTCCAAACTTAACGAATATGATACTTTATGACTTGTGCATGCTGAAGAGGATATGCTCGGTCACAAAGTGGCCTTTGGTGAATGTTCTGCAGATACACGAGTGTGATATGCTAACGGAACTACCACTTGACATAAATAGTGGTCTGCGTAGTATCGAAGTTGAGAAGATATGGTGGGAGAACTTGCAATTGAGTAATGAGGTCAAAATCAAATTTGAGCAATGCATGAGATTCAGGTAATCGATTCCCTTTTACTATTATTCCAACTTTCAACGACTTTAATATTATCCAAAGTCGTTTAATATTATCATCATCTAAAACACACTCTAGATTTTTCTGTCTTTGTAATATTTTTTACGAATGGGTCGAATATCTAGGCCAAACTACATTTGGATAAATGATCCAACTAGACACGATTTGTTTGGTAATGAAGTTTACACATGTGAATGCAGGTTTCTATATGTTTGGTAATGAAGTTTATTCTCTACACATTTTACATGGTAACATTAATCTAAGCTCGATGTGTTTCATTGTGGTGTAGTTATACTATAAATGTTGATTGAAGTTTCATATTTAGGTTTCCTTTGACTCTGAAACTAGTTTTCATGTCTTTGCATTACATGAAATAAAAGGTGGAAGGAGAGGGGGCTACTGCATCTTGGTAATCACAGTTCTTGCTACCTTTTGCTTTTGTGCAAATAAAATTCTACAATTACTTGCTTTTTACATATAGAATGCATGATTAGGCAACTAGTCCCGTCGTACTTAAATTTGGTTAAATCAAATGTGCTTTCATGACGCATAATTTTCTATCGTTGATGTACCATTTGAAACATTGCATAAAGAATTTATAGTGTGCTCCAGTTTCGCAAAGCCTTGTTTCACAATGTAACCACTAGTGTAGCTTTCTACATGTAGTGTAAAAACATTTTGAAAATATTCAGGTCTAAAATTGTTTGGTTAAACATGTTTGTAGATTTTGTGAAATTTCAGTATAGTTTTTCTTCTTTTTCTCTTTCAGAAAGCAAAAGGTTGAAACCCTTTGTTTTTTTCTATGTTGCTTCGTTTTTAGTAGGGTTTTGAAGTGATTACAAGATAGCTTTCACAAATGCCGTGGTTTGCGACAAATCAGGTCGCCATCTATTTATACTAGTTATCTATGGAAATCGACATCTAAGATTTCCTTAAGGTGATGTTCCTTATCACGCACCTAGATCTTTCTTACTTTATACAATTATTTACAACCTTCTAGTATTTTCCTTGAAATTTTACACATGGTTTCAAGGACTTGAAACATGAAGAAGATTTCTAGATATTCTTTAATTTGTGAATTCCTCAAAGACTCTGGAAAAATGTTTGAACAACAAATCTTTGGTATCATGCACTTTTGTACATGTGCTGCTTTACAAACTTATCCCCTTTTTCCAGCCTTTTGAAATGTTTCTTGCTTTGATTTTCACTGTAAGATTCTCAGATGCGACATTCCAATTCCAATATAAAGTAGAGTTTAATATTAGAGCATACACTTGCCACATACTCACTGGACCAAGACTTTGGAATCTGGTAGAGTTAAATGCTTGCTGAAATCCACTTCAGTGACACATATCTTTCATCACTATTCAAGAATAAAAGTTATAGTAAAGCATACTCATGTTCAATCAAATTACCATATATATATATATATATATATATATAGAGAGAGAGAGAGAGAGAGAGAGAGAGATAGAGAGAGAGAGAGAGGGGGAGAGAGTGGTTATATATCTTCGACTCACACGATCAATACATGTGTTAAAATTAATTGAATAAATTATAGAAGGATATATTATTTTATATATATCTACCTATATTATAAAATCCTCTCATACCTTCATTTATTGACATGTGTAACCTAAATAAGTTCAAACTATTCATTTATTTCATAGTTTGACTAAAAGTCCTTCTAACCTACTACTTTCATGTTTTCATCATTTATCCATCCACACCCATATATAGAATTTAATGGAGATGGCCATGATGTCTGTCAATCTGTTATATCATTTAAATAAATATATAATCAATAAAATTGAAATATACGTAATTAATAAAATTAATGAACTTTACCATCCACGTTGTTTTTGTTAGTAATATTGTTGCCGTTTTTTAGCAATATTTTACATGATAATGTGTGTTGTAAATTAAAATAGAAAAAAAAACAACAGAAAATAGCAGATAGTTTTTTCTTTAGGTTGAAATAGTGTCGACTTTTTTATTGACAATTTTAACACACACACACACACACACACACACACACACACACACATATATATATATATATATATATATATATATATATATATATATATATATCCAACTTCTACAACCGCTTACTTCATTGCTACCATCAAAGGGATTGGGATTGGGATCTGTTTCGTTCCACAACTTATTGTTTTACGGGTAACAATTTCTTTTCTCTTCGTCTTGGTTTCTACTATATTCCAGTTTGCGTTTTTCACATGTGTTTACTTGGGTAATCGTTTTGGTTTCTCTTTGGCAGACTCGAACTTAAAAACTTGTCTATTTAAGGTATAACGTGTTGGCGAACAATTGGGTGTCTGAATCCTGTATATAGTGTATTCATTAGAATAATAAAATCAAACAAAAACCGATCGAGTATGCTAACATGAGTACAAAATATGAAAAGATTTATAAAGAGATAGGTTTAGCCGTTTAGGTTGATACTTCCAAAGACAATAGCATTTAATTGTTGGCATCACGGATTAAAAAGGGATTAAGGGATTCAGGGAGGAAATGGTGGTAGGTGTATGTAGTAAGGTGGACACATTTTCTTACAAAATTTCATTGTGCACAGATTGATACATTGTCAGATGATTAGGTTAAAATAAGCTTACACATATAGTCAATAATAGCTTGGGTTTAAAAAAATTGACATAGAACTCACTTATAAGTGTTTGAAAAAGTCTTATGAAACCATTCAATAGCTAAATATTATCATTTACATAAAGCTTACACTATTGCGGATGTAAAGAATATATATACATATATATAACCTTCTTAGATAGTTTTGTAGGGAATTAAAAGCAATATTACTAGAACACAATAATCAACAAAGTGGAAATAACTATAGGCTTATTTTGCAAAAATTATAGTAAACAACTTTATTTCATAATCTGATAGTGAGGGTTAAATTACTATCAACACAATCAAACCTTTGTTTCCAACTAAACATAAGCACCAACACACACATAACTACATCATTTAAGGAACAAGTTTTCTGTGATGGAAATTAGCATCATCTTGGATTGATCATATAATGTATTTAGGTTTATTATATATGAATATTAAACTACAAACATCATACTTCCAAATCTCTCTTACAAAATCATGTACTCATCATTTGGGAATTAAGTCATTAACGTAAAGCGTTGTGGGTTGTGCGTAGCACAGACTGAAGAACTCACTAGTATATATATAAGCTAGCTTGAAAAGAGCTTAATTATCTCGATTGTTACCAGGGAAAAAGAAAATTATCACAAAAAGTCTTTTAAACAGTTTTTGACCGACATGTCGTTATTTAAAAAATTAGAAATATAAAATTTAAAATATCAGGAACTGAACGTACGTTTGTACCTAAGGAATCCTGATATTACTAATCATCGTTTTCACAGTATTTCTTAATCTCTAAATTCATACACAATCAAATTATATATTTTAAATAGAAAAAAATCATATATACTCAAACTTGAGTTAAGATCTTCATGAAAAATATATCATCATATTCTCTTTCAAATATTACAACGGGATCTATAAAAGAATATATGTTTTTGAACTAAAAATTGACTTACTCTCATATTTCATATTTATGATTGAACATAATAGATTATGTCTGACTAAAACCACTTCAAACTTATAAGCATTCTATATACCCATATTTTTTAGAATCTAACTAAAAAAATTATTGATTAATCACACCCAAGACTTTAAGCACCCTCAACCTTTAAATCAACACTTTGTGAATCTCTCAAACTCAAAACTTATCTCATTCAAAGCTTTCCACCTAAATAGCTATAAAAAGTCTTAATAATATTAGAAATAGAAACCTTATAGAACAAGCTCCAAACCATCTTAATGTTAAAATTAGACAAAATATGACACCGAATAATACGTTCAAGTGTAAAATACACAGGAAAATATTATAAATAGGAAACCCTAATAAATCTTAAACGGGCCTAACTGGCTAAACAGGCTTAAAACTTTTGATATAAGTAACTAGTTTATTGACCCGTATACGTACGGATATTTCGAAAATGTATTTGAGATCTTAGAATTTTCAAATAAAAATAATGCAGTAAATGAAATATCACCTTTGTGATGAGAATATACTAATTTCAAAAAAGTGTCATATTACAATAAAATTTATATCAAAACGTAGATAAAAATAAGACGGTCGTAAATATATATAATTATTTTTTCTCTAAACAAAATATATCACAAGTTTACTAAACATAATTTATAAACAACTTATAATTAATTATATTAGTATAAATTTTTTATAAAACCCCCCTCATCCAACCCCCTCCCAATAGATTTAAAATTGAATTCAAATTTCTCCTATCGATTATTAATCTTTCCAAAATTGTTTTGAGAATGGAATAATTTTGAAATTAAAGGTTGTGATTGGTTAATTAAGATTCAATTTATTGTTAATTTTGAAAAATTTGCATGCCTTTTATATATGGATATATATAGAGGATTAGAAATAAGAATTGACCACTTGATTAGATCACAAAAGCAAGATCTAGATAATTTAGACGGTTGAAGCAATTTATATAAAAATAAATATTGTTTTAGTAAAATTAAAATTGTATTGCACAAACAGGCTTAAAATAAATATTTTTTGTTTTTTTTATTTGGATTCCTATAAATGGCACATTATCTATTAGGTTCGAGCAGAACTCAAACTTCAAGATTAGCATATTTTTAAAACTTTTATATCGTTAGACCAAGATCGTGAAATTATTTAGGAATAAGTAAACTATCCTTTGTTAAAGTGATTGGGGTGATTTTATCACCTACGTTAGATGATGTTAATATTATGATAATTTTTACCCGAAAAAACAAATAGATTATTATGTCAACGTTCATTCTAATGACTTTAGTAAAAGAAATGGACACACGCAAACAAATAAATAAACGAATTTGGCTTTTGTCATTTTTAAGAAGATAAGCTTTTTCATTTCACTTATATTTGTTCATTAAAATACTAAACGATCATAAATGAATAATAACAAATAAACAAATAAACTTAGACAATATAATATATAGATTAAGTTTTAAAGATATGAACACATTATACATCCACAACTATAACAAACGAATAACCAACGTTTAACAAATATAATGAACGAACAAGAGACGATTTCATGAAACTCATTAACTAAAGGAACGTGTTCGTTCATTTATTAAATAAACAAGGAAAAACAAACTTCTTGCTTAACGCTTGGTTCATTAACAAACACCAACTTCAATCAACACTAAAAACAGAACATTTACGTATTACTTTCGTCCCTAGAATTTTAGCTGTGTTATAAAATATATATTATACGCTAAGGAATACCAAAATCAAAACATAAACTTAACAAGCTCATAATAAAATTGTTTAATTAGAGAACTTTACCTGCACTATTCTACATCAATAGAATCATATACCCAAATGTTAAACATAAGTAAAATAGCAAATTAACAGTTGACCAATAAGCTCATGATTTATTGATTTATTTATTTATTTATTTTTATTGTTATTTATTTATTTTTTGT
This sequence comes from Pulicaria dysenterica, assembly GCA_947179395.2. Lineage (NCBI taxonomy): Eukaryota > Viridiplantae > Streptophyta > Magnoliopsida > Asterales > Asteraceae > Pulicaria > Pulicaria dysenterica. The sequence continues at coordinate 34,615,222 of OX359296.1, read as the reverse complement.
TATTGGTTTTTGGGGGTTAGCTATTTTTTATTTAGATTTTTATCTTTTTTATTTTTTCTATTTTCTATTTTTTTTTCTTTTATATCTTTTTTTCCTAGTTTTCCTTTTTTTCCTTTTGTTTTCGGTCTATACGTTGCCGGATGTCCTTTTCAGGAAGCAATCTCTCTACCTATGGGTAGAGGTAAGATTGTCTACTTCTCACCTCCCCCATACCTCGCTATAGCAGGATTGTATCGTTATTGTTGTTGTTGTTGTGTATCAACACGATTGCATATAACACCAAGTTTATCTTATTTTACACTTTGCCCAATGAGAGGCAACATGAGCAAATATAATACCTTTACCTGGAGATCCTTTTAAATGCGTTTAAGATGTGATAGAGGCGGAGCTTGCACATAATGACTTAGACAGTGAACAGAAGCCAAGCTAAAGTAAGATAAAATAACTTTCCCACAAGTTTATAGTATTCAATGATATAGTTATGGGAGTGTCCTTTTGGTCAGTAGTAGTATCTGATCAAGACACTTTCGCTTCCATGGGGGATTGAGAGGATTTACACCAAAGAAGACCAAAATCAGATAAAAGTTCAAGGCAATATCTTTTTTTTTTGTGATAGAGACAAGCCCTTTTCGCTTTCCACGACTTCAATCCCAAGGAAATCTCATAATTTTCTAGAATCTTTAATTAAGAATTTTGAACATCGGAATCTTTTACATTTTTGAATTTTAACAAAGTTATTTCATGTGATAATATGTCATTAACATGGACATAAAGCGTGATAAATGTACGTTCTTTGATATAATAAAGAAAATAATCATTAACACTTTGGTTTAACCCATTTTGAAAAAGGGTGGTATGGGAGCCTAATTCAAGCCGTACGAGGATTTGACAGGCTTATACTCCCTTCGGATCAATTTTAGAAAAGAAAAAAACTTGACACAGAGTCGTACACACATCCTCGTCAAGATCTTTGTTTAAAAATGCATTATTGATGTCTAATTGATAGGGGCAGTTGTTTTGAAATGCCATACAAGTAAATCCATCTTAAGTAACCATGTTAGTCACGGATGAAAAAGTTTCATCAAAATCGATTCCTTCTCTTTTGTTGTACCTTTTGATGATACTAGTTCAGCTTTGATATCTAATTGACAAGACCGGCTATTTTGCTTGTTCCCTTTTGCCACAAATGACAAACGGGCCAGTAGTTTTGAACTATACGGTTGTTTCATGACAAAGGGCTAAGTGATGTGAAGCAAATCGATGGCCATGTACAAGCACTAGAGAACAAACGTTCAAATTCATCTCTCTGAATAAAGGAATCGGTGTATCATGCACAAAAATGGACAAAGTTATAACATAATGTAAAGAATTGTGTGATGTCATAATGGAAAGAGAAATAAGTTGTGTTGTCACCTTGGTGACTCCGGTTAGTATAAGAAAACATATATCATGAAACAACCCAAACAAATACTCAAGTATATGTAAATAGAACGTATAAGTAAAATATACAGAGAGCCGAGGACAGGAAAAAGCAGTATTGGGCATTTTGATAATCGTATACTCGAGAACTGGAATATGATGACATGTTCGATATAGTCATATGGGTAATAGCGTCACATTATGAGAACCACGACAAAATAGAAGCTGGTATTAATAATATCATTACTAAAAGATTATGTTGAAGTGATGAAAGTAAGAAATCAATTATTTGAATATGATAGCTTCCAAAAATATAAGTAAATCCATCTTAGAGCAAGAATTATTCCATACAACAAGATAACATCAAAACCATTGCATACAAAGTAGTAAAATGGTGTGAACATCTTTTCTCTCTCATTAAAATGGTAGTGGAGAACTTCAAATCAAGAACATCTTAATCAAGTAAGAATTGCTAGTTAAGAAAAGCTACGAAAGTCACCTGAGAAGGTTGACATATATATGAAAGAATTTGAAAATATTTTACACTTCAGTTATCACGGCTTAGAAAGGAACCAAAAGCGTTGCTTTCATATGTATGCCTACCTTCTCAAATGACTTTTGCGACATTTCTCAACTACTATCCTAACTTGATTCGGATGTTCTTAATTTAAAGTTCACTACTACCATTTTAGTGAGATAGAAAGAACAACCACACCATTTTACTTTGTATGCAATGACTCCGATCTTTGTTGTTGTATGAAATCATTCTTGCTTAATTCTTCTAACAATTTTTTTGAGACTCGGTCTCATTTAGTCTTTTAATACAATGTTGAAAGTGCAAACACTATTTTGCTTCTTGAGTGTCTCTTGGAATTCAATATCTTCCTTGACGTCATCCTACTCTCCTTATATTCCGAATGCTATCATATCCAAATCAATACTACCTCTAATATTCAACCCTAATCTTCTAGCAATGATATTATTATCATCTGATATATCAACCTCTATGTTGTCATGGTTCTCATAATCTAATACTAGTACCCAAATGAATATATCAAACATGTCATTATTTTAATTCTCGAGTAAAAGAATATTCAAATGCAACCATTACCGCCCTTTTCCCTGTCCAAAGTCTCCATACACCCTGATTGTACTAATGCATTTTTTCTTCATATACTTAAGTATTTATTTTAGTTGATTTACGAGATATGAAATAAGTCTTGGTTTAATTATTCAAGCAAGGTTAACAAATTTTGAAAGTAAATTCAACAACAAAGCACAAATTAAGGCAATGTGGCCTTATAAAATGTATAAGGCCGGTCCTAAGTATTTTGATGCCTATGATATTTATAACAAACAACATACTATGTTTTAGTATGCTAGAACTAAAAGTTGTGTCCATTTATATTCTAGTCTAGTTTTATATTGCTATTGACATTAGTCATAGTACATTGTATATTTAGTAAATACCTTATGGGTATATATACTTGTTTACAAACCCTAATAAACTAAGCAATTCATATTTCACGTATTGTTATCGGCTACTCTCTCTCGTACGAACATTCAACCGAGTTCATATTTTGATAATTGCTTCAATCGTTAATTGATACTTGATACAATTGGTCCTACAATTGGTATCAGAGCAAAAGAGTGATTAAAAGGTAAGTTTTCGATTGTTCTTGGCTTTGGCTTGGTCGACTTATACGTTTCTGCCGTAGTGTTCATAGGGCTTTGTTTCCTCATGATTATTGGTGTTTGATTCGAATTTTTTTGTTGGGATTATTAAGTTTGGTGTTTGTTTCAAGTTTGGGATTGAAATAGCTTGTTTTGGTTGTGTTGTTTGGAGAAAAATATCGATTTGCAGGTTGAAATTGTCGAAACTGATCTAGGGTTCGTAATTTTTCTTCAAGCCATTTGAAACTTCAAGCCATTTGCATTTCAAGCCATTTGGTACTTCAAGCCATTTGCATTTCAAGCCATTTGATACTTCAAGTCGTTTGTATTTCAAGCCATTTGATACTTCAAGCCATTTGCATTTCCAGCCATTTGATACTTCAAGCCATTTAGTACTTCAAGCCATTTGGTGGTTCAAGTCATTTGGTGTTTCAAGCCATTTGGTATTTCAAACCGTTATCACTTCAAGCCATTTGGGGTTCAAGCCATTTGCTTTGCCTTTCAAGCCATTCACCCTCCAAGCCATTCACCAAGCCATTTACCAAGCCATTTAATCAAGCCATTAATCATCCACCTTTACTCTTCACTCTAAGATCCAATTTCAAGTATCATTTTTTTTACCATATAACTCAAAATGTCAAAAGAAGTTCTAGCTCTTGGTTCGGACAACAAACCACCCGTCCTTTTCAGGGGTAAGTATTCGTCTTGGCGCATTCGATTCTTAAATTATGTCGGACAGAAAGAAACAGGTGATGACATGTTAGATTCAATCAAGAATGGACCTGCGAGAATAATGAGAACCGTTCCAGCACGTCCTAACAATGATACTCCTCTACCAGTGATGGAAGAACCCAAACCTCCAAGTGCATATACCTATGATGAAAAGAAACGGGTTAAAGCAGACAAAACCGCAACTGCCACTCTACTTCAAGGACTATCTGATGAAATTTTCAATAGTGTGGATAGTTTGGAGACAGCAAAAGAAATATGGATGATAATGCAAGGTGCTGATAGGGGAAAAATCAAGGAAAATCAATTATTATCTGATTATGAAAAATTTAAGGCTGAGGAAGGAGAAGATCTGGAGTCTTCCTATCTTCGTTTTGCTACTTTGCTCAACAGCTTAAAGAAACACAAATTGACCAAAGGAGTCAAAGATGTGAATATTAAGTTTCTTTCAAATCTATTACCTGAATGGACCAAGTATGCTGATTTTATTCAACAGAACAAGGACACTGGTGTGTTGGATATTCACACAATCTACGTTGATTTGTGTCAAAATGAAGGGAAAGTTCTGAAGAAGATGAGTGACAACAAAGCGAAAGCTGCTGCAACAGTGAAATCCTCTGGAGATCCACTAGCACTGGTAGTGGAAAAGAAAAGTCGATCTCTCAAGTCAAAGAGAGATAAGGCACCATCTAAGTCAACAGAAGAAGAAGCTAATGCAAGTGAATCAGAGATAAATCTTCAAGACCTGAAGGATAAAGTTGATGCTCTTCTGTCTCTTGCTATGAAGAATTATGGAAAGAAATCATCCTCTTCTAACAAGCTGCGCATATCTTCAACTTTCAAGGGTAAAGATAAATCAGTCGCCATAGAAAGAGAGAAACCAAAGAAGTTCATAAAGGCTCCTGCTACAACTGAACAAACTTGCTACAAGTGTGGTAAACCAGGTCATTTTTCCAAAGAGTGTACCAAAACGGTTACTAAGGATTTTGGATACTATACTCCGAAGGCTCTTTTTTGCAAAGAGCAAGAAGAACATGAAGCTTTGATGGCTGCTGAAGAAGCGTGGGAAGAAAAGACTGATAGTGATTCTGAGGATGAGCTTGCATTGATGGCAAATGTTGAAGAAGATAAAGAAAAGATCTTTGAGGCAAATAAAGATGATGAGTCTGAATCAGACAATGAAGATGGTGATCGTGGATCTCAATCTGGATCTGAGGTTAGTATTTCTAAGTTTGAATTTATTGATATGATTCATTCTTTGCAAGCACAAATCACTCACTTAGAAAAAGATAAGTCTCAATGTCAAATCTTAATGTCAAATCTTAGAAGCTAGACTATCTAATAATCTAAGTGAATTAGTCCAGTGTAATCATGAATTAGCCACAGCTAATGATCATTTGTCCCATGCTCAAGAAAAGATAAAAGGTTTAGAGGAAAGAATAAAACTTTTGAATAGTTTTAATTCTGAACTTGCTGCTAAATTAGGGGATACTGAGACTAAATGTAAAGATTATAATGCTGAGATTGATCGTTATGTTAAAGAAAGAACCGAATTGTATTCAAAAGTCAAAGAATTGGAATATAATCTTTGTAAACGTGGTCAATCAGAACAGACTATATTTTTGAATCAACCAAAAGATACTCAATTTTACGACGTAAAAGCGGGTCTAGGTTTTGAAAATCCAAAGAACTTATCTAAAGTTTGTCGTGCTCAATTTTATGAATTTGAATTTATGGGTTGGGGTTTCACTGATTTAATGAAATTCACAGGGGCTTCAGAAAATGATGAGTTAGAAATTCCAAAAAGAGAAAATAAAGATAAAATGCAACTTCCGTTTGACTACACTAAGTTAAACAAAAGTTATGAAAATCTTGAAATTTCTTCATCAATTGAATCTCCATCTACTTATTGTTCTGAAGAATTTAATCAAAAATCAGAAAATCTTTCTGAAAAACCCGAATACTCTGATCTTTATATTCCAAGTTCTATTTTGAAAAAGAAAGTTGCAGATCTTCAAGAAGAGTTAGCTAAACAAACAACAGATTTCACTAATGAAAGAGTTATTCTACTTGATAGAATAAATTCTTTAAATGACCAACTCACTTCCGCTGTCAATAATAAAACTGAAAAGGTTTCAAACTCTTTCGTAGACAAAGGTAAATCTGTTGTTGAACATAATTTTGATGAATTAGTGGAGTCTGATTGTGGAGAAAAATTCTTTAGTGATCAATGTAGCACCTCTCAGCATAATCAACACGTTAAATGCTAGAAGCCAAGAAAAGACGCTTACAAGAGAAAAATCATTCTGGTTCTGATAGTTATAACAACTATTTTGATCATGTACATGGAACAACTTCAAATGCTAGAAATAGTTCTCGTTGTGCAAAGACTAATGTTTCAAAAGAGTTTGGTTTTAATTCCAATGTTCATTCACATGCTAATGTTAGGAAGTATGAATCTTCTACTTTTGTTAATTCTTGTTGGGATGCTATTGATAAACCTGATGTGAAATATTCATTTAAGGTGTATTCTATTAAACATCTCATAAGGTTATCTAAGGAGAAAATTTGTACCTCTCCTCAAAGAGTAAACACATTTTTGATCAATTAGAACATTCAAAAGGAGAAGTTGAATTCTAACTACAAGTGGATGCCTAAAAATGAATCTGTAGTTAATTCTCCTAATCCACCTAGGCCCAAACTCAAATGGGTACCAAAATCTACATAATCTGTTTTGCAGATAAGCCAAGAGACATTCTGGAACACCACAGTTACACTCTGGATAATATATGAAGTCAAAACAACTGTGTGTTCAATACACGAAGAAGTTCAAATCTTGGCTAGAAGAAATAAGAGTGTTCCCTGTTGTTCATCACACACGTCATTTTATTCATCATCAGCCTGAGCCTGATGATCTGAGAAGCTTATTTTTGTAGTTTATCATTATTTGATATAACTTCTGTGTTGATGATTGTTACTTGCAGGGAGGGCACAAGTCTTCAAGACCCGCAAGTATGCATTTTTTCTCGATAAAATTGTTATTATGCATGCTTGTAGGGGGGGGGGGGGTAAATTCGAAAAACCAAAAATATTGAAAAATGAAAATCCAAAAACATTGAAAAATACAAAATCCAAAAACATTTCAAATGTTCAAAATTTCAAAAATATTTTGTTGTTTCGATCACCTCGTGCGTACTGTGTTTAGGTAGCTTCTTTACTCCTATGGTCTAGCCAGAGCCGGACAGACCTACCCAAAGAGCTTCCTATTTTATAGAAATGAGAAAAAAGAGTGTCCATTCAATTTTGAAAAGAGATGTTGAGGGAAAAGTTGAAAAATATTCAGAGAGCTGAGGGTGAGAGAAAGGATCAAAAGAACAGAAATATCCTCACTAAACAGTGTCAATCTGGGTAGCCACATCTACTACTGGTTTTATACTGGTATTGAAGAAGACATCATGGACCCAGTGACGCAATGCACTAACCCCACCCAGCTACTCAATTATCTCTTAAAAGATGATTGTTTCAACTTCACACGAAGATTTTTCACATACACTATTGACATCTCATTTGGAGATTGTTGATATTGAAAATAGGAGGACAATTGCTCCCGTCCCCAACTTCTTTCGTGCACTCATTGAGTCTAGAGCCAATTGCTATATCATTCTTGTTCTAGGACACTTAATGGAATCATTTTGCCTGTTTTTGTAACAGTGCCGAAACATCTTGAGTAATATCTTTATGATATTTACAGTGATAGATGGAAGTCCTACCACTGCTAACATCATGCCAACACTGAACGTAGGTCACTCAGTTTATTTAAACTGAAGTGTTAACGGGTAATCTATGTGATCCCGGTGTTATAACGGATACGTTAATTGTCATATCATTCTAATAGAATCATGCAAATATCAAGCTGATTATAGTTTACATGTGCATGATGATCATGATGGATCCTGACCATCATGAGGGGGAGAATCATCTTACTGAGTTGAGGATGAAAAGAAGATGAGATAATTCACACGTTAAGGGGGAGCTAATACATCAAGTGTAGTGTGTCTAAAAATATATAAAGAGAAGATGACAAAGTTTCAAGGAGAAGAAGACAACTGTTCACAAATTTGAAAGGGAGCAAGGTTCTCAAAAAGTTTCAGATTTTAGTCTTAAAGATCTTGAGCTATTTTCGAGGGGGAGCAAAATTTGTTTAAAGAAAATTTCAAAGGTGCTGAAATAGCCAATCCAACCCTCGAGTAATATCTATGCGTAATCAAGAATTATTATTCTCGTGTAATGCTCAAGACTGTTCCCGTGAAGACAAAAGAGATGATCATGGTTGTAAATTCTGATAGGCCGAGGCTTATACTGCAATCTCTGATAAACAACCTATACAACCTGATCATGTTGAGTCTTTTAAGATCTCGTGAAGACTCAAAACTTCAAAGAACGATCTCCTAACGTTGAATGCAGAAAGAAAAAGAATCTTTGCATATTATCAACAGGAAGATTGTTTGGTGCTTAAATCGAATATATTTGTTATTATGCTTAATTGTAAAATGAACACAAAGAGGGAGATTGTTAGAACCCTTAGTTGTGTTCATTACATTCTAGTGAAGTTTATAATAGTTTAGTTGTTAATTTAATATTAATCATAGTTTAGGGTACATTATGTAAATACCCAAGGGGTATAAGTACAACTTTGCAAACCCTATTCTATTCAAGCTTTCATTCAACGATTAACAGTGTGTTCTTTGGCCGTATATCGTCTCTCACGTTCGTATCTTCATATACATCCAAGAACTTGATCATTATGTATTGATTGCTTCGATTCTTGATTGATACTTGATACAATTGGGTCCTACAATTGGTATCAGAGCCAAAGAGTGAATCAAAGGTAAGTTTTTTTGATTTGTTTGGCTCGACAGGAGGTTTTTTTTGTCGACTAGGGTTTAGTAGTCGTAGTTCACCATAGGGCTGACATTTATCTTGATATTTTGGTGTTTGATTCAAATTGAAAGTTGTATTTGATAAGTTTGGTGTTTATTTGGAGATTGGGATTGAAAAAACTTGATTTGGTTGTGTTTAGAATCATTAAGATCGATTTGCAGGTTTAGAATCGCCGTTGTTCATCGTAATTTTTTTCAAGTCATTTGGTGCTTCAACGTTGTACTTCAAGCGATTTGGGGTTCAAGCAGTTTGCTCCTCAAGCCATTTAGTGCTTCAAGCCATTTGCTCTTCAAGCCATTTGTTTCTTCAAGCCGTTTGCCAAGCGATTTAGTGCTTCAAGCCAATTGCTCTTCAAGAAAATTTTCTTTCAAGCCGTTTGCCCTCCAAGCCATTCACCTAGCCATTCCTTCAAGTCATTCAATTCAAGCCATTAGTTCAAGTCATTCTTCAAGCCATTCATCAAGCCATTTGGTTTTTCAAGCCATTTGGTACTTCAAGCCGTTTGCCCTCCAAGCCATTTACCAAGCCATTTAATCAAGCCGTTCAACATTCACCTTGAATTTCCACTCAAAGATCCGAGTTTCAAGTATCAAGATTCTTTTAAATATGGCAGATTTGAGTTTTATTAAAGACACAAAGGTTACTGATTCTTGTTTTCACTTTTCGGAGCGTTGGTATATTTCCATCGATGATATAAACTGCAAACGTGGTGCGGTTGACTTATACAATCTCATAGTTGATAAAAAGATCAGTGCAAAAAAGTATGTGTCTCGATATGGTGATGAGTATTGCTATATAGATTGTGATACCACTTTGGTTGAACAATTTCGTACCATTAAACGTCATTTAGATCTGAAAAGGGAAGAAGAAATTAGAAAAGAAACTTGTGTTCCTAACAATTCAAGTGTTCTTCATAATACTCTAAAGGTTGAAAGTGAAAGAGTTAAAGTGATGGAACCTGAAAAGGAGAAACTCAGTCCAAAGAAATTTGAAATTGAAAACAAGATAGCAGATAATTTCGAAGAATAAAATGTCAAGTTGATTATGCAAATCTCCGAATTGACCGAAAAACTCAAGATATCAGCAAACAAGTATCATGATCTTGAAATTGAAAAGAGTGCTAAGATAAGAAATCTTGAGCAACAAGTGTTGGACATTCAAAACAAAATGATATCTGAAAGAGAGTATCTTGAGTCCGAAAGAAACAAGTTTGTGCATAAAGTTCAAAAATTGGAACAAGATTTACAAAATTGTGTAGAAGAAAAGGTTACAACATTTTCTGATTTTGAAAAAGTTCAAAAGTGTAAGTCTTTCAAAGGAAAAGAAATTAAGATGGTTCATGTAACAGTCCATACATGTGAATCATCGAAAATTTATGTGGATCTGAAAACCAAATGCTCAAAGGATGATTATTCTAGTTTCAAGTCTTACGCAGATAAATTCATAAACAGGGTGAAGCTTCGGAGAAAGCTTTGGAATGAAAATAAAGATAATTCTACAGGAATGAAACAGCAACGTCTTCCGCAAAACAATTATGGTTATGTTTCTCGTGCTACTTCTCATCGTGTTGCTCGTCCATTTGTGTGTGTTAGTAAAACAAGACCGTTCTCGAATGCTAACACGAATGCATATCTTCCCACCTTGCCTAAGCTTAAATACCCATTTGTGATTCGTTCTGTCAAACATCTCTTAAGACTTTCTAAAGAGAAAATTTGCATCAATCCACATCAGTCACCATCCATCAACTATAAGAAGATATTAGTTCGAAAGATTAAGGAGGAGCAAGGTAATGAAGGAGTTTCAAGTCATTATTGAAGATCAAGAGCTACATTCGAGGGGGAGCATATTTTTGTTTGATGAATAATAACAAGGATGCTGAAATTGAAGATTCCCTCAACGATCATTCTCTGTTTATGCTTAAGATCAAATGCTCCAGGGTCCAGCAAAGATAATAATCTTCCTTTATTATGCTTAATTGTAAAATGGACACAAAGGGGGAGAATGTTAGAACTAAAAGTTGTGTCCATTTATATTCTAGTCTAGTTTTATATTGCTATTGACATTAGTCATAGTACATGGTATATTTAGTAAATACCTTATGGGTATATATCATTGTTTACAAACCCTAAGAGTACATGGTGTGGAATGTGTTTGGGGTGTGTGTGATAGCAAATGACATAGTGGAAAAAAAAATTCCCACTCCAGCTTGGCGTGAATAACCACAGGCGTGGAAGTATCCACATCCATTTTCAAGTGTGGTAGGCTTGTTGTGGGCCCAGTGTATTAAGTAGTTATTTTTTTTTATTTTTCATTGGTTAGTAGATGATTGGTGGGTCCTACAATTTGGTGTGATAGAAAGTAATCACTATGAGGCTAAGTGATAGGTTAAGTGATAAGAGAAAAAAGTTGACGTGGCGGTGTGATAGATGTGATAACATGTTACCATACCGTTTACTCTAATAAACTAAGCAATTCATATTTCACGTATTGTTCTCGGCTACTCTCTCTCGTACGAACATTCAACTGAGTTCATATTTTGATAATTGCTTCAATCGTTAATTGATACTTGATACAATTTGATCCTACATAGTGCTTTGTAACCTAGTCAAGCAAGACAGTTCATCCCACGTCGATGTTCCAAGATTAAGACTACAAATCAATGATAATAAGAATCAACAGATACTAAGCTATTAACCAAGATGCTTTTAATTTGTCCAAAAAAGGTAATTTAAGAACTTGCATATGGAACCACAAATATAACCAAAAAAACTAACTTGAAGAATCAAGAGCCACAAGAAGATAATTTCAAAAACCCAACATCCGTCTATTAAATAGGCAATCTATTGTAAATGTTTTCTGCTCCTTCTACTCTAAATGATCAATTTTGAGTTCTTAACGTCATTTTCTATAAAAATCCTCATATTATTTAAATTCCTTTGTCAAGAAAATCATTCACCAGAGCTAAATACTACAAAAGTGTCATACTCCATAAATCATAATCAGAACTTGATATTTACTACTACCCATAAATTGGAAATTAAAATCCATGTTTTCATGAAGATGAGTTATTGAAAGACATACCATATTACCAATTTACCACCATGATGTTACTTAATCGTAATCCTTGTTATCTAGTGTTACTTCTCTGGTGCAGAAACCCACCTCCAAGGCTCCAAAGCAACCTCCTGAACCTTGGGAGTAGATGTAGTCACCATCATAGGTACTCACAATTTTGTGTCTGGAGACGTGGATAGATAGATAGGACATAGGGAATAATCTTGTTTGGTTCCGTAATGTAATCAAGAGCTAGCTCGAACAGGACGCTAGCTTAGTGAATCATCCGAACGAGATAAGGTTATCAAGTGGGGGAAGAGGAATGGTTCAGTGGGTCCAAATTGTTAAAACAGATTATAGACATTCAACTGGAACATAGACAATTGCAAAATGAGATGATAGATAAATAATAGAAAACAATACAACAATCAAGTCAATTAAGTAAAAATCTTGTTTAGTAAATTACTCTTTACATGATGATAATAAATTCTATTCTAGTCGGGTCATGTCAGGTAAAAGTATCGATTCGAGCTCGAAGGGATTAAGTAAAGTAATATTAACATTGATTGATATTATTATTTCATATACTAATTCTAGTAATAAGTCGAGTCAAGCCGAACTAGATAGTACGTATTCATTAGGTAGCTAGAGTTTAAAAATATAGGTTTGATCGAGTCTCCTTAATAAATCTTCAAGTTTTTGTATGGAGTCTCCTTAATAAATCTAGGCCGGTGTAAATAGATACATAAATCGTATATCATATTATCATTTAAATAATGATTTGTTGGACTTTTAAAAGTCGATCACTTATGCTACATAATTTATGCTGATTAAACCATCACGTCACTATATGAAACTGTTATAAATATAAGTTTTTATATTAATTATCAGTCAAATTCTTGATCTCCTTTCACTTTCCTTACTTGAAGAAGGAAAAACAACCTCAAAGAGACACGACAAAATGGTGAAGCTCCTCGACACCTGCATGATCATCTTTTGTATAAGTTTTCTCGTGTTGTTTGTTCATCATGAATGTAACTTCTTCTCGTAATTTATTTTTTGAGTTAAATACGTTCTAACACTCAAACTTTATACTTCATAACAGTTTAACCCTCATATCTTTTTTATGATCGATTTTTTTTACATTTAAGTTTAGTTTAATTGATGGTAAAAAAACGTTAAATCCCTAAACTTTGTTATTAGTTTGAAAGTTAGAGGGTTAAAAGGTTATAAGGTTTTACCAACTATTAAACTTAATCTTGGAGATAAACCGTTCTTAAAAATTTCTGAGGGTTACACTGTCATTATTTATAAAGTTTAGGTGCTAAAACATATTTAACTCTGTTTCTTTCATGTAAAATATTTTTTAATTAATATTTATGATTTTTGGACTTTTAGGTAACGCAAATGACATCAAAGCATTTGGGATTTCACCAACAAAATGCACTCCACATTGTATTAGAACAGAGGACGATGAAACAAATTGTTGTTGTAAGGACTACAATATATGCGACAATGTCATGTGGAAATGTGAGGAAAAATGTAAGAAATCAACAAAATGTTGTGCTACAAATATGTGATTGGTATTTATTTTTTAAAATAATAAAATAATTTTTAATAGTTTAAATCGACTAATAATTTTTTCATCTTCATCGGGATGCATTGATTTGCTTATTAATTATGACCTAATTGTTATTGTATGCTATAGATTTATTAGTCATTTGCAATGCAATCTAAGATATACAATATGTAGAGACCTATTAGATCGAGAGCTTCTTTCATTGTGTGTAAGTTGTTGTATACGATGAGAATTATAACAAAGTTCATTGTATATAATGATAACAAAATCTCAGACACGGAAAAAAGTTGTTTGCATAAAATGAAAAAGTTATGAAAGATGATTGTACTATTTTAATAAAAAAATTGGTTGTGTACAATGGTAACTAAGACAAAGTGTATTGTATTTTCATACGGTCTACATTTTAAATTAATCTTAAATAATTTCTTATGATCAAAAGAGCTTGTAATCAAACTGAACTAGGTTTATTAATAAAGTGTTTCCCATAATTATAGGTATAATCTCGTAAAGAATAATAATATACATTTAGAAGTTAATTAAAATATGTGTTTAGCAGTTTAATAAAAAGAATTCTTGTGAGCACAAGAAAGTTGTGTTTGGAAAATGAAAATGATGTGTTGAGTACTTTCGCAACTAACTTTAGTTTCGGTTAACTTACATTATCCACCATGAAACATAAAAAGCTAACATTACTACTATCATTTTTTGGTTGTCTTTTTTATGATAAATAATAATATATCATCATGTATATTAATATCATATAACAATCATCTACATATTCACTCAATACTCTTAGAGAAATTATTTGCAAAGGTTACATTTCTTTTGTGAAGATACATCTTTTAACATCGATTAGAAAAATATACTTACCTCTTTAAAATACTAAATTATTAAAAAAAAAATTATAAGAAAAGGCATTCATATAATAGTTGATCAAGTTAATAATGCTATACCACTTAAAAGATATTTCAATCTATCATAATTGGCAATGTTAGGGTTTTCCTCATTGCAATGGTTGATCAAACTAGATTCAAAATCCATCACATTGTCACATACACCTACAAAAATCTCAATTTATGCATTAAAATAAAAAGCAAAAACAAAAATAAAGACATGATGAAAGATGAAGATGAATAGTCAAACACCCACAACATCACCAACCACGAAATAGAAATCCACTCACAAAATCATCAACCATGAACAACAAAACCACAAAATTGATTGGCTACGAAAGATACACCTTAGGAATCTTTAGAGCTATCACTGCTTAGCTTTCAATCCGCCTCTGGTTATTAAATGAAATGTGAATAATCCATCTTCTCTATAAATGAAGGGACGCTAAAGATGAACAGTCAATTGGAGTAATAGCCTTTAATTGGGTGATGTGAGAAACAACCCTACTGGCACCGCAGCCACCATCAATCGGTTTTGGCAGTAGAGAATAAGAAAGAAATCATTAAATAAGAAAAAAAAGAATAAAACCGTCATCACCAACGTAAATATAAGCCTCCTCAAGGTGGTCAATCACAACATCGATGGTGCAAGCAGATGCCATGACAAAGACAATTTAAGTTGCAGATCCACAACGAGGTCATTAGCCTCCTATAATGGTTTTTTGACCCAAACACTTAAGAAATCAAATAAGATTGATTAACATGCCCCTACACAATCTCACTTAAGCCTATTACTCCTAGATGATGATGTGAAAAAAAACTAACAACTACACGTTTACACCACAACGATTCACTCGCATCTCGGGAAAAAACTACTCACTCTCAACCTTGTGTACTCATTACTTACCCTCATAGCTCACAAATCCTAAATGTTGAGGTAACGAAATTTTTACCTTCAAAACAATAGAACCTAATCTTCTTGAATCTACTTTTAATATAGGCGTTTTAAGAGTTTTGTATTGGTTATTTTGCTAAGAAATTGAGAGTGGTTGAAAACTTGAAATCATAACCTTTTGAATTATGATAATTAATTGGATGAAAACCGGGCATATTATTAAAATGTAAACCTAATTTCAAGTTTTATATTATATCAGTTATTAGTTACTCCCTCTGTCCCAAAATTATTGTCTACTTTTGACTTTATAAAGTCTTTCTTTTTAAACTTTGACCTTAAATATTTCTATTTGTATTATGTAAAACTTGATGAAAATTATATCAATGAAAATACGTTTAAAACACGATGCACTCATATATTTTGTATCAAGTATTATATAACACAAACAAAAACATTTAAGGTCAAAGTTTAAAAAGAAAGACTTTATAAAGTCAAAAGTGGACAATAATTTTTGGACGCAGGGAGTACATATCTAGGATTATTATTTGTAAATTTGATACAAACTTATAGTTCTTAGTCAAACATAGATGCAATATTTGTTTGGGTGGTTTATCCTAATTAGTTATGTGCGTGAGCTAAGTTTATGTTAATGTATACCAAACTTGTCTCGACATATTACACAGTCTGTTTTACCACATGTATTGATCGTTTACTCGTTGCCCGCATTAATCTTTTTCATGGGGTTGCCACTGCATTGATGGATCCATGTATAAACTTTCGTGTAGCGGTCAGTGGCGGATTTAGAAATTTGTTTGAGGGTATGCATTATACAAATATTTCTTGTAGAAGGCAAACATTACCACTATTTTTATATAAAAAATAAAAAAATTTAAATATTTAACACTAGGATATTTTTTAATGGGTATGCAAGTGCATACCCATTATAAGCTATAGATGGCGGTGAACCCACTCACCTGAAAAATCACAATTTATATGTAATAAATTTGAAAGTTCGGTATAGGAACCAAGTTATATACAAAGTTGTCATGAACAGATATATTTTCCATATCCACCAGTAACGAGATTTATCACACCCGGATTTTAGAGTGAATAACCCCTCTTCATTAATAAACATGTTTCTTGACATTTTATAATTTGAATGTTTATAATGAAATAGTCTTTCACAATTTAAGAAAAGTATAATGTTCTACATCTTACCCGATCAAATATATAAACACATATAATGATTAAAGTAAATTAAAAATGTGCTGATATAAATAAAGGTAGTCATGGCCACCAACAAAATCCAAGCATGCAACTATATCTTGTTATATTTCTCCTGCCAAATGTAATAATAGAAATAAAGTTACTCAACACCACCAACACTGAGAATGCACAGATTAAACCCATCCCAAAAAAGAACTCTCAACTTCTCAAGCTCAAACAACCTTAGGGATTAATGCAAGAGAACAGAGGCATAATAAAATTAAAGCCAAAACTACCACCAAAGACGAACAAATAAAAGTGCATCATGTATCAAGAAGTCAGTTATATAAATAGTTAACAAATGCCAAAGTCTCATAAATTGTAAAATTAAAGCCAAAACTACACTAGAGACTAAAACAAATAAAAGAGCCTCATCTATCAAGAAGTCAGGGTTTTTTTTTTGAACAGTTAGACACACCCACCCATCTAATTCTACACCATATGTTCACACTAGGACTTGAACCCACAACCTTAAGATTAGGGAGCACCTTCTCCAAACTCCAATACGGCTAGACCAAGGCCCTTTGGTAAGAAGTCAGTTGTATAAATGGTTAACAAATTCCAAGTCTCATAAATTGTAACAACATCCTTATCAAACCTAACCCAAATTGGAACAAAGAACTCCAAGGCAGAAAACAAACCTGTTCAAACAAAAAAAACATGAGAAGGTTAAACACTTTATATCACCATGGCTAAAATCAATAAACATTGTTAACAGTGGAAGGAGAAAATCTTTGAATCTACCTGTAACAATGGATCAAGACGAATCAGATACGAAATATAAGAAATCTTAGAAATCACTCGAAGTCAGGTGAGTATATATAGGTGAAACTATCGACTCATTAACATAACAAGGTTCACCTCCAACGAGTTTTGTGGAGCTTTGTTTCCTGTTTTGCGGTGAAACCTCAAATGAAATAAAGAGCATACCTCAAAGTAGATGTCAAGGTATTATTTTCGATCCTTCATCCTTCAATCTCCAACCACAAAGGTGATATCAATATATGTATGTATGTTCTTAATTTGCCCAAGCTCAAACTGTAATGTGTAATCAGAGATTTTATATACAGTTTATACCCATATATTGATATCTTCTACTTGATCTTTGTGTTAAATCTTATTAAGTAACATATCAAATTATAAACTTATCAATAACAACACAATTAAAACATATATTGTCATATTCTACCTTGATATGATAAGACAATATGTAGAATTATAAACCAAATTGTTGTAAATATGTATATATTTTACACGAGATGTCCTTTATCCTGCTGCTCATAGGATCAAGACATGTGTCAAAGTCAATGAAGAATATTAGAAAAGAGAATTAGTGGACTACTCATGTCATCATCGAGTGAGATAGAAGGATGATGTAGAAGGATAAAGTAGAAATAAATATATGTTTCATAAAAATAGTATGAAAAAGGAACAACCTGGTAAGCCTACACATGTAGCAAGTTTTAAATACACAAGAAGTACAATAAACAAAGAAAAAAAATAAACTGAACATCAAATTAAACACCTAGAGGACCGGAAAACAGATGAGACTTGAGAATTTATTCAATGTTCTTGAACTTAACTCTTAGCTCAGTGAGCTTGAGATTAATTACTACATAACTACTGGATAGCCTAAAACATAAAAAGTCATGTAAAGGATCCATTTAAGTCATTCGGGACTTCGGGTAACCATTTCCCTTAAGATCACCCGTAGTGGGGGTGATGGGAGCTCGTCATGGTGGTGCTTCACTCGGCAATCACTATGCCAAGCTGGCTCATCATTTCCTTCCTTGTCATCCCAACGACGAGCCCAAATGAGCAACGGTACAGTTTAATGTGTTTTTTAACATTTGATACACACATATAAAAAGGAGTGGTGTGAAGGTTAGTCATACATGTTACGACTACGACTAAAAAGCTGATATGATGGCGTCCAAAACTTTCATTAGGGAATAAGAAAAGTGATGTCTCATAATAGCTAATGCGTAAAGGGTTTCAAAAATAAAAGGTTGTGATCGATGGAATTAAATTATAATTGTTTTTTTACCCAAAACCCTTTTTCGACTGGAATGTGCTGATGGATAAATCAACAAGCAGGTTAAACTATTTGGAACATGTGATGGCGTGAAGCGAGTGTTATGAAATGGCTGTGGCAAGATTCACAACTGAACATCAGTTTCTGCCCATCGCCGATTCGCTATGCTCATCAGCGATCCGAAATCAAGAAAATCATTCAATAGTGTAGAGCTAAATACTACAAAATTGTCATACCCCATAAATTAGAAATCATAATTTGATATTTACGACTACCCATAACTTGGAACATGATTCCATGAAAATGAGTTATTTAAAGACATTCCAGATTACCAATTTACCACCATGATGTTGCTTCGTCGTAATCCTTGTTATCTAGTGTTACTTCCTGCAAGTCCCCAAATCAACTCCTGGGCAATTACAGACCTTGTCAATAGATGTGGTCACCATCATAGGTACTCAAGATTTTGTGTCTGGAATCAAGAGCTTGCTCGAACAGGACCTAGCTTAGAGAATCATCCGAACAAGATAAGTTTATCAAATGGGGGAAGAGGAATGGTTCAGTAGTGAGTCCAGATTGTTAAAACAGAACATAGACAATTATAGAAATCAGATGATGAATAAAGCATGTAAGATGATTTACACACAACAAAAATTTGTTATACACAACAAAGTATATATGTTTGGACAATAATGCCCTTAAACATGTGGATGAGAAAAATTGTTCAAAACTGGCAAAAATGTTATATTTATTATGTATGACTAATATTTGTTGTGTGCAAATCATTACCAACAATTCAGAAATCATAAACCATGAATGCAATTGTGAAATCGTTACCTACCTTCATTTCATTTGTTCGATGATGATTGCCCATTTTGAGAACTCAAACGAAGTCTTCAATTGTTGTCCCAATTGGCAGTCGCTCACTTGTTATGAAGCCTCGGCCCTCTCGTATTCCACCATCCCCTCTGCCCTTAAAAAGAGACAGAAAATGAAAAAGGGTGATATGATAGTGATATGACATTTGGATTAATTTGGGTTATAGTGTTACTAGTTTGTGTATGTATGTGTGATTGTAGTAGTTGTATGATATAGTCAAAATGTTCTATTTTTGAAAAGTAAATATAAGTTATGATAATTAAATATTTTAAATAAAGTAATTAACGTATTAAAAGCCAAAATACACCACTTTGGTAAATTGCTTGAATGCTATACCACATTAGTAAATACCAGAGTTTTCAGAATCGGACCGGATCGGACAGACGAACCAGAACCAGCAAAGCATACAGGGCCGTATGAGAGACTGGAAAACCGCCGGTTAAAAAACCGTCCTGTTGGCAAGAACCGGCGAACGGTTGAACCGGTTTCCGGTTAATTAAATTAAAATGTCAAAACATAGCCCAAAACTTTGAAATTATTAAAACCCTAAAAAGCTAAAATGTAAAACCAATTATACAGATGCTGCCTATTTGCTAACTTACGGTTACGGCACTCTCAATTTATCCTTTATCGATGACCTGCTTATGCTTATCTTCTCCACTTCCATATTCCAATTTTCAAGTTTGAGAAACAATTTCATTAACGCCCCGTTCTCGAGTTTTTTTAATAAAAGGATGAGAAGGAAAGGGAAGGAAAGAAAGGAAAGGGAAGAGTATAAAAACTTCTCCTCTCAATCATCCCTAAAGTGGGAGGGAAGTTTTTACTCACAAAAATAGTGAAATTGCCCCTCCTAACCCTTTCCTTTCCCTCTTAAAAAAAACTCAAGAACATAATTCCCCCTCCCAACCCTTTCCTCCCCTCCTTAAAATAACTCGAGAACATGCTGTAAAACAATTCCGCCCTTCAAAGTTTACTTCATCTAGGTAAATTATTTTTTCTTCGAATTTTCTATTGTCTATTAATTGGTGTGGCCATGTAGTTTAGTCATATATAATGAAGTTCAAATGTTGTAGTTTTTCTTTACAAGCAACTGTTATAAATAAAAATAAACTTAATGTGAAGAACGAGGAATAAAAGATATTTAATTCTTGCAAATGACGTATAGCCTAGTGTTATCTGAAGTTTAGATGTCCTAAAAGACTGTAGGTTCAAGCTATTGTGGATAAAACGATGTAGATTTAGAATTAGATTACATCATCTGGTTTTTTTGTCCGGTCTGACCGGTTGGACTAGTGAACCGGTAGGCGTCCGGTTTAATGCCCGATCCGGTTTTAAAAACATTGGTAAATACTTTTTCAAACATACTAGTTTGGTCAAAAACTATTCATCATGTGTTTGTAATTCTAAGGGATATTTGGTTCGTGGAGTCTTGATAGGATTTTATAGGAAATTTATTTTAAATATCTTAAAATCTCATATTTAGTTGTAAATAAGTAGAGAAGTTAGATTATCTATCTCTTGATTGTGGGAGTTCATAATCCTTATGGGGTGGGAGTATATCTAAATCTTTGGTTATTGGATTTCCTTCCCCATTGTTCCATACCTGTTAGCTCACCATTATTTATCGCAAACCACATGCCTTTGTCAACCAGAGCTTCATCAGACCTCATCATCGATCCCAATCATTGCCATGGCCATTGTCACCTCCATTGTCGTTGTTGTGGCGCTATGAGCATCTCCAACCTTACACTCTATAAATCACTCTCTATCTCTATTATTAGTGGGACCATTCACTCTAAACAAACTTCCAACTCCAACCATACTCTCTATTCAACTCTTCAAAACTAATAAAACTCATTTTATAGCTTACTTGTCAATTGTTTATTGGATGAAAATATAGGGTCCACCTTTGAAGAGTCAAATGTGGCTCTTCATATTTGAACAGTATTTTGAGACTCTTCATATTTGAAGAGAGGTATGAAGAGCGGTTGAAGAGGTTTTACACTTCAAAATGAAGGGATTAAGTGTGGTTGGAGATGCTCTAATCGACCACCTTCACCCTAATTAACGTTCACCCTAATGCTCAACCTGAAATCCCAACACTCCTAACAGACTTCAACTTGAAACCCCATTTTCATTTATGCGAACGAAGCACGGGATGAGACAGGATACCGGGAGATTCAGAATCCTTGCAATTGAATTGAACCAAAGGCCTCCCAAGTGTTGTGGCCTTAGACATCTTGGAATAGGCTTCCAATCTTTCAACATGTGATAGTATGATGTTTACTCCTGAAACTTATCTTATTATCATTATATTGAATAAAGTCGTGTATCGTTTTTTTTTTCTTATAGTTTTCTTACCCCGTGAACTGATTCTTCTAACAAACAACTTGATACCAAATATTATAAGGTAAATATATACTTCCATCCTCTTACTTTATTCATCTTGAAGTATGGTTTAACCTTAAACTTTTTATAAATGTTTTTATCTCATAGTTCTGTTAACTTGGTGTTTCAACCCTTAAGACAAGTTGGACTAGTTTTGCTTTCTTCTTTTAACCTTTTACTTGGGTTAGGATCCTCTGATGTTAAGTTAAACATGATTGATTATGTTCTCTTACAAGTAGTGATGCACAAAAAATCCGAATATCCGATTTTGTGTAAAAACTATCCGAACCGATTTTTTATAAAACCGGATTTTTTTCAAACCGGAGCGGATTTAACCGGTTTTATCTAATCCGATCCGAAACCGGTTACACTTTTATTTGAGAAAATCCGGTTTTAATCCGTACGAAACCGGTTACAATCCGAAAATCCGGTCCCAAAAAAACCGAAAAAATCCGGTCCGGATTTTATCCGATCCGGTTAGGATTATAATCCGAAGATGTACACCTCTACTTACAAGCATGATAGTGGACCCTACAAAGGGACCCATTCTTAACTAAAATAATGGACCCACCGTCATGTTTGTAAGAAAACATGACCAGTCATGTTTGATCCAAACATGTGAGGATCTTAACCTGTTTTACTTTGCCTAGTCAAATATTGTTGTTTTTTTCTTTTTCTTTTTTTCTCATTTTTATTGCTATAGTTATTATCTAATTAATACGTAATAGTACTTAAAACATTTTCGTTAATATTGTTAATATTGTTTTGTTTTTGAACTTGTATGAATGAACCAGAGTTGGCTAAGTAGTATGTCATCTTCACCCACGTACACAACACATACTATATCCTTTCTTGAAATTGCTTCGTCTCTATAAACTTGCACCTTGTGATTGAGATTTGTTTTACTTTGAGGCATTGTCTTTATAGCTATTCACATTATTGGAGGGAGTGGACAATGTTGCAGTGTTGGGAATTTAGACATTTTAAGCGGCAATGTGTGAGTAGTGTTCTTGTAACTCATTACACTAACCAACAATATAAGCGACAATGTTTTAACAAATGGGTATTTGTTTTGCAATAGTGTGGAGGATCCAAGCAATAATCTTGTTAGCTCCTGAAGAATCCTAGCTCTTTTGTTTATCTCTACTCTCTAGTTCAACAAACTTTCTGCAATTTTCTGCTTTTCTTTAGCATTCAAAATCTTCTATTGACGTCAAAAACCATAATTCCTGGATTTAGTTTCTTTGAGATAAGAGACACACCTGGTTGATCATATTGTAGAAACTAGAAACAACATATCATTAGGTATATATCGTCATTCTCCGGAATTGAATCAACTGGATTCATGAATCAAATAACAAACAATTTGATTCAACCATTGATTTGAAGTTCGTTGCTCTCATACTCTAACTTCCGTAAGATCTATAATAGTTCATAGAAGTAATTCGTATGAAGTGAGCAAGTTCATTACGGAGAAAGATGAACCAAATGTTATATTACAACTAGTAACACCACTGCATATATGAGGGGATACGCATGGAATAAACTCACACATATGTTGACGAACAAACTAAGAAAAAATATGTATGATGACTACTTCTAACTAACTTCCTCACATGGCATAAGCTCACACATATGTGTAACACTGCAACTAGTGAGATGCTTTCACCTTTGCTGATATCGAGGGGATACGCATTAGTAATCCCCTCCATGTCAAAGTATTTTGTTATGTGACCTCTATTTTTTGATTTAGTGTTGGCTAGATCTTCATTGATTGGTTTATTTCACGATTATAGGTTTGCAACATCTCAATGGCTAGTAACAATGGAGAAGTACGTGTAGCAGGCGTCCAAGCAAGTGCAACAACTGTTCAAGCCGTTGCGGCTGTGTTCGATAATGCTTTTAACGTAGGGAACCTAACATCAAGTATAGTATAGGCTTCAACAACATTAGAAAATGTTCATTCACGTATGAAAGCAAAGAGGATTGAACTAGGTAAAATCACAAGGAGTGTCAAAGATATATTTCGGATAAATTGGTTTTCACAGAAAAAGTTTGATTCATGGCGGAGTGAGGCGGCACAAATTGGTGATCGAGTACAGGAACTCGAGGACAAAATTTCAAGTTCATTGCTGGCACAATTTCTGAATGAAGAAATCCGTGTCTTGTGCACAGATTTAGACAAAGTTATAAGAGAAGGTAAAGAATTGTGTGATGCCATGATGGAGAAATAAAGCGTGTTGTCAAGTTGGTAACCCTGGTTAGCTTTAAAAATATTTCAAATCTCATGAAACAACTGAAACAGATTCTCAAGTATTTGAAAAGATGAACATATTAGTACAATTAGTCAATTAGAGTTTATGAAGAGGTGGGGACAGGCAAAAGGGCAGTACTGGAGCATTTGAACAATCGTATATTCGAAAATTGGAATAATGATATGTTCGATATAGTTCTTCGGGTACCATCATCAGATTGGAAGAGAACCAAAAACGTTGCTTTCTTTTCGGGGATTTGTATCCGGATAATAGTAAGATTCCTATTTATTGCTTATTTGACTGTAGGACTGCTCTTAAGTTACACAAATACGGCGTGAAAAAAGAAAGTGTACATGAAATATTGGATCATCTTTTTGCAAAAAGCTTTACTAAAGAAAGGTTCAGATAAGCTATATATGTAACTATGGACAAAGTATTTAGAGGAGCAGCAATAAAAATCCTACAACAACATGAAACAATTAAATGTTTAGTACCTAGAATAGCATTAAAGGAACTAAAAGTGAATTGTTGCAAAGATACTTATTGAATCTCTTTGGCTAATGGTGGAATTCAAAGTGAGGTTCTACCTACTCAGGTTGAGTGTCTAAAGCTTACTACACTTTTTCTACAAAAAATTCAGAGTTGATAGATATCTCAGATTTTTTTGATTGCATGAAAGAGTTGAAAGTTTGAGATCTTCACCAGACAGGAATCGAATTGGTACATCCTTTGTGCAATTTAGAATCACTTAAAGTGCTCTACGTGAATGGTTTATGTTAAGGAATGTTCCTTTCAAAATAGTAGGACTTTGTAACATTGAAGTTCTTGATATGCATGACACTATAATCAATGAGATGCTAGATGATGTTAAGAAACTAAAGTATTTGAGACGTTTGGTGCTATCTATTAATGGAGATTGTGATATGAATTCTCTTGATATATCTCAATTCTTTTCATTGAAGGAGTTGATTATAGATGTGAAGTCGGACACTGTAAGCAAAGAAGAGCATTTATGCATGTCATGTCGTAACGAGATTATATCAAACACCCTAGAAAAAATTGAAAACTTGAAGAAATTAACTACATTGCAACACACTATAGATGTGATTCAAGTGAGGGGTGATACTTCGAAAATCTTCGTTCCAAAACAATGTAGCCTTAAACAAGTGTTGCACAAGGAGAGAGACCTTTTCTTTAAAGCACTACAGGTTTATATTGGTTTCCAGATGACGTAAAGCGTGAAATTTCTAAGACTTTCCATGAATATGACAGTTTTGTACTCTCCACTGAAAAGATTGTTTGATGATGGTATGATTGAACATGTGTTTGCTAAAGTAAAATCTCTCATCTTGATAAAGAGACATGGTCAAACATTTAATTATTGGATCACAGAGAGGAACATGAACCACATTGAGAACTGTTTGGTCCAAAGATGCAGCAAAACTGAAACCCTCATGCAATCCGGTGGATTCTTGAGACTTAAGACACTAGTTGTAAGTGAATGTTTTCAATTAAAAGTATTGTTCTCGAATGATTTGGTTTATGAAGGAAACACGCACTTCGAAATCAGAGATTGCTCAGCTCTTGAAGAAATCAACTTTTCAACTAATGTTGGTGGTGATTTATTTCCAAACTTAACGAATATGATACTTTATGACTTGTGCATGCTGAAGAGGATATGCTCGGTCACAAAGTGGCCTTTGGTGAATGTTCTGCAGATACACGAGTGTGATATGCTAACGGAACTACCACTTGACATAAATAGTGGTCTGCGTAGTATCGAAGTTGAGAAGATATGGTGGGAGAACTTGCAATTGAGTAATGAGGTCAAAATCAAATTTGAGCAATGCATGAGATTCAGGTAATCGATTCCCTTTTACTATTATTCCAACTTTCAACGACTTTAATATTATCCAAAGTCGTTTAATATTATCATCATCTAAAACACACTCTAGATTTTTCTGTCTTTGTAATATTTTTTACGAATGGGTCGAATATCTAGGCCAAACTACATTTGGATAAATGATCCAACTAGACACGATTTGTTTGGTAATGAAGTTTACACATGTGAATGCAGGTTTCTATATGTTTGGTAATGAAGTTTATTCTCTACACATTTTACATGGTAACATTAATCTAAGCTCGATGTGTTTCATTGTGGTGTAGTTATACTATAAATGTTGATTGAAGTTTCATATTTAGGTTTCCTTTGACTCTGAAACTAGTTTTCATGTCTTTGCATTACATGAAATAAAAGGTGGAAGGAGAGGGGGCTACTGCATCTTGGTAATCACAGTTCTTGCTACCTTTTGCTTTTGTGCAAATAAAATTCTACAATTACTTGCTTTTTACATATAGAATGCATGATTAGGCAACTAGTCCCGTCGTACTTAAATTTGGTTAAATCAAATGTGCTTTCATGACGCATAATTTTCTATCGTTGATGTACCATTTGAAACATTGCATAAAGAATTTATAGTGTGCTCCAGTTTCGCAAAGCCTTGTTTCACAATGTAACCACTAGTGTAGCTTTCTACATGTAGTGTAAAAACATTTTGAAAATATTCAGGTCTAAAATTGTTTGGTTAAACATGTTTGTAGATTTTGTGAAATTTCAGTATAGTTTTTCTTCTTTTTCTCTTTCAGAAAGCAAAAGGTTGAAACCCTTTGTTTTTTTCTATGTTGCTTCGTTTTTAGTAGGGTTTTGAAGTGATTACAAGATAGCTTTCACAAATGCCGTGGTTTGCGACAAATCAGGTCGCCATCTATTTATACTAGTTATCTATGGAAATCGACATCTAAGATTTCCTTAAGGTGATGTTCCTTATCACGCACCTAGATCTTTCTTACTTTATACAATTATTTACAACCTTCTAGTATTTTCCTTGAAATTTTACACATGGTTTCAAGGACTTGAAACATGAAGAAGATTTCTAGATATTCTTTAATTTGTGAATTCCTCAAAGACTCTGGAAAAATGTTTGAACAACAAATCTTTGGTATCATGCACTTTTGTACATGTGCTGCTTTACAAACTTATCCTCTTTTTCCAGCCTTTTGAAATGTTTCTTGCTTTGATTTTCACTGTAAGATTCTCAGATGAGACATTCCAATATAAAGTAGAGTTTAATATCAGAGCATACACTTGCCACATACTCACTGGACCAAGACTTTGGAATCTGGTAGAGTTAAATGCTGGCTGAAAATCCACTTCAGTGACACATATCTTTCATCACTATTCAAGAATAAAAGTTATAGTAAAGCATACTCATGTCATATATATATATATATATATATATATATTGAATCAACAAAGAAACCCCTCCTTAAACATAGAACTTAAAGAACCAATCTGGACCTTTAGATCATCAAAATCAATGGATGAGATTGAACGATGGCAAAACTGTAATTATAATGTATTAATTAGGAAAAATATGGCAAAAATGTAATTATCCCCCACCCCACACCCACGATTTAAAAAAAAAAAAACCAACAAAAACTTTAAATTGCCATAACTTTTTAAGTTTTGTGAATTTAATAAAAAAAATTATACCATTATTTTAGTTTTTTAATCCTCTTTCAAACAAGATCACTCTTCCCATACTTTTCTAAATTTTTTTTGAAAATGAATTTTTTTTTGCATTTTGGCAGCTGTAGTGTGTTCTCTGTGTACGGATTTTGTATTTTGGCACCATGTAGTGTTTCTGTGTACAGATTTTGCATTTTGGTAGCATGTAGTGTTTCTGTGTACATATTTTGCATTTTGACAGCATATGTTCTATGGTTTTTTGCATTCTGCATGTTTATATTTTACGTTTTTCGTTTTTTGCATTTTGCATGTTTATACGGATTTACGTTCTGCATTCTGCATGTTTTTTGCATTCTGCATTTTGCATTTTTTTTGCATTCTGCATGTTTTTTGCTTTCTGCATTCTTCATTTTCTTCATTCTGCATGTTTTTTGCATTTCTACATTCTGCATGTTTTTTGCATTTTGCATTCTTTCATTCTGCATGTTTTTTGCATTCTGCATTATTCATTCGGCATGGTTTGAATTACCTAGCTCAAAATGCAAATTACGGATTTTGCATTTTGTATTTAGGCTTGAATGAATCAAGCATCTATAGATTATGCATTTTGGGTTTGAATGAACCCAGCTCAAAATGCAAACTTTGCATTTCAAAAAAAAAAAGTTTCAAAAATATATCAAGTCCCGTCTTGTTTGAAAGAGGACGAAAAACTGAAACTAATGATATAATTTTTTTGTTAAAATTCTTAAAAACGAACGAGTTATGATCATTTAAAGTAAGTGGAGTTTTTTTTTTAAGTTTGTTGGGGGGATTTGCTTGGGGCTGTATGCGCCGATTTTTTTTTTTAATTTCCCTTTTTGTCCCTAGACTATGTGACACATGTCATCACCAGGGAGGTTTTTTAGGTTCTTTGTTTAAGGGAGGTTATTTGTTTAACCTTACCATATATATATATATATATATATATATATATATATATATATATATATATATATATATATATATATATAAAAGCTAGCTTGAAAAGAGCTTCATTATCTCGATTGTTACCAGGGAAAAAGAAAATTATCACAAAAAGTCTTTTAAACAGTTTTTGACCGACATGTCGTTATTTAAAAAATTAGAAATATAAAATTTAAAATATCAGGAACTGAACGTACGTTTGTTACTAATCATCGTTTTCACAGTATTTCTTAATCTCTAAATTCATACACAATCAAATTATATATTTTAAATAGAAAAAAATCATATATACTCAAACTTGAGTTAAGATCTTCATGAAAAATATATCTATCATATTCTCTTTCAAATATTACAGCGGGATCTATAAAAGAATATGTTTTTAAACTAAAAAGTTGACTTACTATCATATTTCATATTTATGAGTGAACATAATAGATTATGTCTGACTAAAATCACTTCAAACTTATAAGCATTCTATATACCCATTTTATTTTAGAATCTAACTAAAAAAATTATTGATTAATCACACCCAAGACTTTAAGCACCCTCAACCTTTAAATCAACACTTTGTGAATCTCTCAAACTCAAAACTTATCTCATTCAAAGCTTTCCACCTAAATAGCTATAAAAAGTCTTAATAATATTAGAAATAGAAACCTTATAGAACAAGCTCCAAACCATCTTAATGTTAAAATTAGACAAAATATGACACCGAATAATACGTTCAAGTGTAAAATACAAAGGAAAATATTATAAATAGGAAACCCTAATAAATCTTAAACGGGCCTAACTGGCTAAACAGGCTTAAAACCTTTTATATAAGTAACTAGTTTATTTTTATTGTTATTTATTTATTTTTTGTTATTGGTTTTTGGGGGTTAGCTATTTTTTATTTAGATTTTTATCTTTTTTATTTTTTCTATTTTCTATTTTTTTTTCTTTTATATCTTTTTTTCCTAGTTTTCCTTTTTTTCCTTTTGTTTTCGGTCTATACGTTGCCGGATGTCCTTTTCAGGAAGCAATCTCTCTACCTATGGGTAGAGGTAAGATTGTCTACTTCTCACCTCCCCCATACCTCGCTATAGCAGGATTGTATCGTTATTGTTGTTGTTGTTGTGTATCAACACGATTGCATATAACACCAAGTTTATCTTATTTTACACTTTGCCCAATGAGAGGCAACATGAGCAAATATAATACCTTTACCTGGAGATCCTTTTAAATGCGTTTAAGATGTGATAGAGGCGGAGCTTGCACATAATGACTTAGACAGTGAACAGAAGCCAAGCTAAAGTAAGATAAAATAACTTTCCCACAAGTTTATAGTATTCAATGATATAGTTATGGGAGTGTCCTTTTGGTCAGTAGTAGTATCTGATCAAGACACTTTCGCTTCCATGGGGGATTGAGAGGATTTACACCAAAGAAGACCAAAATCAGATAAAAGTTCAAGGCAATATCTTTTTTTTTTTTTTTTGTGATAGAGACAAGCCCTTTTCGCTTTCCACGACTTCAATCCCAAGGAAATCTCATAATTTTCAAGAATCTTTAATTAAGAATTTTGAACATCGGAATCTTTTACATTTTTGAATTTTAACAAAGTTATTTCATGTGATAATATGTCATTAACATGGACATAAAGCGTGATAAATATACGTTCTTTGATATAATAAAGAAAATAATCATTAACACTTTGGTTAAACCCATTTTGAAAAAGGGTGGTATGGGAGCCAGCTAATTCAAGCCGTACGAGGATTTGACAGGCATAATTATACTCCCTTCGGATCAATTTTAGAAAAGAAAAAAACTTGACACAGAGTCGTACACACATCCTCGTCAAGATCTTTGTTTAAAAATGCATTATTGATGTCTAATTGATAGGGGCAGTTGTTTTGAAATGCCATACAAGTAAATCCATCTTAAGTAACCATGTTAGTCACGGATGAAAAGGTTTCATCAAAAGCGGTTGTTTCATGACAAAGGGCCAAGTGATGTGAAGCAAATCGATGGCCAAGTACAATTACTAGAGAACAAACGTTCAAATTCATCAATTTGAATGAAGGAATCGGTGTATCATGCACAAAAATGGACAAAGTTATAACATAATGTAAAGAATTGTGTGATGTCATAATGGAAAGAGAAATAAATTGTGTTGTCACCTTGGTGACTCCGGTTAGTATAAGAAATCATATATCATGAAACAACCCAAACAAATACTCAAGTATATGTAAATAGAACGTATAAGTAAAATATACAGAGAGCTGAGGACAGGAAAAAGCAGTATTGGGCATTTTGATAATCGTATACTCGAGAACTGGAATATGATGACATGTTCGATATAGTCATATGGGTAATAGCGTCACATTATGAGAACCACGACAAAATAGAAGCTGGTATTAATAATATCATTACTAAAAGATTATGTTGAAGTGATGAAGGTAAGAAATCAATTATTTGAATATGATAGCTTCAAAAAATACAAGTAAATCCATCTTAGAGCAAGAATTATTCCATACAACAAGATAACATCAAAACCATTGCATACAAAGTAGTAAAATGGCGTGAACATCTTTTCTCTCTCATTAAAATGGTAGTGGAGAACTTCAAATCATGAACATCTTAATCAACTAAGAATTGCTAGTTAAGAAAAGCTACGAAAGTCACCTGAGAAGGTTGACATATATATGAAAGAATTTGAAAATATTTTACACTTCAGTTATCACGGCTTAGAAAGGAACCAAAAGCGTTGCTTTCATATGTATGCCTACCTTCTCAAATGACTTTTGCGACATTTCTCAACTACTATCCTAACTTGATTCGGATGTTCTTAATTTAAAGTTCACTACTACCATTTTAGTGAGATAGAAAGAACAACCACACCATTTTACTTTGTATGCAATGACTCCGATCTTTGTTGTTGTATGAAATCATTCTTGCTTAATTCTTCTAACAATTTTTTTGAGACTCGGTCTCATTTAGTCTTTTAATACAATGTTGAAAGTGCAAACACTATTTTGCTTCTTGAGTGTCTCTTGGAATTCAATATCTTCCTTGACGTCATCCTACTCTCCTTATATTCCGAATGCTATCATATCCAAATCAATACTACCTCTAATATTCAACCCTAATATTCTAGCAATGATATTATTATCATCTGATATATCAACCTCTATGTTGTCATGGTTCTCATAATCTAATACTAGTACCCAAATGAATATATCAAACATGTCATTATTTTAATTCTCGAGTAAAAGAATATTCAAATGCAACCATTACCGCCCTTTTCCCTGTCCAAAGTCTCCATACACCCTGATTGTACTAATGCATTTTTTCTTCATATACTTAAGTATTTATTTTAGTTGATTTACGAGATCTGAAATAAGTCTTGGTTTAAATATTCAAGCAAGGTTAACAAATTTTGAAAGTAAATTCAACAACAAAGCACAAATTAAGGCAATGTGGCCTTATAAAATGTATAAGGCCGGTCCTAAGTATTTTGATGCCTATGATATTTATAACAAACAACATACTATGTTTTAGTATGTTAGAACTAAAAGTTGTGTCCATTTATATTCTAGTCTAGTTTTATATTGCTATTGACATTAGTCATAGTACATGGTATATTTAGTAAATACCTTATGGGTATATATACTTGTTTACAAACCCTAATAAACTAAGCAATTCATATTTCACGTATTGTTCTCGGCTACTCTCTCTCGTACGAACATTCAACCGAGTTCATATTTTGATAATTGCTTCAATCGTTAATTGATACTTGATACAATTGGTCCTACAATTGGTATCAGAGCAAAAGAGTGATTAAAAGGTAAGTTTTCGATTGTTCTTGGCTTTGGCTTGGTCGACTTATACGTTTCTGCCGTAGTGTTCATAGGGCTTTGTTTCCTCATGATTATTGGTGTTTGATTCGAATTTTTTGTTAGGATTATTAAGTTTGGTGTTTGTTTCAAGTTTGGGATTGAAATAGCTTGTTTTGGTTGTGTTGTTTAGAGAAAAATATCGATTTGCAGGTTGAAATTGTCGAAACTGATCTAGGGTTCGTAATTTTTCTTCAAGCCATTTGGAACTTCAAGCCATTTGCATTTCAAGCCATTTGGTACTTCAAGCCATTTGCATTTCAAGCCATTTGATACTTCAAGTCGTTTGTATTTCAAGCCATTTGATACTTCAAGCCATTTGCATTTCCAGCCATTTGATACTTCAAGCCATTTAGTACTTCAAGCCATTTGGTGGTTCAAGCCATTTGGTGTTTCAAGCCATTTGGTATTTCAAACCGTTATCACTTCAAGCCATTTGGGGTTCAAGCCATTTGCTTTGCCTTTCAAGCCATTTGCCCTCCAAGCCATTCACCAAGCCATTTACCAAGCCATTTAATCAAGCCATTAATCATCCACCTTTACTCTTCACTCTAAGATCCAATTTCAAGTATCATTTTTTTTACCATATAACTCAAAATGTCAAAAGAAGTTCTAGCTCTTGGTTCGGACAACAAACCACCCGTCCTTTTCAGGGGTAAGTATTCGTCTTGGCGCATTCGATTCTTAAATTATGTCGGACAGAAAGAAACATGTGATGACATGTTAGATTCAATCAAGAATGGACCTGCGAGAATAATGAGAACCGTTCCAGCACGTCCTAACAATGATCCTCCTCTACCAGTGATGGAAGAACCCAAACCTCCAAGTGCATATACCGATGATGAAAAGAAACGGGTTAAAGCAGACAAAACCGCAACTGCCACTCTACTTCAAGGACTGTCTGATGAAATTTTCAATAGTGTGGATAGTTTGGAGACAGCAAAAGAAATATGGATGAAGTAGAGAAACTAATGCAAGGTGCTGATAGGGGAAAAATCAAGGAAAATCAATTATTATCTTATTATGAAAAATTTAAGGCTGAGGAAGGAGAAGATCTGGAGTCTTCCTATCTTCGTTTTGCTACTTTGCTCAACAGCTTAAAGAAACACAAATTGACCAAAGGAGTCAAAGATGTGAATATTAAGTTTCTTTCAAATCTGTTACCTGAATGGACCAAGTATGCTGATTTTATTCAACAGAACAAGGACACTGGTGTGTTGGATATTCACACAATCTACGTTGATTTGTATCAAAATGAAGGGAAAGTTCTGAAGAAGATGAGTGACAACAAAGCGAAAGCTGCTGCAACAGTGAAATCCTCTAGAGATCCACTAGCACTGGTAGTGGAAAAGAAAAGTCGATCTCTCAAGTCAAAGAGAGATAAGGCACCATCTAAGTCAACAGAAGAAGAAGCTAATGCAAGTGAATCAGAGATAAATCTTCAAGACCTGAAGGATAAAGTTGATGCTCTTCTGTCTCTTGCTATGAAGAATTATGGAAAGAAATCATCCTCTTCTAACAAGCTGCGCATATCTTCAACTTTCAAGGGTAAAGATAAATTAGTCGCCATAGAAAGAGAGAAACCAAAGAAGTTCATAAAGGCTCCTGCTACAACTGAACAAACTTGCTACAAGTGTGGTAAACCAGGTCATTTTGCCAAAGAGTGTACCAAAACGGTTACTAAGGATTTTGGATACTATACTCGAAAGGCTCTTTTTTGCAAAGAGCAAGAAGAACATGAAGCTTTGATGGCTGCTGAAGAAGCGTGGGAAGAAAAGACTGATAGTGATTCTGAGGATGAGCTTGCATTGATGGCAAATGTTGAAGAAGATAAAGAAAAGATCTTTGAGGCAAATAAAGATGATGAGTCTGAATCAGACAATGAAGATGGTGATCGTGGATCTCAATCTGGATCTGAGGTTAGTATTTCTAAGTCTCAATTTATTGATATGATTCATTCTTTGCAAGCACAAATCACTCACTTAGAAAAAGATAAGTCTCAATGTCAAATCTTAGAAGCTAGACTATCTAATAATCTAAATGAATTAGTCCAGTGTAATCATGAATTAGCCACAGCTAATGATCATTTGTCCCATGCTCAAGAAAAGATAAAAGGTTTAGAGGAAAGAATAAAAGTTTTGAATAGTTTTAATTCTGAACTTGCTGCTAAATTAGGGGATACTTAGACTAAATGTAAAGATTATAATGCTGAGATTGATCGTTATGTTAAAGAAAGAACCGAATTGTATTCAAAAGTCAAAGAACTGGAATATAATCTTTGTAAACGTGGTCAATCAGAACAGACTATATTTTTGAATCAACCAAAAGATACTCAATTTTACGACGTAAAAGCGGGTCTAGGTTTTGAAAATCCAAAGAACTTATCTAAAGTTTGTCGTGCTCAATTTTATGAATTTGAATTTATGGGTTGGGGTTTCACTGATTTAATGAAATTCACAGGGGCTTCAGAAGATGATGAGTTATAAATTCCAAAAAGAGAAAATAAAGATAAAATGCAACTTCCGTTTGACTACACTAAGTTAAACAAAAGTTATGAAAATCTTGAAATTTCTTCATCAATTGAATCTCCATCTACTTATTGTTCTGAAGAATTTAATCAAAAATCAGAAAATCTTTCTGAAAAACCCGAATACTCTGATCTTTATATTCCAAGTTCTATTTTGAAAAAGAAAGTTGCAGATCTTCAAGAAGAGTTAGCTAAACAAACAACAGATTTCACTAATGAAAGAGTTATTCTACTTGATAGAATAAATTCTTTAAATGACCAACTCACTTCCGCTGTCAATAATAAAACTGAAAAGGTTTCAAACTCTTTCGTAGACAAAGGTAAATCTGTTGTTGAACATAATTTTGATGAATTAGTGGAGTCTGATTGTGGAGAAAAATTCTTTAGTGATCAATGTAGCACCTCTCAGCATAATCAACACGTTAAATTTCCTAACCAAAATTTGAAAGTGATGACAGAGAAAACTCTAAGTAAAAGGTAGGCCAAGAGAGCATTGTGGCTTGAGAAAAGAAAGAGTTTTCTAGAAGCCAAGAAAAGACGCTTACAAGAGAAAAATCATTCTGGTTCTGATAGTTATAACAACTATTTTGATCATGTGCATGGAACAACTTCAAATGCTAGAAATAGTTCTCGTTGTGCAAAGACTAATGTTTCAAAAGAGTTTGGTTTTAATTCCAATGTTCATTCACATGCTAATGTTAGGAAGTATGAATTTTCTACTTTTGTTAATTCTTGTTGGGATGCTATTGATAAACCTGATGTGAAATATTCATTTAAGGTGTATTCTATTAAACATCTCATAAGGTTATCTAAGGAGAAAATTTGTACCTCTCCTCAAAGAGTAAACACATTTTTGATCAATCAGAACATTCAAAAGGAGAAGTTGAATTCTAACTACAAGCGGATGCCTAAAAATGAATCTGTAGTTAATTCTCCTAATCCACCTGGACCCAAACTCAAATGGGTACCAAAATCTACATAATCTGTTTTGCAGATAAGCCAAGAGACATTCTGGAACACCACAGTTACACTCTGGATAATATGTGAAGTCAAAACAACTGTGTGTTCAATACACGAAGAAGTTTAAATCTCATGGCTAGAAGAAATAAGAGTGTTCCCTGTTGTTCATCACACACGTCATTTTATTCATCATCAGCCTGAGCCTGATGATCTGAGAAGCTTATTTTTGTAGTTTATCATTATTTGATATAACTTCTGTGTTGATGATTGTTACTTGCAGGGAGGGCACAAGTCTTCAAGACCCACAAGTATGCATTTTTTCTCAATAAAATTGTTATTATGCATGCTTGTAGGGGGGGGGGGGGGGGGGGGTAAATTCGAAAAACCAAAAATATTGAAAAATGAAAATCCAAAAACATTGAAAAATACAAAATCCAAAAACATTTCAAATGTTCAAAATTTCAAAAATATTTTGTTGTTTCGATCACCTCGTGCGTACTGTGTTTAGGTAGCTTCTTTACTCCTATGGTCTAGCCAGAGCCGGACAGACCTACCCAAAGAGCTTCCTATTTTATAGAAATGAGAAAAAGAGTGTCCATTCAATTTTGAAAAGAGATGTTGAGGGAGAAGTTGAAAAATATTCAGAGAGCTGAGGGTGAGAGAAAGGATCAAAAGAACAGAAATATCCTCACTAAACAGTGTCAATCTGGGTAGCCACATCTACTACTGGTTTTATACTGGTATTGAAGAAGACATCATGGACCCAGTGACGCAATGCACTAACCCCACCCAGCTACTCAATTATCTCTTAAAAGATGATTGTTTCAACTTCACACGGAGATTTTTCACATACACTATTGACATCTCATTTGGAGATTGTTGATATTGAAAATAGGAGGACAATTGCTCCCGTCCCCAACTTCTTTCGTGCACTCATTGAGTCTAGAGCCAATTGCTATATCATTCTTGTTCTAGGACACTTAATGGAATCATTTTGCCTATTTTTGTAACAGTGCCGGAACATCTTGAGTAATATCTTTATGATATTTACAGTGATAGATGGAAGTCCTACCACTGCTAACATCATGCCAACACTGAACGTAGGTCACTCAGTTTATTTAAACTGAAGTGTTAACGGGTAATCTATGTGATCCCGGTGTTACAACGGATACGTTAATTGTCATATCATTCTAATAGAATCATGCAAATATCAAGCTGATTATAGTTTACATGTGCATGATGATCATGATGGATCCTGACCATCATGAGGGGGAGAATCATCTTACTGAGTTGAGGATGAAAAGAAGATGAGATAATTCACACGTTAAGGGGGAGCTAATACATCAAGTGTAGTGTGTCTAAAAATATATAAAGAGAAGATGACAAAGTTTCAAGGAGAAGAAGACAACTGTTCACAAATTTGAAAGGGAGCAAGGTTCTCAAAAAGTTTCAGATTTTAGTCTTAAAGATCTTGAGCTATTTTCGAGGGGGAGCAAAATTTGTTTAAAGAAAATTTCAAAGGTGCTGAAATAGCCAATCCAACCCTCGAGTAATATCTATGCGTAATCAAGAATTATTATTCTCGTGTAATGCTCAAGACTGTTCCCGTGAAGACAAAAGAGATGATCATGGTTGTAAATTCTGATAGGCCGAGGCTTATACTGCAATCTCTGATAAACAACCTATACAACCTGATCATGTTGAGTCTTTAAAGATCTCGTGAAGACTCAAAACTTCAAAGAACGATCTCCTAACGTTGAATGCAGAAAGAAAAAGAATCTTTGCATATTATCAACAGGAAGATTGTTTGGTGCTTAAATCGAATATATTTGTTATTATGCTTAATTGTAAAATGAACACAAAGAGGGAGATTGTTAGAACCCTTAGTTGTGTTCATTACATTCTAGTGAAGTTTATAATAGTTTAGTTGTTAATTTAATATTAATCATAGTTTAGGGTACATTATGTAAATACCCAAGGGGTATAAGTACAACTTTGCAAACCCTATTCTATTCAAGCTTTCATTCAACGATTAACAGTGTGTTCTTTGGCCGTATATCGTCTCTCACGTTCGTATCTTCATATACATCCAAGAACTTGATCATTATGTATTGATTGCTTCGATTCTTGATTGATACTTGATACAATTGGGTCCTACAATTGGTATCAGAGCCAAAGAGTGAATCAAAGGTAAGTTTTTTTGATTTGTTTGGCTCGACAGGAGGTTTTTTTTGTCGACTAGGGTTTAGTAGTCGTAGTTCACCATAGGGCTGACATTTATCTTGATATTTTAGTGTTTGATTCAAATTGAAAGTTGTATTTGATAAGTTTGGTGTTTATTTGGAGATTGGGATTGAAAAAACTTGATTTGGTTGTGTTTAGAATCATTAAGATCGATTTGCAGGTTTAGAATCGCCGTTGTTCATCGTAATTTTTTTCAAGTCATTTGGTGCTTCAACGTTGTACTTCAAGCGATTTGGGGTTCAAGCAGTTTGCTCCTCAAGCCATTTAGTGCTTCAAGCCATTTGCTCTTCAAGCCATTTGTTTCTTCAAGCCGTTTGCCAAGCGATTTGGTGCTTCAAGCCAATTGCTCTTCAAGAAATTTTTCTTTCAAGCCGTTTGCCCTCCAAGCCATTCACCTAGCCATTCCTTCAAGTCATTCAATTCAAGCCATTCGTTCAAGTCATTCTTCAAGCCATTCATCAAGCCATTTGGTTTTTCAAGCCATTTGGTACTTCAAGCCGTTTGCCCTCCAAGCCATTCACCAAGCCATTTAATCAAGCCGTTCAACATTCACCTTGAATTTCCACTCAAAGATCCGAGTTTCAAGTATCAAGATTCTTTTAAATATGGCAGATTTGAGTTTTATTAAAGACACAAAGGTTACTGATTCTTGTTTTCACTTTTCGGAGCGTTGGTATATTTCCATCGATGATATAAACTGCAAATGTGGTGCGGTTGACTTATACAATCTCATAGTTGATAAAAAGATCAGTGCAAAAAAGTATGTGTCTCGATATGGTGATGAGTATTGCTATATAGATTGTGATACCACTTTGGTTGAACAATTTCGTACCATTAAACGTCATTTAGATCTGAAAAGGGAAGAAGAAATTAGAAAAGAAACTTGTGTTCCTAACAATTCAAGTGTTCTTCATAATACTCTAAAGGTTGAAAGTGAAAGAGTTAAAGTGATGGAACCTGAAAAGGAGAAACTCAGTCCAAAGAAATTTGAAATTGAAAACAAGATAGCAGATAATTTCGAAGAATAAAATGTCAAGTTGATTATGCAAATCTCCGAATTGACCGAAAAACTCAAGATATCAGCAAACAAGTATCATGATCTTGAAATTGAAAAGAGTGCTAAGATAAGAAATCTTGAGCAACAAGTGTTGGACATTCAAAACAAAATGATATCTGAAAGAGAGTATCTTGAGTCCGAAAGAAACAAGTTTGTGCATAAAGTTCAAAAATTGGAACAAGATTTACAAAATTGTGTAGAAGAAAAGGTTACAACATTTTCTGATTTTGAAAAAGTTCAAAAGTGTAAGTCTTTCAAAGGAAAAGAAATTAAGATGGTTCCTGTAACAGTCCATACATGTGAATCATCGAAAATTTATGTGGATCTGAAAACCAAATGCTCAAAGGATGATTATTCTAGTTTCAAGTCTTACGCAGATAAATTCATAAACAGGGTGAAGCTTCGGAGAAAGCTTTGGAATGAAAATAAAGATAATTCTACAGGAATGAAACAGCAACGTCTTTCGCAAAACAATTATGGTTATGTTTCTCGTGCTACTTCTCATCGTGTTGCTCGTCCATTTGTGTGTGTTAGTAAAACAAGACCGTTCTCGAATGCTAACACGAATGCACATCTTCCCACCTTGCCTAAGCTTAAATACCCATTTGTGATTCGTTCTGTCAAACATCTCTTAAGACTTTCTAAAGAGAAAATTTGCATCAATCCACATCAGTCACCATCCATCAACTATAAGAAGATATTAGTTCGAAAGATTAAGGAGGAGCAAGGTAATGAAGGAGTTTCAAGTCATTATTGAAGATCAAGAGCTACATTCGAGGGGGAGCATATTTTTGTTTGATGAATAATAACAAGGATGCCGAAATTGAAGATTCCCTCAACGATCATTCTCTGTTTATGCTTAAGATCAAATGCTCCAGGGTCCAGCAAAGATAATAATCTTCCTTTATTATGCTTAATTGTAAAATGGACACAAAGGGGGAGAATGTTAGAACTAAAAGTTGTGTCCATTTATATTCTAGTCTAGTTTTATATTGCTATTGACATTAGTCATAGTACATGGTATATTTAGTAAATACCTTATGGGTATATATCATTGTTTACAAACCCTAAGAGTACATGGTGTGGAATGTGTTTGGGGTGTGTGTGATAGCAAATGACATAGTGGAAAAAAAAATTCCCACTCCAGCTTGGCGTGAATAACCACAGGCGTGGAAGTATCCACATCCATTTTCAAGTGTGGTAGGCTTGTTGTGGGCCCAGTGTATTAAGTAGTTATTTTTTTTATTTTTCATTGGTTAGTAGATGATTGGTGGGTCCTACAATTTGGTGTGATAGAAAGTAATCACTATGAGGCTAAGTGATAGGTTAAGTGATAAGAGAAAAAAGTTGACGTGGCGGTGTGATAGATGTGATAACATGTTACCATACCGTTTACTCTAATAAACTAAGCAATTCATATTTCACGTATTGTTCTCGGCTACTCTCTCTCGTACGAACATTCAACTGAGTTCATATTTTGATAATTGCTTCAATCGTTAATTGATACTTGATACAATTTGATCATACATAGTGTTTTGTAACCTAGTCAAGCAAGACAGTTCATCCCACGTCGATGTTCCAAGATTAAGACTACAAATCAATGATAATAAGAATCAACAGATACTAAGCTATTAACCAAGATGCTTTTAATTTGTCCAAAAAAGGTAATTTAAGAACTTGCATATGGAACCACAAATATAACCAAAAAAACTAACTTGAAGAATCAAGAGCCACAAGAAGATAATTTCAAAAACCCAACATCCGTCTATTAAATAGGCAATCTATTGTAAATGGTTTCTGCTCCTTCTACTCTAAATGATCAATTTTGAGTTCTTAACGTCATTTTCTATAAAAATCCTCATATTATTTAAATTCCTTTGTCAAGAAAATCATTCACCAGAGCTAAATACTACAAAAGTGTCATACTCCATAAATCATAATCAGAACTTGATATTTACTACTACCCATAAATTGGAAATTAAAATCCATGTTTTCATGAAGATGAGTTATTGAAAGACATACCATATTACCAATTTACCACCATGATGTTACTTCATCGTAATCCTTGTTATCTAGTGTTACTTCTCTGGTGCAGAAACCCACCTCCAAGGCTCCAAAGCAACCTCCTGAACCTTGGGAGTAGATGTAGTCACCATCATAGGTACTCACAATTTTGTGTCTGGAGACGTGGATAGATAGATAGGACATAGGGAATAATCTTGTTTGGTTCCGTAATGTAATCAAGAGCTAGCTCGAACAGGACGCTAGCTTAGTGAATCATCCGAACGAGATAAGGTTATCAAGTGGGGGAAGAGGAATGGTTCAGTGGGTCCAAATTGTTAAAACAGATTATAGACATTCAACTGGAACATAGACAATTGCAAAATGAGATGATAGATAAATAATAGAAAACAATACAACAATCAAGTCAATTAAGTAAAAATCTTGTTTAGTAAATTACTCTTTACATGATGATAATAAATTCTATTCTAGTCGGGTCATGTCAGGTAAAAGTATCGATTCGAGCTCGAAGGGATTAAGTAAAGTAATATTAATATTGATTGATATTATTATCTTATATACTAATTCTAGTAATAAGTCGAGTCAAGCCGAACTAGATAGTACGTATTCATTAGGTAGCTAGAGTTTAAAAATATAGGTTTGATCGAGTCTCCTTAATAAATCTTCAAGTTTTTGTATGGAGTCTCCTTAATAAATCTAGGCCGGTGTAAATAGATACATAAATCGTATATCATATTATCATTTAAATAATGATTTGTTGGACTTTTAAAAGTCGATCACTTATGCTACATAATTTATGCTGATTAAACCATCACGTCACTATATGAAACTGTTATAAATATAAGTTTTTATATTAATTATCATTAGTCAAACTCTTGATCTCCTTTCACTTTCCTTACTTGAAGAAGGAAAAACAACCTCAAAGAGACACGACAAAATGGTGAAGCTCCTCGACACCTGCATGATCATCTTTTGTATAAGTTTTCTCGTGTTGTTTGTTCATCATGAATGTAACTTCTTCTCGTAATTTATTTTTTGAGTTAAATACGTTCTAACACTCAAACTTTATACTTCATAACAGTTTAACCCTCATATCTTTTTTATGATCGATTTTTTTTTACATTTAAGTTTAGTTTAATTGATGGTAAAAAACGTTAAATCCCTAAACTTTGTTATTAGTTTGAAAGTTAGAGGGTTAAAAAGGTTATAAGGTTTTACCAACTATTAAACTTAATCTTGGAGATAAACCGTTCTTAAAAATTTCTGAGGGTTACAATGTCATTATTTATAAAGTTTAGATGCTAAAACATATTTAACTCTGTTTCTTTCATATAAAATATTTTTTAATTAATATTTATGATTTTTGGACTTTTAGGTAACGCAAATGACATCAAAGCATTTGGGATTTCACCAACAAAATGCACTCCACATTGTATTAGAACAGAGGACGATGAAACAAATTGTTGTTGTAAGGACTACAATATATGCGACAATGTCATGTGGAAATGTGAGGAAAAATGTAAGAAATCAACAAAATGTTGTGCTACAAATATGTGATTGGTATTTATTTTTTAAGATAATAAAATAATTTTTAATAGTTTAAATCGACTAATAATTTTTTCATCTTCATCGGGATGCATTGATTTGCTTATTAATTATGACCTAATTGTTATTGCATGCTATAGATTTATTAGTCATTTGCAATGCAATCTAAGATATACAATATGTAGAGAGCTATTAGATCAAGAGCTTCTTTCATTGTGTGTAAGTTGTTGTATACGATGAGAATTATAACAAAGTTCATTGTATATAATGATAACAAAATCTCAAACACGGAAAAAAGTTGTTTGCATAAAATGAAAAAGTTATGAAAGATGATTGTACTATTTTAATAAAAAAAATTGATTGTGTACAATGGTAACTAAGACAAAGTGTATTGTATTTTCATACGCTCTACATTTTAAATTAATCTTAAATAATTTCTTATGATCAAAAGAGCTTGTAATCAAACTGAACTAGGTTTATTAATAAAGTGTTTCCCATAATTATAGGTATAATCTCGTAAAGAATAATAATATAGATTTAGAAGTTAATTAAAATATGTGTTTAGCAGTTTAATAAAAAGAATTCTTGTGAGCACAAGAAAGTTGTGTTTGGAAAATGAAAATGATGTGTTGAGTACTTTCGCAACTAACTTTAGTTTCGGTTAACTTACATTATCCACCATGAAACATAAAAAGCTAACATTACTACTATCATTTTTTGGTTGTCTTTTTTATGATA
Organism: Pulicaria dysenterica; assembly: GCA_947179395.2. Lineage (NCBI taxonomy): Eukaryota > Viridiplantae > Streptophyta > Magnoliopsida > Asterales > Asteraceae > Pulicaria > Pulicaria dysenterica. The sequence goes on along the minus strand of OX359296.1, from coordinate 34,571,755 downwards.
AATAATAATATATCATCATGTATATTAATATCATATAACAATCATCTACATATTCACTCAATACTCTTAGAGAAATTATTTGCAAAGGTTACATTTCTTTTGTGAAGATACATCTTTTAACATCGATTAGAAAAATATACTTACCTCTTTAAAATACTAAATTATTAAAAAAAAATTATAAGAAAAGGCATTCATATAATAGTTGATCAAGTTAATAATGCTATACCACTTAAAAGATATTTCAATCTATCATAATTGGCAATGTTAGGGTTTTCCTCATTGCAATGGTTGATCAAACTAGATTCAAAATCCATCACATTGTCACATACACCTACAAAAATCTCAATTTATGCATTAAAATAAAAAGCAAAAACAAAAATAAAGACATGATGAAAGATGAAGATGAATAGTCAAACACCCACAACATCACCAACCACGAAATAGAAATCCACTCACAAAATCATCAACCATGAACAACAAAACCACAAAATTGATTGGCTACGAAAGATACACCTTAGGAATCTTTAGAGCTATCACTGCTTAGCTTTCAATCCGCCTCTGGTTATTAAATGAAATGTGAATAATCCATCTTCTCTATAAATGAAGGGACGCTAAAGATGAACAGTCAATTGGAGTAATAGCCTTTAATTGGGTGATGTGAGAAACAACCCTACTGGCACCGCAGCCACCATCAATCGGTTTTGGCAGTAGAGAATAAGAAAGAAATCATTAAATAAGAAAAAAAAGAATAAAACCGTCATCACCAACGTAAATATAAGCCTCCTCAAGGTGGTCAATCACAACATCGATGGTGCAAGCAGATGCCATGACAAAGACAATTTAAGTTGCAGATCCACAACGAGGTCATTAGCCTCCTATAATGGTTTTTTGACCCAAACACTTAAGAAATCAAATAAGATTGATTAACATGCCCCTACACAATCTCACTTAAGCCTATTACTCCTAGATGATGATGTGAAAAAAAACTAACAACTACACGTTTACACCACAACGATTCACTCGCATCTCGGGAAAAAACTACTCACTCTCAACCTTGTGTACTCATTACTTACCCTCATAGCTCACAAATCCTAAATGTTGAGGTAACGAAATTTTTACCTTCAAAACAATAGAACCTAATCTTCTTGAATCTACTTTTAATATAGGCGTTTTAAGAGTTTTGTATTGGTTATTTTGCTAAGAAATTGAGAGTGGTTGAAAACTTGAAATCATAACCTTTTGAATTATGATAATTAATTGGATGAAAACCGGGCATATTATTAAAATGTAAACCTAATTTCAAGTTTTATATTATATCAGTTATTAGTTACTCCCTCTGTCCCAAAATTATTGTCTACTTTTGACTTTATAAAGTCTTTCTTTTTAAACTTTGACCTTAAATATTTCTATTTGTATTATGTAAAACTTGATAAAAATTATATCAATGAAAATACGTTTAAAACACGATGCACTCATATATTTTGTATCAAGTATTATATAACACAAACAAAAACATTTAAGGTCAAAGTTTAAAAAGAAAGACTTATAAAGTCAAAAGTGGACAATAATTTTTGGACGCAGGGAGTACATATCTAGGATTATTATTTGTAAATTTGATACAAACTTATAGTTCTTAGTCAAACATAGATGCAATATTTGTTTGGGTGGTTTATCCTAATTAGTTATGTGCGTGAGCTAAGTTTATGTTAATGTATACCAAACTTGTCTCGACATATTACACAGTCTGTTTTACCACATGTATTGATCGTTTACTCGTTGCCCGCATTAATCTTTTTCATGGGTTTGCCACTGCATTGATGGATCCATGTATAAACTTTCGTGTAGCGGTCAGTGGCGGATTTAGAAATTTGTTTGAGGGTATGCATTATACAAATATTTCTTGTAGAAGGCAAACATTACCACTATTTTTATATAAAAAATAAAAATATTTAAATATTTAACACTAGGATATTTTTTAATGGGTATGCAAGTGCATACCCATTATAAGCTATAGATGGCGGTGAACCCACTCACCTGAAAAATCACAATTTATATGTAATAAATTTGAAAGTTCGGTATAGGAACCAAGTTATATACAAAGTTGTCATGAACAGATATATTTTCCATATCCACCAGTAACGAGATTTATCACACCCGGATTTTAGAGTGAATAACCCCTCTTCATTAATAAACATGTTTCTTGACATTTTATAATTTGAATGTTTATAATGAAATAGTCTTTCACAATTTAAGAAAAGTATAATGTTCTACATCTTACCCGATCAAATATATAAACACATATAATGATTAAAGTAAATTAAAAATGTGCTGATATAAATAAAGGTAGTCATGGCCACCAACAAAATCCAAGCATGCAACTATATCTTGTTATATTTCTCCTGCCAAATGTAATAATAGAAATAAAGTTACTCAACACCACCAACACTGAGAATGCACAGATTAAGCCCATCCCAAAAAAGAACTCTCAACTTCTCAAGCTCAAACAACCTTAGGGATTAATGCAAGAGAACAGAGGCATAATAAAATTAAAGCCAAAACTACCACCAAAGACGAACAAATAAAAGTGCATCATGTATCAAGAAGTCAGTTATATAAATAGTTAACAAATGCCAAAGTCTCATAAATTGTAAAATTAAAGCCAAAACTACACTAGAGACTAAAACAAATAAAAGAGCCTCATCTATCAAGAAGTCAGGGTTTTTTTTTTTTGAACAGTTAAACACACCCACCCATCTAATTCTACACCATATGTTCACACTAGGACTTGAACCCACAACCTTAAGATTAGGGAGCACCTTCTCCAAACTCCAATACCGCTAGACCAAGGCCCTTTGGTAAGAAGTCAGTTGTATAAATGGTTAACAAATTCCAAGTCTCATAAATTGTAACAACATCCTTATCAAACCTAACCCAAATTGGAACAAAGAACTCCAAGGCAGAAAACAAACCTGTTCAAACAAAAAAAACATGAGAAGGTTAAACACTTTATATCACCATGGCTAAAATCAATAAACATTGTTAACAGTGGAAGGAGAAAATCTTTGAATCTACCTGTAACAATGGATCAAGACGAATCAGATACGAAATATAAGAAATCTTAGAAATCACTCAAAGTCAGGTGAGTATATATAGGTGAAACTATCGACTCATTAACATAACAAGGTTCACCTCCAACGAGTTTTGTGGAGCTTTGTTTCCTGTTTTGCGGTGAAACCTCAAATGAAATAAAGAGCATACCTCAAAGTAGATGTCAAGGTATTATTTTCGATCCTTCATCCTTCAATCTCCAACCACAAAGGTGATATCAATATATGTATGTATGTTCTTAATTTGCCCAAGCTCAAACTGTAATGTGTAATCAGAGATTTTATATACAGTTTATACCCATATATTGATATCTTCTACTTGATCTTTGTGTTAAATCTTATTAAGTAACATATCAAATTATAAACTTATCAATAACAACACAATTAAAACATATATTGTCATATTCTACCTTGATATGATTAGACAATATGTAGAATTATAAACCAAATTGTTGTAAATATGTATATATTTTACACGAGATGTCCTTTATCCTGCTGCTCATAGGATCAAGACAAGTGTCAAAGTCAATGAAGAATATTAGAAAAGAGAATTAGTGGACTACTCATGTCATCATCGAGTGAGATAGAAGGATGATGTAGAAGGATAAAGTAGAAAGAAATATATGTTTCATAAAAATAGTATGAAAAAGGAACAACCTGGTAAGCCTACACATGTAGCAAGTTTTAAATACACAAGAAGTACAATAAACAAAGAAAAAAAATAAACTGAACATCAAATTAAACACCTAGAGGACCGGAAAACAGATGAGACTTGAGAATTTATTCAATGTTCTTGAACTTAACTCTTAGCTCAGTGAGCTTGAGATTAATTACTACATAACTACTGGATAGCCTAAAACATAAAAAGTCATGTAAAGGATCCATTTAAGTCATTCGGGACTTCGGGTAACCATTTCCCTTAAGATCACCCGTAGTGGGGGTGATGGGAGCTCGTCATGGTGGTGCTTCACTCGGCAATCACTATGCCAAGCTGGCTCATCATTTCCTTCCTTGTCATCCCAACGACGAGCCCAAATGAGCAACGGTACAGTTTAATGTGTTTTTTAACATTTGATACACACATATAAAAAGGAGTGGTGTGAAGGTTAGTCATACATGTTACGACTACGACTGAAAAGCTGATATGATGGCGTCCAAAACTTTCATTAGGGAATAAGAAAAGTGATGTCTCATAATAGCTAATGCGTAAAGGGTTTCAAAAATAAAAGGTTGTGATCGATGGAATTAAATTATAATTGTTTTTTTACCCAAAACCCTTTTTCGACTGGAATGTGCTGATGGATAAATCAACAAGCAGGTTAAACTATTTGGAACATGTGATGGCGTGAAGCGAGTGTTATGAAATGGCTGTGGCAAGATTCACAACTGAACATCAGTTTCTGCCCATCGCCGATTCGCTATGCTCATCAGCGATCCGAAATCAAGAAAATCATTCATTAGTGTAGAGCTAAATACTACAAAATTGTCATACCCCATAAATTAGAAATCATAATTTGATATTTACGACTACCCATAACTTGGAACATGATTCCATGAAAATGAGTTATTTAAAGACATTCCAGATTACCAATTTACCACCATGATGTTGCTTCGTCGTAATCCTTGTTATCTAGTGTTACTTCCTGCAAGTCCCCAAATCAACTCCTGGGCAATTACAGACCTTGTCAATAGATGTGGTCACCATCATAGGTACTCAAGATTTTGTGTCTGGAATCAAGAGCTTGCTCGAACAGGACCTAGCTTAGAGAATCATCCGAACAAGATAAGTTTATCAAATGGGGGAAGAGGAATGGTTAAGTAGTGAGTCCAGATTGTTAAAACAGAACATAGACAATTATAGAAATCAGATGATGAATAAAGCATGTAAGATGATTTACACACAACAAAAATTTGTTATACACAACAAAGTATATATGTTTGGACAATAATGCCCTTAAACATGTGGATGAGAAAAATTGTTCAAAACTGGCAAAAATGTTATATTTATTATGTATGACTAATATTTGTTGTGTGCAAATCATTACCAACAATTCAGAAATCATAAACCATGAATGCAATTGTGAAATCGTTACCTACCTTCATTTCATTTGTTCGATGATGATTGCCCATTTTGAGAACTCAAACGAAGTCTTCAATTGTTGTCCCAATTGGCAGTCGCTCACTTGTTATGAAGCCTCGGCCCTCTCGTATTCCACCATCCCCTCTGGCACTCATATTCGTAAGCGTGATTATGAATTTTAATAGAGTTTCTCAGTACCTCCAACCCTCTCTAATTTTAGAGGGAGAAAAGATATGATTTTAGAAGGAAAATTCTTTTTTGTTTTTTTTCCTGATTTTCCTTTCAAAGTAAGGAAGATTTTGGAAGTAAACAAAAAACACTTCAAATTTAATTTCTCCTCTAATTTTCTTTCAAACTCGGGAACACGCAATGACAAAAACATTTCTCTTTCTGTTTTTTTCTCTTCTATCGCTAATTTTCTATCTTTTTATTTACTTTCCACATTAACTCTAGAACACAGCGTAAGAGCATCTCCAATCATACTTTATCGCTTTAAAATGAAGAGTAATTAGTAATTACATTCCAACTTCAATTCAAAGCTCACTTCATATTTGAAGTATTGAAAAACCATCTTCAAATATAAAGAGTGAATATTGATTCTTCATTCATGAACCTCATCTAATATAATTTTACTTTTTATTTAATTTTCTTTATCCATTAACCCCATCTAATATATTGACTCTTCATCCATGAAATGTTATCTTTTATTTTAGTAAGTATTTATTAAAATATATTAGTTAAATATATGGGTCACATTTTTGAAGTATTAAATAAAAATAAGGTTGAAGATGGGAAATTGTTTAAAGTGGATGAGCCCACAGAAAATAGAGACGGAGAGTCATTTATATAGAGTAAGGTTGAAGATGCTCTGAGAACATCTCCAAGTCTCCAACCATACTTCATACCTTTAAAATGAAGATAAATAATTTCACTCCAGTCATACTTTAAATCTCTCTTCAAATATGAAGTGTGGGAAAATTCTTCATATTTGAAGAGTGTAATTTCACTCTTCATCAATAGACCACACTAAAATATTCACTTTCTATTTAAATAATCTTCATTGCTATCATTTATTCTAATAACTATTTAATAAAATATATTAAATAAATATATGAGACTCACTTTTGAAATATTGAATAGATAGTAAGGTTAGAGTTGGAAGATTGTTTATAGTGGATGGTCTCATCAAAAATAAAGGTAGAGAGTCAATTATAGAGAGTAAGGTTGCAGATGCTCTAACCCTCGATCCCCCACATCCAACCCTCTTCAACGATAATAAAATACATAAATTATTAAACTATTATTAAATTAAATAGTTTAATTATTTCAAAGACAATAAAATATAAAATAATTTATAATACTTCATAAATTTGCATTACATAATTTCGAATTAAAAATAAATTAGAAAAACATCAATCTACCACCCGTATTGTCGTCAAAGATCCTCTTTTTATTTCATAACGAATTCTAATCCTCTTTTTACATGATGATAATAAATCCTATTCTATTCGAGTCATGCCGGCTAAAAGTATCAAGTCGAGCTCGAGAATATTGAGTAAAGTAATACTAACATTGATTGATATTATTATTTCATATACTAATTCTAGTAATAAATCGAGTCAAGCAGAACTAGATAGTATTCATTAGCTAGCTAGAGTTTAAAAATATAGGTTTGATCGAGCTTGGATCAAATTTCAAGCTTCAAGTTTCTTTCATATTATCATTTAAATAATAATGTGAAGGACTTTTTAAAAGTCGATTACTTATGTTACATAATTTAAGTTGATTAAACCATCACGTCACTATATGAAACGGTTATATATAGTTTTCTATTAATTATCATTCATCAAATCATCGCTCTCCATTCACTTTCCTTACTTGAAGAAAGAAAAACCGCCTCAAAGAGACGACAAAATGGTGAAGCTCGTCGAAACCTGCATGATCATCTTGTGTACAATTTTTCTCGTGTTGTTAGTTCATCATGAATGTAACTTCTTCTCGTATATTTGTTTTATGAGTTAAATATGTTCTAACACTCAAACTTTATACTTCATAACAGTTTAACCATCATATCCGTTTTATGATCGATTAACATTAAAGTTTAGTTTAATTGATGGTAAAAAACCCCGCAAAATCCCTAAACTTTGTTTTTAGTTTGAAAGTTTGAGGGTTAAAAAGGCATTTTTCTCATCAACAAACACTAAATACAGCGTTTTTAAATTTTTTTTGAGGGTTAAACTGTTAATTTTCTATAAAGTGTATGTGTTAAAATATATTTAACCCTGCTTTTTCATGTAAAATACTTTTCTTTAATATTTATGATTTTTGTACATATAGGTAACGCAAATGACATCAAAGCATTTGGGATTTCACCAACAAAATGCACTCCACAGTGTTTTTTAAAAGACTATGATAATACAAATTGTTGTTGTAACGACTATAGTATGTGCGACAAGATCTTATGGAAATGTGCGGAAAAATGTAAGAAGTCAACAAAATGTTGTGCTACAGATATGTGATCGGTTTTTATTTTTAAGATAATAAAATAATTTTTAATAGTCTAATCGGCTAATAATTCTTTCATGATGCATTGATTTGCTTATTAATTATGACCTAATTGTTATTGTATTATATATATTTATTAGTCATTTGCAATTTAACATTTACATTATTTAGAGACCTATAATATAGATAGACGTCTATTTTATTTATAGATAAACATGTTTAAAAAAACAATACCATCATTTTTATAATACTTTAATTGTATGATAGTTGTTGTCTACGATGATATACAACGATAACTAAAACTTAGACACGAAAAAAAAGTTGTTTGCATAGAATGTAAAAAGTATGAAAGCTGATTGTATCATTTTTAAGAAAAATTTAGTAACATACAAGACAAAATACATTGTATTTTCATTGCTCTTTGTATTAATCTTAAATAATTTCTTGTGATCAAAAGAGCTTATAATCAAGTTGTACTAAGTTTATTAAAAGATGTTCTCCATAATTATAGGTATAGTCTCATAAAAAGTAATAATATAGATTTACAAATGGAATTGGAATATGTGTTTAGCAGTTTAATAAAAAGAATTCTTTTGAGCACAAGAAAGTTGTGAACTGGAACATGAAAATGGTGTGTTTAGTACTTTCACAACCAACTTTAGTTTTGGTTAACTTCCCTTATCTACTATGAAACATAAAAAGCTAACATTACTATCATCAATTTTTGGTTGACTTTTTTATAATAAATAATAATATATCATTATGTATATTCCTTCAACAAGTATAATATCCGTGTAGTGCTCATCGAAATAATTTTTATATTAAACTTTCCTCTTTTATATATAGTTAATATTCTTTTAAAAAGTAAATAAATCTTGAAAGAAACGTCTGCACATCTACAGACGTTTCTAATAAACTTGTTTGTTTTTTCGCAGACATAAAACCTCTCGTCTAATTTTTTCTTATTTTTTATTATTTTAATAAGTTAAAAGCTATATTTTTTTTTTCACAGACCTTTTCAGACATAAGATCTTCTTAACCTTGCCTTCTACTAAAGACATGAAATAAGACATAAGACATTTATGTCTTCGGAAACAAACAACACCTTAGAGTGATTTCTTCGAAAAGGTTACATTTCTTTTATGAAGATATATCTTTAAACATCGATTAGAAAAAACATACTTTCCTCTTTAAAATACTAAATCATTAACAAAATTCATTATAAGAAAAGGCATTCATATAATAGTTGATCAAGTTCATAATACTTAATAGGGTTTAGTTTCAAAAAGTGTATCGAACTTGTTACTTTTTGCTATTGTATATACCCAATTTTCAAAACTATCATTTGATGTATCCAAGTTTCTAAAACTACCGTTTAGTGTATGGTAACTTCCTATAGGAGGTTAATGCTTATGTGGCAAAAGTCATAGGTGATGTGTCAAGGGTTATGGGTGATGTGGCTTTTCTATATTAACATTAAATAATAATAACAACAACAACAACAACAACAATATTAATAATAATAATAATAATAATAATAATAATAATAATAAAAAATCAGTTCCTAAACATCAAATCTGTGAAGCAGATCTTCAACCCCCAACAATCAAACAGATTTTCAACCCCCGTCCATCAAACAGATCTTCAACCCCCAACCATCAAACAGGCCTTCATCGATCTTCAACCCTCAAACACAAGCAGTTTCATAAACCCTCAAACAGATCTGTGAAGCAGATCTTCAACCCCCAACCATCGGAGGTCACCATCATAGGAGGCCACCAACATCGCAGGTCACCACCATCGGAGGTCACCACCATCGCAGATCTGGAATCTGAGTACACATTCAAGATCGATCTGCACCACCATGATTCTTCGTATGCTAGCACCAAGATTCATAAGATCTACTACATGATTTGGGTGATTTGGGGCGGCGGAACCTCCACCACATCACCACCATTTGCTTCCGATTCTGTTTACTATTCTTGTTCATCGATTCATGGTTCCACATTAGGGTTATGTTTGATTCTTCATCTGTTTTCTTCATGGTTCCAGATTAGGGTTATGATTCTGTTTATGCTCCAGATTTTGTTCTTATGATTTTGTTTATGATACATATATGTTTGATTCTTCATCTGTTTTCTTCATTCTTTGAACCCAGATGTTCAAACCTAGCTGCATCATTTTAATTTGGCCAAATGATCTTTTAAAGATAAAATACACATGTGGCAATAATTTAATGATGTGGAATTATAAAAAATAGAAGAAAAAAATGACCTGCTACCTGAAGAATAGGTTTCCTAATACACTAAATGGTAGTTTTTGAAACTATGATACATTAAATGGTAGTTTTGAAAAATGGGCATACACAATAGCAAAAAGTGATAAGTTCAGTATACTTTTTGATACTAAACCCTACTTAATAAAAGATATTTCAGTCTATCATAACGTGCAATATTAGAGGGTTTCCTCGGAAGATGAATAGTCAAACACCCACAACGGTCACCAACCATGAAATATAAATCCAATCACAAAATAATCAACCATGAACAATAAAACCACAAAATTGATTGGCTATGGAAGATCTCTACATCATAGGAATCTTTAGAGTCACCATTGCTTAGCTCTCAATTCACCTCTGGTCATTAAATGAAATGTGAATGTTTTAAAAAAAAATGAAATGTGAATGATCCATCATCTTCTTTTTTAATGAAGGGACGCTAAAGATGAACAGTGAATTGGAGTAATAGCCTTCAATTGGGTGATACGAGAAACAACCCTACTGGCACTGCAGCCACCATCAATGGGTTTTTATGGTAGAGAATAAGAAAGAAATCATAAATAAGGAATAAAAGAGAATAAAACAGTCATCACCAAAGTAATTATAAGCCTTCGCACGGTGGCCAATCACACCATCGATGGTGCAAGCACATGCCATGACAAAGACAACTTAAGTTGTGGATCCACAACAAGGTCATTAACAAAAAAATTACAACTTCATGTTTACACCACAGCGATTCACTCACGTCTCAGGGAACAACTACTCACTCACAGCCTTGTGTACTCGTTAATCACACTCATAGCTCACAAATCATAAATGTTGTGGTAAAGAAATTACTACCTTCATAACAATAAAACCTAATCTGCTTGAATTTACTTTTTATATAGGTATTTTAAGAGTTTTGCATTGGTTATTTGGATTTTGGCTGAGAACCTGAATTTGGTTGAAACCTCGAATTATGATTTTTAAATGAATGAAAACAGGAAATATTATCAAATTGTAAACCTAACTTCATGTTTTATATTATACTAGTTATTAGTTACATATTTAGGATTATTATTTGTAAATTTGATACAAACTTATAGTTCTTAGTCAAGCATAGATGAAAGGGTATATATAATGTAGAGCTCTAAGACATAGATCACCATATGATCATTTAAGATATAGTTTGATCATAAAAACAAGGTAGGTACACGAAGTTAGTTAAACAGTATTTGTTGGGTGGTTTAGGTATTATGTAACGTATTCAATTTCAATCTAAGCAATTATGCCCCAAACTTGTCACGACATATTACACATTCCGTCTATTTTACTACTCGTATTGATCGTTTTCTCCTTGTCCCTATTAATCTTTTTCATGGGTCTGCCTCTGCATGGATGGATCCATGTATAAACTTTCACGTGACGGTGAACCCACTCATTTTTGAAAAACCACAATTTATATGTAATAAAGTTTAAAGTTTGGTATGGGAACCCAATTTATATATATAGAGTTATCATGAACAAATATATTTTCTGGATCCACAACTAACGGATTTGTTATATCCAAACTTTAGAGTGCATAACCCCTCTTAATTAATAAACACATTTCTTGACATTTTATAAGTTTGAATGTTTATAATGAAACAGTCTTTTATAATAATAAAAAAAACAATGTTTCTACATCTTACCTCTTATTACCAATCAAGTGAATTAACAATTAAACATAGGGAATGATTTATTAAAATGTGATAATATAAATAAAGGTAGTCATGGCCACCAACATAATCCAAAGTATGCAACTATATCTTGTTATATTTCTCCTGCCAAATGTGAGAATAGAAATAAAGTTACTGATGACCATCAACACTGAGAATTCACAGATAAAATCCAACCCAAAAAAGAACTTTCAACTTCTCAAGCTCAAACAACCTAAAGGATTAATGCAAGAGAACATAGGCTTAATAAAAATAAAGCCAAAACTACACTAAAGACTAAAACAAATAAAAGGGCCTCATGTATCAAGAAGTCAGTTATATAAATGGTAAACATGAGAAGGTTAAATACTTCATATCATCATGGCTAAGAACCAATATGAAGATCCACTGCATATAAACAAAAAACCACCATATTATACAATGAACCAAACTCCGCATATAATATAAGTGGAAGTTAACATTTACCATCAGAGGCGTCTTGTGAGTTTTTATTGTAATATCAAGTGCTTAATTTGAAGAACACCCAGTTGGGTTCTTTTGAAGAAACCACAAATGAATAAAATGCATACCTCAAAGTAGATGTGAAGGTTTATTTTCGATCCGTCATCCTTCAAGTTGCAACCACAAAGGTGATATCAATATATGTAAATCTGTTTTTAATTTGCTCAAACTGTAATGTGTAATAAGGGATGTTATATACAGTTTTAAATAGACATGTAGTACAATAAACAAAGAAAAAAAGAAACAGAACATCAAATTAACACCTACAGGACGACGAGACTTACGAATTTATTTAATGTTCTTGAACAGTTGAACTTAACTTTAAGCTCGGTGATCTTCATATTAATGACTAGATAACCGATGGCCGGATAGCCTAAAACATAAAAAAGTGAAGCAAAGGATCCATTTGAGTCATTCGGGTAACCATTTCCCTTAATAGTCGGCGCCCAAAACTTTCATTAGACCATCCGTATGGCTTCTCTTTCAGGTTAGCCAACTCGAACTCCGCATCACCTTTCTCTTCCCTTCCTTTTTCAGGTTGTGAACCCGAATGGAAGAAAAAGGTTTTCATACGAATAGTCTTAGTGAATAAGAAAAGTGACATCACAAAATAGCTTATGCATAAAGGATTTTAAAGATAAAAGTTTGTTATCGGTAGAACTATTCTAAAAAGAAAAATTACCCAAAAGTTTCTCTTTTAATATATAAGTTAAATTTGTTATATACATCTAAAATATGCTAAGAGCAAGCGGTATGGGTCAAGGAGTGTGAAAGAGGCTTAAGCATCTTGTCACACCATAGCCCAAGTGCTGAAGAATCACATGTGGGGGTGGGATGGTAGGTGGGGTCTGCATTTTATTTTTGTTTTTTTCTTTTCTCTCACAATTAACCTCTCTCATTCTCCTTTTTATTTCTTATTTAAAATTTTTAATAATAATTAATTAAGTATTAGATATGTCCTGATATTTGATTTGGTAAGTAGTGATCATTATAAAGTTAAGTGGTGAGTTAAATGGTCAAAGAAAAAGCTGATATGACAGTCTGATGGATATTAGGATGACCACTTGGGTGGTGGATGTAGTATCACACCATGAAAGTGTGGTAAAAGAATGCTGTAATAACCATAAATATTATTCATCTATGTTTTTATATATAACTAAGTGGATAAGAATAATAATAACCTCAATTACCTGACTAGCTTTTCAACTTAGCCCATTTACTACATTGTCTACTAAAACAGTAACTAAGATGAAAGTCATGTGATTTTGGATAAGTTGAATTCAAATATGTTATGAGAGTTGGCATTATAATTCAACCTGGTATACATCGAATTAATTAAACATTTAAGCTACTGGTTTATGAGGGCAAGAATTAAACTTGAATTGAATTGTCCTTTGAAGCTACTGCCTTGATTTCTCCTTATTATCTTTTTGAGTTTTGTTGGTTTGAGTCTAGCTAATGAACACACACTTAATTTAGTTAACTAGTATGGAATTAGTAGTCTTAAACTTACTGAAATCTATTAATTTAGTTGGATTGGTTAAACTAAACTTGTGCAAGTTATGGCCCTAAAACACTGTTACTATTAAAATTAATATGAATTGCTAGGTAGTTCATGTTGTTTATTCATTATTTAGTAATGATCTATCAATTGGTTATGCATCTAATTGTGGATTCAAGTAGTGCAATATACTGATAACTTATAAACAGGAATTAAATGGTAAGCCACAACTAATAAATCGATTTAAGTCTATATTGCTATTTGAGAAATGTGTTAATTATGACACTCCTCTTGAGCCAAACTAAAAACACGCTAGATGACTTGTCTAGTAATACCCACCTCGACAAAGAAATAATAATAAGAATGTGAATCTAAACAAAGATAAAGTTATACAATGGGAACGTAAACAAACTATAGGTTTACAAGAATAGAGTTTTGGTGTTAGTGTTAATCATAAGTTATGTACTTAATAGTTTAAATACGGAGGAAAAAGGGAATTGACTTTGGATTGTTAGTAGAGCTTGGACTTTACGGTTCGTGGAGATAAGGTACAAATATATATACTTAGCTATAGTTAAATTGTCGTATATTTCTTAATTAAAGGTTCCTTTTTTATCCTATTAGTCTTCGTTTCTTGGTTCTATCGACATGTGGTAATTGAGATTTTCGTACGTATGTCTACCTTTTAATAAGGATTCTTGTTTTCTTTAAATTCAAGTTTTCTCAAACTATTGTGTTTTAGAAATAGTCTCACGTCGAAGTTAAATATGAATTTAGTTCCTTTCACGTCTTATATTGTTTACTTAGGTTGGTTAGACTTCGTTAGTGTTTATTGTTATATACCTATTTAGAGTTTCTTATTAAGAATGTGTCGTTGTCGGTGCCTTATTGTTATTGTCTTATCGGTTGTGCTTTGAAGGCCATGATTACATTGTTATTGTATTTTTGTTATTTACAATTTATTGTATTGTCCGTTATTAACCACCTATGGGGGTACCAATGTACCATAGGCGTGTCATCGTGGCACCAGCAGCGTGACACTTCCGTAATGGTGTGATTTGTTACGACGTCTCCTCATTGTGGTGTGATAGGGTTTTAGGAGACGTATTGGTTAACAATAGTTATTGTATTGCTATTGTTTGTGGATAGAGGTGTAGTGCCCAACACCTTATCCACCATTGTTTGGTACTTTGGATCTACAGGTCCAAGTACACATTGTTTATTGGCTGGTGCTTGTTTTATACAAGTGTCGGTGTTATTGAGCTCGGATTGTTCGTACCCCATTGATTCCTTAGTTATTGTTCTGTTTTCATATTAGTTTGTTCTTTATTGACGGTCTTAGTACTTGATATGTCTTGTTCGCATTATTTTTGTTTTGTTTGTATCCGCATACTTGGCATTTGGCTCAACTGCATTTTCTTTCCATGCGGCAGGTTTATACGGGAATTGAAGGGTAAAGAGATCGAGAGTAAAGCACAAGTTGTTTGAGGTATTGTTCTTAGATTCGTGCTCTGTTTTGTATCGTATGAATTGCCTTAAAAAACAGGGTGTTACAGAACTCTGCGGTAATTACCACTTGCTAAAATTAAAAAGCAATGTAGTGGGTTAATGTTGGGCCCAAGTGAGTTTTTTACCAAATAGGTGTAAATAGAAAACATATTTACCAATTAGGTGTTGTTTTATAAATATTTACTAAATAGGTGTATTTTTAATAGATTATTATTATTTTATTATTATTAAATTAAATAGCGTTTATAATAATAATTAATAATATCAAACACTTATTAAGCATATCGATTCTCTCAGACCATACTCCGGCCGTTACTCCGGCAATCCTCCGGCCATCCTCCGCCGTCAATAAGTTTAAAACCCCACAATCAACACCAACTTCACTCAACCACCACCACCGTAACACCATTTCCAGTTTTCCACCGCTCAAACACAGTACAAGACCACCAAATCTCTCGATTCCCCCTCTGCCATTCATCTCACCGTCGCCCCTCCTCTGGCAGTCACTTCGGATGCCTCCGCCGCCATCACTCATCAACCCACCCTAGCACCGAACCCTTACGGTCTCCTCCAACTCTAACAACAGGACCACCGGCGAAAATAGGACTGATAGCACTTCCTCCAGAGACAACAGATCTCCCCTCCGATTTGACCCATCGTCCCACCCCAGCACCCCGCACTCTCACGGCCACCTTCGTCGATGTAACACCACTTTCCTCAGAAAATCTATTAAACATATTATAAAACTGTTAACTGCCAAAAAGGATCGGAGTTTTACAAAAGACTGATACTATATACATTGGTACTAAACTGATTTACTAAAGTAGTGTTTTCAAAACATTTTTAACATAAAGAAAGCCAGGAGCTATCCAGCCTAAGAAGCCGCTGGGGCCTTTCCCTTGCCTGAGCCTGACGCACCTGTTAACAGAAAACACTAAACGTAAGCTAACACTTAGTGAGTATACTACTAAAATAATAATCAAAGTAATGGAAACATCTTCTCTCTTGGATGTCTCACATCCAAATACATAGTCTGTAATTCTATTCCAACTGTTATCTGGTCCCGGAGGATACTATGTAAATTAATAGTAACCCTGGACACTTTCTTGGGTATAAGGATCTCAATATACCCATTTCCTACATCTGAAGCAATGGTACTACAATAATATTCACAATCATGCAATATAATATAAGCACGTATGCTAATCTGAGTAAAGGTAAGTACACTCACCTCCGCAGCAGTTAAGAACTACGCTCCTACCAGAAAAGTGTCAACTCTTATTGCCTACAACCAATAAATAATAACTGAATTAGCTTCTGAACACTACGCACGAGGTGAAACACACTTCGCACGAGATGAATCACACTTCGCACGAAGTGAACTCTCCTACGCACGAAGTGTCTCACACTTCGTACGACCAAAACTCACCGACTTCATCTCTTACAATGAGCACTTCGTACGAAGTGAAGTCACTACGCACGAAATGGGCTTCACTTCGCACGACTAAAACTCATCAACTTCATCTCTTACATTGAGCACTTCGTACGAAATGAAGTCACTACGCACGAAATGGGCTTCACTTCGCACGAATAAAACTCATCATTTAATCACTCAAATCCTGAACCACTCGAATTAAATCACGACTGAGTTTTTAAAACATTTCGATGACTTCCTAACACGTATCTTGACATGGAACAACACCAACACCAAAACTAACATAAAAAACTCAAGGATTACCTTAGGAACCTTTTTCTTGACTCAAAGTTCTCCTAAGAAAATGTATACGTACGTGAGAGTGAGTTTGCATGCAACTTTTGACTCCATGAAGTCAATTCCAACTTCTAATATATGTACAACTTTCAAAAATGCCACAAAGACCCCTAGACTTCTCAAGTTTCTGAAATGGCAACCTTAGCCCCTCTACTTTGCAACTCAATATTACATAAAGGCAACTAGCTAAACACATAAACACTTAACATATATTTAAAATTAAGTTAAATACTTAATAGGAAATCTTTCAGACATTGGGGCGTTACAACTCTTCCCCACTTGGGACGATTTCGTCCCCGAAATCTACTGTGCAAACAACTGAGGGTAATTCTGTCTCATGTCACTCTCTGGCTCCCAAGTATAATCTGAACCCCTTCGGTGTCTCCATTGGACTTTCACAAGACTTTTCTGTTTGTTACGCAGATTCTTCACTTTTCTTTCCAGAATAGCTACTGGTTGCTCTACATAACTAAGCTTTTTATCAATCGTCACATCTTGAAGAGGAACGATAGCAGACTCGTCTGCTAAACATTTACGAAGGTGGGACACATGGAAGGTATTGTGAATCTGCGACATTTCTTCTGGAAGTTCTAGCCTGTACGCTACCTTCCCAACCCTCGCAATTATCTTAAAAGGACCAATAAACCTAGGTCCTAGCTTGCCCCTCTTTCTGAATCTGATCACCCCTTTCCATGGTGATACTTTTAACAATACATAATCTCCAACCTGGAACTCTAGTGGTGACCGCCGCTTATCCGCATAACTTTTCTGTCTATCCTGGGCTGCTTTCAGTCGTTCGCGTATCTGTTGTATGTACTCGGTGGTTTGTTGTACTATCTCTGTACTGCCTAGTTCTCTCTGACCAATTTCACCCCAGCAAACAGGAGTTCTACATTTTCGGCCGTATAACATCTCATACGGCGGCATGCCAATACTTGAATGAAAACTGTTGTTATACGAGAACTCTGTCAATGGTAAGTAGGTATCCCAACTACCACCAAAATCGATGATACAAGCTCTAAGCATATCTTCCAATGTCTGTATAGTTCTTTCGCTTTGGCCATCAGTTTGTGGATGAAATGCTGTACTCAGATGTAGTTTCGTCCCCATGTCTTCATGAAACTTACTCCAGAATCTAGAGGTAAATCGAGTATCTCTGTCTGAAACAATCGTAACTGGGACTCCATGTCTGGACACTATCTCTTTCATATACACATCTACCATTTTCTCTGAAGAATAAGCCTCTTTTATTGCAATAAAGTGCGCACTCTTCGTGAGTCTATCAACTACTACCCATATAGCATCAAACCCCTTAGAAGTCCTAGGTAGTTTGGTAATCAGATCCATAGTAATATGTTCCCACTTCCATACAGGAATGTCAAGCGGTTGCAATTTTCCATGCGGTTTCTGATGTTCTGCTTTGACTTGTAAATAAGTTAAACATCTCTCTACATATCTTGCTATATCTCGTTTCATTCCTGGCAACCAGTAATTCATCTTCATATCTCTATACATCTTTGTAGCCCCTGGGTGAATAGAAAACTGCGAGCGATGTGCTTCTTCCAAGAGAACTTGTCGCACACCCCCGTAGCTAGGTACCCAAATTCGATCATAGCAACCCAAGAGATCCCGACTATCTTTTACTAACTTGGACACTTGTCCTTTCACACGTTCCTTTTTCTGATTACTTTCCTTAACCGCTTCAATCTGTGCTGCTTTAATCTGATCTAATATCGGATTAATTACTGACATCTGTACTTGTTGCATTTGTATCTGTATGCTGCCTGACTTTCTGCTCAATGCATCTGCCACCACATTTGCTTTGCCCGGATGATACAAAATTTCACAATCGTAATCCTTCAATAATTCTAACCATCGCCTCTGTCGCATATTCAAATTCTTTTGTTCTAGAAAATACTTAAGACTCTTGTGATCTGAATAAATAGTACACTTGACACCATATAAATAGTGTCGCCATATCTTTAGGGCAAAAACAACTGCTGCTAATTCCAAATCATGAGTCGGTTGTTGGTCTCGTGTATCTTTAACTGACGGGAAGCATAAGCAATGACTTTCCCTTTCTGCATCAAAACGCAACCCAACCCTCTGTATGAAGCGTCACAGTAAACTACCATATCTTCTACCCCATCGGGTAACGAAAGAACCGGAGCATTACACAACCTCCGCTTTAACATATCAAATGCTTTTTGTTGTTCTTCACCCCAATGGAACTCTACATTCTTCTTGGTTAACTGAGTTAAAGGTACTGCTATTTTGGAGAAGTCTTGAATAAATCGCCTATAATATCCTGCTAACCCAAGAAAGCTTCTGATTTCTGTAGGATTCTGAGGTGTCTCCCATTTCATCACAGCTTCTACTTTTGCAGAATCCACTTTAATTCCCTCTTGATTAATGAGATGACCCAGGAACTGCACTTCTTGAAGCCAAAACTCACACTTAGAGAATTTCGCATACAGCTTCTCCTTGCGTAAGATTTCTAATACTTCTCTAAGGTGAACATTATGCTCCTCTACAGTCTTAGAATAAATAAGAATGTCATCGATAAATACTATCACTGACTTGTCGAGCATCGGTCGGCAAACTCTATTCATCAAATCCATACATGCTGCTGGAGCATTCGTAAGACCAAACGGCATCACAACAAATTCGAAGTGCCCATACCGTGTTCTGAACGATGTCTTGGCTACATCCTCTTCTTGTATCTTTAACTGGTGGTACCCTGACCTCAAATCTATCTTGGAGAACCAGGAAGCACCCTGTAACTGATCAAACAGGTCGTCTATTCTCGGAAGCGGATATTTGTTCTTAATCGTGACCTTGTTGAGTTCTCTGTAGTCTATACACATTCTGAACGTACCATCCTTTTTCTTAACAAACAAAATTGGTGCACCCCATGGTGAACTACTAGGCCTGATGAAACCCTTATCTGTCAGCTCTTGCAGTTGAGTCATCAACTCTTGCATTTCTGGTGGTGCTAGTCTGTACGGAGCTTTCGCTTTCGGCTCTGCTCCGGGAATTATGTCAATTCTGAATTCTACTTGTCGAGTTGGTGGGAGTCCTGGTAATTCATCTGGAAAGACATCTGGGTACTCACAAACTACTGGTATCTCTGAGATTTGTGGCGGCTTTCTTGTCACATTTACATCTTCCACATATGCTACGAATGCGGAGCACCCATGTTTCAAGTACTTCTTTGCTTTTGCTAGAGAACAAACTGAAAGACTGACTCTCTTACTGTCACCTTGAATAATCAACTCTTCCCCACTTGGGGTTTGTACCCGCACCGTTTTCTGATCACAGAAAATCTGAGCTTGATGCAAACCCAGCCAATCCATACCAACGACTACTTGTAATTCTTTCATAGCCATAGGGATAAGGTCAATAGGGAATTTATGGTCACATATCTCTATCACATTACCCTTAAATACACTAGTTACAATCGTTCTCCTATCATCTGCTATTTCTACTTCCAGGGGAAATTCTAACTTAACAGGTGGCATATTAAACTGAGCACAAAACGATTTAGCAGCAAAAGATCTACTAGCACCGGAATCAAATAATACTAAAGCAGGCATATTATTAACAACAAAAGTACCTGCTACCACATCAGGTTCAACTTTGGCCTCCTCAGCTGTAAGCTGGAAAGCTCTGCCTTTTGGTCGGGGTTGTTCCTGCTTCACTTGTCTACCCTCATTACCACGGGCTGGGGGTAGGGGATTCACTGGTCTTCTCTCTACTACTGGAAGCTGAGGGCATTGAGCTTTAAAGTGCCCCGGTTGATAACAGTTGTGACATACCAACAAAGGAGTCTTGCAGTCTTTGGCAACATGGCCTTGTTTCCCACACTTGTAACAGCCCCGCATACCAAACTTACATTCTCCAGAATGGTTCCTCCCACACTTAGTACATTTAGGTGGAGGAGCTATACCTCCCCGCTGTGGTACTATTGTTGGTTTCTTGTTCTGTGTGTTGACTTGTTCAATCTTCCTCTTTCCACTGACCACTCCTTGCCTGAGTAACTCCTGCTCCCTTTTCCAAGCTAAATCCATCATTTCATCAACCGTGGTACAAGTAGAGGTTGCTAGCACTTCTCTGATATCATTCCTCAAAATAGAAATATATCGCTGCATCTTCATCGACTCCGTAGCTACATACTCTGGACAAAATCGAGCCATCTCTAGGAACTTCTCCGTCATGTCGTCTACAGATTCTGTAGTCTGCTTCATGGTTAAGAATTCCTCGTTTATCTTATCTATACGTGCCTTCGGAGTAAACTGCTTCTCAAACAACTCTCTGAATTGCGCCCATGTCATAGCTTCCATCTGGGCTACCCCCTTCCTCTGTAACAGGGTTGTCCACCAATCTTTCGCTGCCCCGCGTAGCAAATTCGAAGCATAGGTAACCTGTTTTGTTGGTAAACACCCACTTGTACGGAAAGCTCCCTCCGTATCTGATAACCATCTGTTACTAACTATAGGGTCTGTTACCCCTTCAAAAACTGGTGTTCCACAAGCAGCGAACTCTCTGTATGTGGATCTCTGACTTGGTTCAACTCTTGCTGGCAGATTTATAGTCGCAACCTGTATCGCCGCATCTACACGCTCTTGTAGTAAAACCTCCATCCTCCCAGAAACTTGTTCAACCACTTGATTGATTATGAAAGGGACATTGGCTTGTAAAGCCTTTCCCAACTCTGTTGCCACCGTCTCTTTGATCACACTGTTCACTGGATCTTGTACTTCCTCTGTACCGGCTACCCCAGAAGGGTTACCCGTAGACCTCCCTGTCTGTATGGGAATTGCATCTGAAACATAGGTACCTCTATTCTCCTGAGGTGTACTAACCCCAGACTGTTGGGTTGGATCCGCAATGACCCCTTGAACGTACTCCATTCTAAAAGGAAGAAAACTTTAACATACAATACCATAACAACTTTCTCTGTTTCACAATTAGGTACGTAATATTGTTAATACTACATCTATCTAATATTCTGTTCTGGTACTATTCACATGTACTATACTGTCACATATTACCCCTCCCTTGATTCACAAGGTATCACTTATGGCAATTCCAAGCTCAATTGTATATCACATGTTTATTACATATACTGGCCAGGTATTTGTAAGAAACACATTATATACAATTGTTCTTGTTGTCGTCATAGAACACCCCGATTCACAAGCTTAGGTCACGTATGGCAAAACTAACTACGCATACAAAAATATCGCTACTCATGCTCAGACTGTAAAACAATTAGCTAATCATAAACTTTCTACTGAAGATACTCACTAAGGTTACTGCCCCAGGGATAGCTCCTCTTGACTTCAAAACCATGGTTTAAGTTTAGACATCACACTCGTGTGTGTCCAAATCCCTCAAACCTTGGCTCTGATACCAAGTTGTAACACCACTTTCCTCAGAAAATCTATTAAACATATTATAAAACTGTTAACTGCCAAAAAGGATCGGAGTTTTACAAAAGACTGATACTATATACATTGGTACTAAACTGATTTACTAAAGTAGTGTTTTCAAAACATTTTTAACATAAAGAAAGCCAGGAGCTATCCAGCCTAAGAAGCCGCTGGGGCCTTTCCCTTGCCTGAGCCTGACGCACCTGTTAACAGAAAACACTAAACGTAAGCTAACACTTAGTGAGTATACTACTAAAATAATAATCAAAGTAATGGAAACATCTTCTCTCTTGGATGTCTCACATCCAAATACATAGTCTGTAATTCTATTCCAACTGTTATCTGGTCCCGGAGGATACTATGTAAATTAATAGTAACCCTGGACACTTTCTTGGGTATAAGGATCTCAATATACCCATTTCCTACATCTGAAGCAATGGTACTACAATAATATTCACAATCATGCAATATAATATAAGCACGTATGCTAATCTGAGTAAAGGTAAGTACACTCACCTCCGCAGCAGTTAAGAACTACGCTCCTACCAGAAAAGTGTCAACTCTTATTGCCTACAACCAATAAATAATAACTGAATTAGCTTCTGAACACTACGCACGAGGTGAAACACACTTCGCACGAGATGAATCACACTTCGCACGAAGTGAACTCTCCTACGCACGAAGTGTCTCACACTTCGTACGACCAAAACTCACCGACTTCATCTCTTACAATGAGCACTTCGTACGAAGTGAAGTCACTACGCACGAAATGGGCTTCACTTCGCACGACTAAAACTCATCAACTTCATCTCTTACATTGAGCACTTCGTACGAAATGAAGTCACTACGCACGAAATGGGCTTCACTTCGCACGAATAAAACTCATCATTTAATCACTCAAATCCTGAACCACTCGAATTAAATCACGACTGAGTTTTTAAAACATTTCGATGACTTCCTAACACGTATCTTGACATGGAACAACACCAACACCAAAACTAACATAAAAAACTCAAGGATTACCTTAGGAACCTTTTTCTTGACTCAAAGTTCTCCTAAGAAAATGTATACGTACGTGAGAGTGAGTTTGCATGCAACTTTTGACTCCATGAAGTCAATTCCAACTTCTAATATATGTACAACTTTCAAAAATGCCACAAAGACCCCTAGACTTCTCAAGTTTCTGAAATGGCAACCTTAGCCCCTCTACTTTGCAACTCAATATTACATAAAGGCAACTAGCTAAACACATAAACACTTAACATATATTTAAAATTAAGTTAAATACTTAATAGGAAATCTTTCAGACCTTGGGGCGTTACAGTCGACTTCCACCACATCACCACCGTTGGATTTATCGAACAGATCTGAGAGAAAAATGAGAGATCTGAAAGAGAAAAGAAAGGAAAAAGACCCGAGGGGTGGCTGGAGGTTTGCGTGAGTGTGTGTTGCGAGAAGGTGTTTAGGTGTAACCGGAATCGAAAATGATAGATGGTGGCAGCAGTTGGGTGGTCGCAGATGGGGCGGTGGCACTGGTGTTACGGGGGTGGTGGTGGTTGATTGAAGTTGGTGTGGGTTGACGGCCGGAGAGACGGAAGAAGAATGGCCGGAGTGACGGGTGTAGGGTTGGTGAGGATGGCCGGAGTGTTGCCGGAGGAACGCAGGGAACGGCTGTGTGAAAGCCAGAGAGAGAATCGAGGATTTTAGTGATGATAATTAAAGGGCTTGGTATTATTAATGATTATAAACATTGTTTAATTTAATAATAATAAATAATAATAATATATTCAAAAATACACATATTTGGTAAATATGTTTAAAACAACACCTAATTGGTAAATATGTTTTTTATTTACACCAATTTGGTAAAAAACTCGGCTCAAGTCAAGTTATCACTTCTTTTTCCTTTTTAATTTTTGATTGGTTTGTCTGTATTTAAGTGTGTCCCAAAATTTAATGTGGTAAAAAGTTATCACTAAACACAGAATTTGAGGAGGTGAGTGATATGAGAAAAAATGCTGATGTGACCACTCCCACCCTCTCTGATATACGACTGGAATGTGATAAATCGACAAGCAGGTAAAACTATTTTGAAAATGTGACGGCGTGAAGCGAGTGTTCTGAAATGGCTGTGGCAAGATCCACAACTGAACATCAGTTTCTGCCCATCGCCGATTCACCATCGTTATGTTCATCAGCAATTCGAAATCGCCTATCTTCTTTCTCAAACAATTTTCAACCACCATAACCCCAATTTTCCACTATTCCTCGTCAAAATTTTCTGTCACTCAAATTCAACAAACACATACCCATCTAATTACTGCTGGTCATGGTAAAGATTTGTTGCAGTCTTCTCTTTCAGTCCCCCATTTAGCTCAAAACCCATCCCTGTTTGCTATCAATAACCTAATCCGACGCTTCGCCAAGAGCGATTCACCTCTCCAAGCACTCTCACTCTACTCGTATATGCGTAAAAACACAACCTTTCAGCCTAACAACTACACTTTTCCTTTTCTTCTTCAAGCTTGTAGTAAGGTTACTGAAATAGTTGCAGGGACTCAGGTCCATTCTCATGTCATAAAGCTTGGTTTTTACGATAATGTGTATATAAAAAACGCTCTTATTCATTTATATTTCACCTTTCGTCAAAGTAAATGCGCGAAACAGCTGTTTGATGAGAGTCCAGGGTGTCGAGATTTGGTTACGTGGAATGTGATGATGGCAGGGTATGCCAGGGCTGGGCAGATAAAACATGTAGAGAAGGTGTTCGATGAAATGCCTGAGAGAGATGTTATATCTTGGAGCTCATTGATAACAGGTTACGTGCAGAATGGGTATTTGGAACAAGGTCTGGAATGTTTTATTCAAATGAAGGATCTTGAATTGTTACCTAATGAGGCCATTTTGGTGATGGTTCTTTCAGCATGTGCACAATTGGGTTTGATTGAAAATGGTATGCTTATTCATTCGATTATAGATGAGTTGGATTGCCCTAAGACTGTATTCATTTGGACCGGGCTTGTTGACATGTATGCTAAATGTGGATACATCGATAAAGCTAGGGATTTGTTTAACAAAATGCCACAAAAAGATATTTCTTCATGGAATGTCATGATATGTGGATTTGCCATACATGGACTAGGTATGGAAGCCATTGAACTTTTCAAGAAATTCTTGATTAAAGGACTTGTGCCTGATAGTGTGACCTTTATAGGAGTCTTGAGTACTTGTAGCAAATCAGGGTTACTTAACGAGGGTCGTCTTTATTTCAAGATAATGACCGAAAAATATGGAATCTGCCCTGAAATGGAGCATTACGGGTGCATGGTTGATCTCTTAAGTCGTGCAGGTTTTGTAATTGATGCAATTGAATTGGTTGAAAAGATGTCAATTCCACCGGACCCTGTTTTGTGGGTAACCATTCTTGGTGCTTGTAGGACACATGGATTGGTAGAACTTGGTGAAGAAACCGGTAAAAAACTAATACAAATAGACCCAAATCACCATGGGAATTATGTACAGTTATCCAGTATTTATGCAAAATCACATAAATGGGAAGAGGTGGTAAGAACGCGAGGGTTAATAATTGGCCGAAATTTTAAAAAGGTTCCCGGATGGAGTTTGATTGAGGCACAAGGAAAGACTCATCAATTTGTTGCAGGAGATAGACAGCATCCTAAAACTTTGGAGATTTATATGATGCTTGATAAGATGAACACCAGGATTTCAGAGGCTGGCTACTTACCTAATGTTTCACCAGTGTTGCATGATTTGGAAGAGGAAGAAAAGATTAATGCAATTAAAGAACATAGCGAGAGGTTAGCAATTGCTTTTGGCTTGTTAGTAACCGATACGACCAAATGCATCCATATAGTGAAGAATTTAAGGGTTTGTGGAGATTGTCATGAGATGATCAAATTTACATCAATGGTATTTAAGAGGGAGATAGTTGTGAGAGATGGTAGCAGATTTCACCATTTTCATGGAGGAAAGTGTTCTTGCGAGGATTATTGGTAGGGAGATCGCTTGAACAATCATGTATCGTGACCAGCTTGTGTTGGTCGAGATGATTTTGAGCTACTTGAGACTGGCTAACTTAATAAGGTAAATTTGTTAAATATAAAGTTTTGGTTAGTTTTTGTTACTATAATTTGTTTATTCTTGTGCAATTTTGTCATTTTTCTTATGCAACTTTACCACTTAATGCAGTTAGTTATCCTTACTAGAATTTTCTCTGTTTATATAATCTTATGGAGTCAGCCTGGATTAAGTTGAGCATGTAAACTTAATGTTTGTGACAAAAAATGCGTAAGCAAGATCTGACCTCCTAGGTTTAGTTTCTATGTACAAATTTAAATCTTTAAACTTACTAACTTTACTAAAGTTTTGAAATTTTTGATTAAATGATTTATCTTATTGAACATACATATCCTCTTTGATTGAAAGAATATATAATCCCTTTATCATAACCAGAGGTATTTACTATCTGGACATCAGCTAGATATCCAGATCAATTATTTCGATCAGATTATACGGTTTGGTTTAGACTTCTCGAAATTGGTTTGGATCAAAATTAAATACTTGTTGGTTTTGTAAATTGGTTTTGGTTACTATTGTAAGAAGCAGACAGTTTATATGTATCTGGACACTATCTAGAGTTCTGGACCCATGTTTATGCCTCTACAATTTTAGATAGAAGCAAGTGCCAAGTCTTACACCAACTTTGAGAAGGGGCAATTGTCTATAAATATTTATTGGTTATGATTTACATCTTCAAAAATCTTGATCATAATTCAGAAAAAGAAGACTATAAGTGCTAATTTCTAGTGCTGTTGGTTTGAAGATGAGTGTAAGTTTATAGGGTTACAACTTAAAACTAATTGGTTATGAGAGGAGTAGCCTAAGACACTTATAAAGCAGATTAAAAAGTCACTTTCCGTCTGATGTGTGACATTACTGAATACTCAACATGCCCCCTCACGTGTGGCGTTCTTTTTTTTTTGCGCCTAACACGTGGATACTTATGGTTACATGGAGTCTATATGGCCTTTGATCAACCACGTGTGAACCTTGCTTTGATACCATGTAAGTTTGTGGGGTTCCAACTCAAAACTAATTGATTATAAGAGAAGTAGCCCAGGACACTTATAAAGCAGATTTCAAAATCACTTTCTGTCTGATATGGGACATTACTCAACAATGAGGCCTTCTACGCCACCCTGGTGTTAGCTTAGATTGGTCAACGGGTCAGAGCTGGTATGAGTCAAAATGTTGAGGGTAGAATGGGTCATGCGGGTGTGGGACAGTGGGGTTGAACCATTACTTTCCTTTGGATACGTAACCACCATTAATGACTTATTAATATGAGTATTTTAGTCATTTTATATATTTATATAATTGTAAATTGTGTCTGGATGGATGGGAAGTTTAATGAGATTTGATTTTTTCAAAATACCCTTGATTAATGACTCATTTTTGAGCCATTAACATTATTAACAATCGATTTATTTTAATCAAATGCTAAGATTGGTTCTCGCAATAAGAGTGGTTCTCAAATGAACCTTCCCATATATATACGCGCACACACATACACGCATACGTACGAGAACTGTGAGAATTATTTGTAAGATAATTAATGACTCATATATTGGGATATTTTGGTAATTTGCATATTTATCCAATTGTGAATTGCGTCTGGGTGTACCATCATTAATGAATCATTAATAAGCCACAAAAAGTTCTTAGTCATTGATTAATTTAAATCAAGGGCCAAAATTGGTTCTCACTTTTCTTCTACGAAAACAGTCGTCGTTTGCACGCCCGCCCGTCTGCACGCAAGCACGCACGTAGAGAAAGGGAGAGAAGTTCAACCGAGAATTGATTTTCATGCGAAAACTGTTTGTATAAGCATTAATGGCTCATTAATAGGGGTATTTTGGTCATTTACATATTTTTCCAACCATAAATTGCATCCCCGTGGACCGTCATTAATGCGCGAGATTTGATTTTCCCAAAATTCTCTAATTAATACGTCATTAATGAGTCAATCGTTAATTACTAGCATTATAACCGCGGAATGCAACGGTGACTAATAATTTTTCTCGATAACTTGTTTGTTTATAAAACATGGGGGTGTTTATTTTCTAAATTATGAGTTAAGAAAATTTCAAAGGAATTGTAAAATTCAACAAAGTGTTGACATTATAACTTTATTTTATTTTGTTACATTACCCATTTAAAAAATCTAGTACTTTTTATAAATTTAGGTTATAAGTTATTTAGATTTAATACTAATGTTACACGTAATTTTTAATATTTAATTTAAAATATTTATTATATGATAGAATATAGAATATAAAAAGTTTAATTATTATAATTTCTAATTTAAGTTAATTTACATTCATTTGATTTTTTAAATAATTTTTATTTTGAAAGGTTTAGTTATTAAAATGTTATAAGATTGTCATTAACTTCACTAAATAGTTGCTATCAAGAAAACTCATTGAAGTTAATGTTAAAGGTATATTAGTAAATTTAAATTACTTAAAATTAAGAGATTGGAAAAAGCCTAAATGCTTTATAATCTTCTAAAATATATAAAAGATTAATTAGAAAAAAATATTAGATGATCTGGACCTTTTATTTAGTAAATGATTTAATCTTAGCCGTTAATTCAATAAAGTTTAAAATTTGATTTTGACTTTTGAGAGTCAAACTAATGTGACTAATGAATCTAAATCAAGATAAAGATAACTCTTAATCAAATTAATGATAAATATAATTAAATATGAAACTATATAACTAACGACATAGAGTACCGCCAGATTATATATATTTAACTGAGTTGAATGTGTCTTTTTAGTTGTTTTATATGTAAGAGTTTTAGTTATCGTGTGTATCCTCTTTTGCTCGGATTTGTTATTAGTAAAGATTGTTAAATATTTATTTATGTTTTACTAATCTTTTAATATAAATATAAATAAACTAGTATTATGTATCATCTTTTTAATTTTTTTCGTGTTTTATAACTATTTAATATCTTTTATCAATTTTAATATTTATCTTTTTTAAACAACCCGT
The DNA here is from genome assembly GCA_947179395.2 of Pulicaria dysenterica. NCBI lineage: Eukaryota > Viridiplantae > Streptophyta > Magnoliopsida > Asterales > Asteraceae > Pulicaria > Pulicaria dysenterica. Next base: position 34,542,291 of record OX359296.1, on the reverse strand, counting down.
GTAACACACGAGAATTTACTCTAGTATAGTATAGGAGATTAATGAGCCGATCATTAACGGCCAAAATTATTAGCCATTGATTTATTTTAATCAAGTGTCAAGATTGATTTTCGTAGTTCTCGTACGAAAACTAGCTCTTATTTAAACCCTCCTATATATATGGGATGGTTCAAACAAGAACTGAGAGAAACAATCTTTGCCCGAAACTAAAAATTGTCGTAAGTTTTAAACCAAAACAAGATGCAACTTTGATAACTAACTCATAACAAATTCAAACTTTTTGGTAAAACTGTTTAAAAACACTTTGATGGTTAAACCAAAATTGAACCAAAACTTTGGTGGTTAAACCATTATTGACCCACATTTATAGGTAAGAACTGTAAGAGCAAGGTATTCGAGTGAAATGCGTCTATGGTGTATTAAATTCATGATTACGCATCTTAATTAGAGTGTTTTATGAGTTTTCAGAAAATCACATAAATATAAAAATACATATGATACGCATAATATTTAATGTATTTTTATGTTCTATATAAGCATATAATCATTCTTTAGCCCAAATTTTGTGAATACTCATCAAACACTTTGAACTTCAAAATACCATATTTGTCTGGCTGAATTTCTAAATATCTTATTTGCCCATCATAATCTCTTAAAATATTAAATTTACCCAAATCCATATTTTTATATATTTTATAATTATTTAAAACCTAAAAAAATATATAAGCTTGACAATATTACCCATCCTCGTTAATTTTAATCCTCCCTGATCGTTTTTATAGCCGTCACATGTATTCATCGTTGCATACATGCATAGAACGAAATTACCTTCCACATTACAATTAGTTCTTCATCCCCGTATAAGATAATACAATGAGTGAAGATTTGGTTACATTTATATTCGGAGGGATAATCTTGTCGATTCAATATTTGGAAAAAGGATGCATGCTGCTACAGTACCGTTAGATGCTACTACACTTATATATTTGTTTAATGAAATGTAAATCTGTCATTTTAATATTTACTCATTAAAGAGGTATATGAGTATGACAACAACTAACTTAGGTAATGCTAGCTTAATTATCCTTTGCCCTTTTTATAAATATAAAGAATTTAAAAGATTATGATGGATAAATATAATATTTTAAAAGATTATGATGGATAAATATGATACTTTGAAGTTTAGCAAAGGCATATACGAAATTATTCCTTTTAATTACGATGCATAATCACAAATATTTAAAGCATTGGACTCAATTTCTTAGTTCTTACGGTCCCTTACACATTTTTTTGTTCTTTTGGAAAGCTAAATTGTATTACAAAAGGCCACCAGGCTGTAAGGAGAAGCCCATACGAGCCAACCACCGTACATAAAAATCATACAAATTCAAGAATAAGCCCAACAACACAAGAGGTGCGCAGGATGACAACAAACAACAAAGAACATAACTTATACAATTAGTCACTCAATCTCTTGCCAACACTACCAGGCTTCTTGGACGACGAATCCAGTCTTCCCAAGTGTTACCAACGTTTTGTTTTTATAAGATGTCCTCCATTCTAAACTTTGATTTCGTATTCTCCTCTGCTCTGCACAGTGGCGGACCCCGACCTTTTGGTCAGGGGTTGCACGATTTTTTTCCTCATACTATATAACAATAATAGAAGTAGATATGTTGCACCAATATTGTTTAGGGGTAGCACTTGTATTTAAAAAAAAAAAAATTTTTTTACACTACTCGGGAAATATTGAGGGGTTGTCCGTGCCAACGGGTGCACCACTGAAGGTCCGCCCCTGCCTCTGCATGTGATACCTTATTTCTCCATACCCATATAGTCCAAAGGGCAAAATGACATACTGCATTGAAAATTTTAAGATCCACTTCCAACCATATAATAAGATCCAATACCTTTTTTCAAATAGGCTTAACTAATAAGCAATCAGTTAGTGATTTTGGTTGTTGACTTCTAATTCACACAGATCATATAACAGAGATTCTACTTGAATACTTTTTTTAAGAATATGTAAGTCTTATTTGATTCTCTATGTGAATTACTAAAGTTTTCTTACATAAATTTATGCGAGTTACAAAAGGTTTCTTACATAAATTTCCTTTTATTTTTTTCTTGTAGAAATTACTATTTTATTTACATATATTACATGTCATCTCTTTATGTGTTGAAAAAAACAACGAATATAGGGTTGTGGGACAAGGCTAGGGATTAGGACCATAAAATAGAGAATGATGCTCCTTCGCTTCCCCAAATGTCTTGATATATGCAAATATGCAATTATTATTATTATATTAAAAGTTTATTTTAGCATATAGTTACTTTGATCATGAGTAGCGGTCAATTCAAATATGTCATCAACCGATTTATTATTCTTTTTTCTGTTTTCTTTCTTACTTATAACCTAAATAGCATATATCCTAAATAACTTAAATATTTTCTTTCTTCTTACTCACTCTTACAAAACTAAATAAAAAAATAAAGAGGTCGGGTAGCTTTGGGTTGAGAAAACTAAAGCCACACCCAAAGGGGGGCGTAGGGATATTCTCGAAGCACCCACTTGAGACCCAATCTCACCCGAACTCCTCTTGGTTCCCTGCTACAAGCGGCCTTAGGGGATGATGAGTCATACACCTTAATCTATATTGCATTAGCATCCTACTCTATATATGTGTAATTTATTATTTGTGAGTATTCTAACTTTTTCAAGTTTTAATACACTTGACTTAAATTTAAATGGTTAAGTCATTATAAGGTATTGGTAGACTAGGATGTAATGAATAACACCTGATTATATACAACAATTACTTATATAATGTATGTATTATCAACATGTATCATATGTTGCTAAATATTTATACCTTTTTATATATAAATAAATTTTATTGCGTACGAAGTGGATACCTTTTACTTGTTTACTTTTAAGATTGTAATAATAACTTTGATTTAATTTTTTTATTTTCATCACGGGAGTTTGCATTATTAACTTGACTGTGATGTTAGCAGAACAAGAATGCAAATTTCGAAATTGAGAGATTCCAATCGAAGGATTTTTAAACCGTGACTTGATTACGAATAATATAATATAATAAATATTATTAATAAAATATTTATTTATTAGACATGAATTATTTATAAGTGTTTATTTTATAAAAATAAATACGAATACTTGGCTTTTTTTAAAAGCAAGAATTTTATTTAAAAAAAACCGCAAAAAGCGGAGCTTCAAATAGAAGAGATCACATAGATCAATTATGCAAGGACTCTATAGGCCTATGAACCCAAAACAACAAAAAACCCGCATCGAAAGTCGAAACAAACAACTTAGAATTTTAAGCCAAATGGGTTTAATAACATGCAGTCCACTAAACAATGTTGTTGATTTTATTCCGAGAAATACAATAACCAATTGTGACAGTTAGATATTAAGTAGGGGTGAGCATGGTTCGGTTTTTGGAAAATCAAAACTAAAATCGTTCGGTTTTGAAGTGGTTCGGTTTTCGGTTTTAAAGTCTGTTTTTTGTTCGGTTTTGCAACTTCTCTATTTTATCGATCAAGATTTGAAATCATACAACCATAATTGTAAATTTGTGAAATAAAATATGATTGAATTTATATTAAAAACATCAACATGCGTGACACCTAATTCAAGCTATATACTTCGCAATTGATACAAATAAAATTTCTGTCAAATGTTTAAACTTTAAAACGAAAGTTGAAATAAATCAAAACTCAAAGCAAAAACATATTAATAAAACTGAAAATCAAGATGAACAACCACTTCAGATGAATTGCATGCAACTCATAAAACTATAACCTAAAAATCGAGATAAACTCAACTAGAAGTGGATTTTTATATTAAGCTAAAATTTATAAAATCGAGAAGAAGTAAACTCTTCGACTATAAATGAAGTGATATTTATAACATTGCTTCTTGGAATGGCCCGGTTCGGTTTTTTCGTTTTTTGAAATTTCAAAAACCAAAACCAAACCGAAAAAGTCGGTTTTTAAAATTTTGAAACCAAAATCGTCGGTTTCTATAATGGTTTGGTTTTTTCGGTTTATTTGGTTTTTGCTTCACTTTCGGTTTTTCCTGCTCACCAACGGTTCACAAAAATTGGAGGCCTATTTGAATAAAACATTAGTCAAGTGTAATGTCTGTAATTAGGAAAATAGCATTTTCGGCTTTTGATATTTACCCCAAATTTCTTAAAACTAAAATATAGTAAAAAATTTAAATATGAAAAATGTAACAAAATCATGCATGGAAGTTGGAAGTATGTTTTGGAACATGTTTAAGTAATGAACAAGTATGTTCAAGTGTCCTTGTCAATTGTAATTTATATTTGGTTTTAATGCCAACCATCTTGGTCATGTTTAAAGGTCAATATTTGAAATGGTCATATCAAATTTTCAACCATTACATTAATCAAAAGCTTGGAACTCACAATGTCATCATTCCGCATTTCATTCATTTGGTAAATTTACCGAAAATATATACATTCTTCTATTTTTTCCTTTTATTTCATCTTCTTACTCACTCAGATAACATATGAAGTTCACTAATTTTCTTTCCTTATCTTCTCTATTGATTTTGACATTTGTATTGATCTTGTGAATCAAGTAGGAGGATGTATCACCTCTCTTACAACATCTTCGATAGCAACCATTACAAATTTACATTTGTGATTAAATAACTTTATAAACCAACCATTACATTTGCGACATGAAGACGAATTGTCATCGCCATTCCTATCCTCTAGTGACCAGCGACGAACGTTCGACATAGTAGCCAATGAATATTATTCATCCCTACTTTTGATATTGTTGTCTCTCTCTTCGATTAAGTTTTATATATATACTTATATAGGGTTTATTCTACCAAAATATATTCAATATATATATATATACTAGTTTATTGCCTCGTGTAAAAACACGGGGATGTTTAAAGAAAAGTATAAAATTTGATGGTATGAAATTATAAGAGGTATAGTAAAATAAGTGTAATAGTGTTTCAGAAGTGTTTTAAGATATTAAAATTTTGAGATACCAAAAATTTACATATGTCAGAATTTGTAACAAAAACAAAAACTAATTTTTTGAAGTACTACTATTAATGGTAACAAAAAAAATAAAATATACTAATTTTTAAAAAGTGTCATATTACAATAATATTTATACCAAAACGTAGATAAAAATGAGACGATCATAAATATATAATTATTTTTTTCTCTAAACAACATGTATCACAAATTACTAAACATAATTTATAAACACCATAATTAATTACATTAATATACAATTTTTATAAAAACCCCTCATATTTTCTTAAAAACCCCTCACATGTTTTATAAAACCCCCTCATAATTTTCATTCAAGCCCCTCCCAATTAATTTAGATTTGGAATTCGATGTCTATTAATCTTTCTAAAATTGTTTTTGAAATTGAATAATTTTGAAATTGAAGATTGTGATTGGTTGATTGAGTTTCAATTTATAGTTATTTTAGAAAAATTTGGATGTCTTATATATATATATATATATATATATATATATATATATGTATGTATATACAATAGAATGTTTAATACGTACAATAGCGACAAATTATATTTTGATAAACTAAACCTTATATTTATATACCTCAAGATCTGTGGCAGTTTCGTATTTAGTGTGTGGATTTTATACAGGTTGTGTATTGTATGTGTGTGTTTGATTATGATTTGGAAAAAAAATTAAAATATCTGTTTTTAGGTGTATGATAAATTCTGAATAGGGTTTTGAAAACTATTTGGAGGTGTTTGATAAACAAGATTTTGGTGTATAAACTTTGATTAGAAACTGAAGTCGAGGATGTTGTAAATTAATGAACTCGTTTTGGTGTTCAATTTGGTTCTATAGGTGTTTTGGGTTCTACAATTTGTTCATGTATTCTTAATGATTTGAGGGTGTTTGATGAACACAATTTTTTAAATTTTGTTTGTTTAAAATTAATTATTTGGCATTTCATATTGGTGGTTGTTTTCTTTGAGATAATAAGATGGTTGTGACGGTCTGACGGAAGATAGAGGAGCTATGGCGGCATTGATGGTTGAAGATTAAGGTGGTGGTGGTGGTGATGGTTGAAAATGAATGGATGGTGGTAGTAATGAATTTTTAGATGACATAGGTGATAGCTATTTTTAAAGTGGTAGGTGGTTTCATAACTAATAGTACATAAGTAAGCAATATTTAGTTAATATTTCAACATCTAAATAAAGCATTAACTAATATTTTAGAATTAATAAACATTAAATAAAATGATTAGATAAATAAAAAGAGTATTTCGGTCATTTCAAATTGAAGAATGTTCAAAATCATATGAAAATCAAGATGAGGATAAAAAACCCGATAAAAATTACTACTTAAGACCATGAAAAGCATGACAAAAAATATAATTAAATCTTGTCGTCTTTACTAATAATAAAGTTTTAGTTTAAGACCATGAAAAGCAGATTATTATGAAGGGGAAATGGTATAAGTTGTCGCGCTAATATATATACTCGTAATAAGAATGGAAATGGGTAACGCGTTTCATTGTCAACCGGTTAAAAATGGTTAAGGTGGCATTAAGTTTAATTCTTTTAGAAAAATGTAATTAATGTTGATGTTGCAAATAATTTCCTTATAACCCTCAAAATAATGAAATATAATACACTATCTTCTCTCTCTCTCTTATCGCCCTATATGACTAGTCTTGCCCCACTATCGCTCACCGCCACAGTCATGTCCTCACTATCATTCACTGCCATCATCTTTCCCCCAATGTCGTTCCAGTTCACAATTTCAATCGACTCCACCACATTGCATAGGAAATTGATAGCGGGTGGGTATGTCCGGATCGAATTTTAAATCACATCGTAAATCCCATTCCTTACTCCCCCCATATACTCTATCTTGTTCCCTATTCAAACGAGTTTGAGTCATAGCATAAATTTGTGTTTGCGTTTTCTTTTCTTCTCTCTTCACATCCACTTTTTTAATTTGAAGATTAGATTTTTTTTATCACTATTTCTTCCTCTTTTACATCCAGGATAGTCAACATTGAATATGTGTTTGTGTGCGTTTTCGCTTCCTCTCTCTTCAAATTTGGGCGTCTGACAGTAATTCAATATATGGTTTAAACGTTTCCAATATAGGTCACCGTCAAATTAGACCCTCTATTTATAACATCTGAATTTTTGTGGTTATGTAAGACTATGCGTGTAAATCATTTGAGGGTTTGATTTCTTCATATATGAATGTATTTGTTTGTTGGTGCAAATCATTTGTTATTTTGGCCGGTCAAAGGATGGTCAAACTCTGGTCAACAACGGAGGACCATGAACAATGAAAGGGGACCTTTATACCTTCAAGAACATTTCGTATCTTCAAGCATCTACATAACTTTATACACAAAAACACATGAATTCTTATTAAAAAGTTGATCAAATTACAAAAAACTATCAAATCAGATCTCAACATCTAATTGATAATCAAAGACTTTGCAAGTTTTAAATAATGATTAACTCACTTAAATTTTATTTAAAATGGTATAATTAATAAATTGTAAGTTAAGATTGATTTAACTGATATTATGATAATTAAAAATTATATATCTTCTTAAAAGAACACGTAACTAGGTGATGATGTGTAATTTATATGGACTACGTCAGCAGAAGCAGTTACATAGATCCTACGTGGATTGCCATATAGCATCGATGACTTACTAACTAGGTGATCAACATGTATATTAAGTTATTGTTCCATTTTTCTTCACAAACTGAAATTTAAACTCAACTCTCGACCCGGAAAAATAATTACTTTAATAGACAAAAACGATATTTAATTTACGTTTCTCAGTAATTTACCCTAAAATAAACCTTTCACCTTTGGACACTCTACTTTTATATTATTACAAGTTATTTTTAATTACAAAAAAAAATATTAAGATACAAGGATTCAGTCATGTAAAAATCATGGAAATTTTCTACGAATAAAATGGTACTTCTAAAAGTATGTATATTTACTAACTTGTCTATACCTTATAATCTTATATTAAAAAAGAACAAAATTTTTCATAAAAATATATCTCGCAAGAATCATTTAAAACCCTGTTGCAGGTCTCTTCTCTACCCTAAACCCCACCCACCCAACAACCCCCAAAACTTACCTCTGCAAAATATCCCTCCTTTCTTTATTATTTACTCCCTCTCTCTTTGCTTTTCACAAAATCTTTTCACTGTGCCTCGTTCTTCCGTTACTTTAACTAATGCTTTCTTTGATCATCACCAAATACCCTTCAATCTTTCTTTTTCTGATTGATTCTTGAGCAATTTCTTCAAAATGGGTTTTGTTTTGACTATCGTCTTTCACAAGTGATTGTTCTGTAGTTGCGTTTTTCTACAGATAAAAAGGATTTTCTTTAAATACAAGATCAGAACACACATTGCGTTGCAGTTGCAGGGATGAAAAAGAAAGCGAAAACAGCTTACAACAAGGAAGATGATGCTGAAGAATGGTGCTTTTCTTGCAAAGATGGCGGAGATATGATTATCTGTGACTTTAAGTGAGTTTCTGAAGACTGTTTCTTTTGAATGATTTGATTTCTAAAAGGGTTCCGTTTCTTTATGGAAAATAACTTGAACTTTGTCTGAATTGCATGTTTTCTTGAGTACAAAGAGTCAAAAGGGTATTTTGGTCTTTTTTGATTTTGTTAAATAATTTTAGACATGAAGTCAATCGCTATGGAGGAAGTTGTTCTTCCATCACTTTCTTGATCATCGTGATTTCTTCCATTATTGCCCTTTCACATGTGCTTACTATGATGATTTGCTCATTGATTTTTATATTTGTGGAAGAAATCTGTTCCCTTCTAGTTTTGATTATATGTCTTATTCTGAAGCACTGTGAAAATGTACTTATTTCAGGGACTGTTTGAAATCATATCATCCTGAATGTGTAGCTTTGGATGATAAATCTGGGAAAGCTAAAAGTCGCTTCATATGTGGTAAGTCATATACATATAAGCTTTAAAACCAACTTGATTACAAAAGGGTTTAGAGCAAGTTGGTTGTCATTCTTGCTGCTAGTTAAAATGCATATAAGGCCAACCAACTTGATTCATGTCCGGGGCGGACTCAGGATTTCTGTTGATTGGTGGCACCATAAAATGGCAAAAATAATATTAATTAAAATTGAGGGTGTTGTTCGGGTTTTTTTTCCGGGTTTCCAGTTAATCGGGTCGGATTATCGAGGTTTCAGTTGTTGTTCCGGTATTTTAGGGCTAAAATTTAAAACAAAACACAATTTATATGAAGCACTTTTAATTAAATTGTTATTTTTGAGGTAAAATAAAGTATTTAAAGATATAAAATCAAACATTGAGCTATATTTTATCATTTTTTTAAAAACACTTCATTTTTTGTCACATTTTGGTGGCGCAAAAAAATCACTGGTAGCACCCTAAAATTTAACTTGTTGCACCGCCTTAAAAAGATTAAAATTTTCCATTACTTTTGCAAAATTGGGCAAAATTGGCTGGTGGCCCGTGCCACCGCTAAACCTTATTTGGGTCCACCCATAATCATGTCAAGCTTTAAGTATTTTTCTGGTGATTCTGATGTTACACTTGACATATTTTGATGATTTTTTTTTTCAGGTTTGCATAAATGTGATAATTGTAAAAGAGCTTCCGATTACCGTTGTTACGGCTGTCCAAAAAGTGTATGTGGACGGTGTATAAAGTCTGCTGATTTCGTCACTGTGAAGGGGAAGAAAGGATTCTGTGAGCACTGCTTGAAGCTTACACTACTTGTGGAGGAAAAGAAAGATGTTGACTCTGATGGGGTATTCTTGGATAATCTGCATTTCAATCTTTTGTTTGATTTAGTACAGAATGATCTGCTTACAATTTTTATCTTGAATTCTTGTTTTGTAGGAAACAATCGACTTTAATGATCGAAACACGTATGAGACTCTGTATAAGGAATACTGGGAGATCATTAATGCTAAAGAAAAGTTGACTCTTGATGATCTTGTTTCTGCTAAATCACAGCTGAAATCAGGAAAGAATTATGATTCGGATGTATGTGATGAAAGTGATGACTACCAAGTTTCAGATTCTGATGAACACGATGAAAAAGAAGCACATGATTCAAGAAAGAAGTCGAAATTGAAAAGATCAAAACCTGAGAAATCACCATACAAGAAAAAAGTCAACAAAAAAGTCAAACCGAATCCAACCAAGGAAGAATTCGATGGTTGGGGATCAACCCGGTTGATTCAATTTCTTAAAGATATAGGGAAAGATACAACTAACGCGTTATCTCAACGAGAGCTAGAAAATATCGTAAAGAGATACAGCAAGGAAAAAGATCTTCTTCAGAAGAACAAGATTGTTGAATGTGATGAAGCATTGAAGTCTATTTTCAAGAGAAAAACAATACGGCTTAATCGAATATACGACTCTTTAGAAACCCATTTGGCAGAGAATCAAGTGTCATCATCATCAGATTCAGATGACGATGATGATGATGATGAATTAGGGTTTGAAGTAGAGGATAACAATCATGAGAACAAGGAGTTGGCAGTCCCTAAGAGGAAGAAAATGAACAATGGAGATAAAATATCAGAGAAAAAAGAGGCGGTTATTGATGTTACACAGTTTCATTTTGCATCGGTTGTTCCAGAAAACATTAGGCTTGTGTACTTGAGAAGAAGTTTAGTGCAGAAATTTGAAAAAGAACCCGAGACTTTTGAGAGTAAGGTGATTGGAAGTTTTGTGAGAGTTAAAGAAGATGCAAATGGTTGCTTTTCAAAGGGTTCTTGTCAGCTTATGCAAATAACAGGTTTGTTACTTACTGTTTTTCTAGATATGGAATATATTTATAAATTCCAGTTTGATTTCTACTGTCTGAAGTTGTAATAATCATATGAAAGTCTCAGCCTTTTGGTTGTTAATATAATTTATGCGGTCTTTGTATAATTATATGATGATTTATCTATTGGTTTGATGTACTTTCAGGAGTAAAGAAATGCCCGGGCAGTGAAAAAGGTCAAAACTTTGTTCTGCAAGCATTAGAAACAGATATCTGCATAAATTTGCTGTCAGATGACGACTTTTCTGAGGTAAGGGAGTAAAATAACTCAATGTAAACTGCCCATTATTTCTTGAAAATATTGCTAAACGGGTAAACAAAGAGGTTTTCCCTGTTCAGGTTACCTGGGGAGAGCGAGTCTTTGACTCAGATGTAAGGTGTTTACCTGGTGAGGTTTGAGCCCGTGACCTCTTTGAGGACGGGATGCCTTACCACTAGTCCACCTTGGTGGTGGTTATTTCTTGAAAAGATTGCTAAATGTGAATATTATTTATGACTTCATCTCTATGCATAATCGTGCAAGTAGTAGTGTTCTTTATATTAGAAAATAGAAAAGAGAATTCATCAACTTATGCAGGTGAATGCTTATCCAAATTAGTTATGAAATTGACATTAAATTTGGTAATTTTTTATCACTTCACCTTTTTTTGAACGTCGTGAATTTCAGGAAGAATGTCAAGATTTGAAGAATAAAGTGAAATCCGGCATACTTCCAAAGCTTGAAGTGGTAAGCTTACAAATGTTCAACAGCATAGAAGTATCATTGTGGTTCCTCTATTCGGGCTATATTGTTTTTACATAAAATAGAATCTGACCAAGTTGACTTGATGGCAGGTTCTACTTGAAGAGAAAGCTAAGAGTCTGCACAAAGACATCGTATCACATGTACGTCTTGAAACAGACATTCATATTTATGGTTCCTAACAAAATCACCAAAAATAATTGAAATATATGAATTCTGCAATCATCTGTCATATAGTGCATCTTATTATTATTAACTTTAACAAAAAATTATGCAGAATCAGGCTGGAAGGGCATGAATTCAAATATCGTTTCTGATTAATATTATTTTGTGCTATTGTATCTTTAGTATATTATTAGTTGCTCATTAATATGCTGCCTGTTGTAATCTTCTTCTTTTTTTCTTTTTTTTTTGGTCAAGCAGTGGATTCCCAGAGAGCTGGCTTTATTGAAACACCGGATTGATCAAGCAAACGAAAAGGGTTGGAGGAAAGAATATCCTGTTTTAGTATCATTAAATATACTTTATAGAGATTTAATAACAACTCATTTATTTAATTATCTTTATCTGAAGAGTCGAAGCCTTCTTTGTGAAACGAAGACATGCTTTGACATATGCTTTGTGTAGAGGTTAACGGGTTAAACATGTTGTGGGTTGAAGCGCGTCAAAATATAGAGCGGGTTGGGTCAACCCATAAGCATTTTGTCCATTTCTTTGACTTTTTACAACCAATTAATTTGGTAGTTATGATCACGAAAACATTATCATTGCAATAGCTACTTATTTTCATTGTAAGAAACACTTTAGGAGGTTGTATGCATTTGAAATATGACCTCGGGTGACTTTCAACCTATCTTTTACTTTGACCCGTTTGAGATAAAACAACCCAAGTCAAACTTTGACCCGTTTGGGTCAACATTTTTGTCCATTTCCTTAACCTGTGTGTTTATCGTACGCTGTTTGAGTATCTGCAAAGAAGGCAGTTTCTACTTGAAGAAACAAACCAGTCAAAGTTACTGGAAGAAGTCCCGACTGTGGTTCCCGATCTTGAAGATCCTGGACCTGGTGAAAAAGTCAACAAAGACTCGCCAAAATCGATCCTAACACCTAGCCTTTCGGGAAATTTTAACGACAATGGGATCTCTTCAGGTATGATTATTCCTTGTAACTTCATTTGGGATGTTTGTATATGCTTTATAAATTAAAAGTGATTCATATATAATTAATATACAATTTATTTGTACAAAAGTGAGCAAAGAAGAATTGCCTGCATCCGAAAAACTTGAAATGGCGAAAAAACTGGAGGAGTTTTTTAAATCCTTGGAGAAGCATGGCAGCTCAAGAAAACCGTTTGTGGTCAAAACTTCGAGTCAACTGTTTGACTCTAGTGATGAAAAGTCAACGGTTGATATAAGCAAGGAGGATCTTGAAGACACTGAGAGCTCACAGTGGTTTGTTACAAGCTCGCGTGGTGATAAGGTGGGGCCCATGTCGTTGTCGGTGCTCAAGAACTGGAGCCAGGCCCCGGCTGCATCACGATCCAAGATTTATAAGATGACTCAAACCAAAGATCAGGCCAATTCGCTTACTGCTGTGCTTCGGCTCGCTTTTCCTAGGATATAATGCTTTCTTGGGGTTCTTTTGAAACTTGTGTTCGACTTTAAGTCGGGCTCGTATTATTATTAGTCTACTATCGGGGTTTATAAATAAGGATCGTCATGAATGGTCTCGGCATGTTTTAACTCTTGTAGTTTATGCTTAAACTTGGCGGTTCGGTTTGTTGTTTCTTGAGCATTTTTGCTTCCCTTTATAAGGATGATATTCCTTTGCTAGATTGATGGGTATAATATTATCTACTCACAAGTCGAAATCTTTCTTTTATGATTTGATTCTCTTTTGATCAATGTTGCAAAAATCGTTAGGTGCTACTCGAGCGGCTGACTGGGGAGTAGTGAGTACTCGGTCTAGGCGCGGAGTACATAGGACCCAGAGATTGGCATTTTTGAGTATTCGGATTGACATTTTTTATGTATAAATTAAAAAATTACACATGTGGTATGTTCGTAAATATACTAAAATATATATAATTGTTCATAGGACCCAGAGATGTATGTTAGAAACACAAACATAATTGTTAAAAACTTTAAATTGCGTCGTATAGTCGATAGTAGCGAGTAAAAGTGGAGAGAGACTATTTTGTAATCGTGATAAATAGCAAAAGAGAGAAAATAGATAAGTTTAAAAAATATAGTGGCATGTGTTTCATATGCCTTTGAAAAACTCAAAAAAAAATTGACTTTGGTTGACCTAATAGGTCCGAGAACTCGGACCGAGTAACGCCGAGTAGGACCGAGTTTTGACCGGCTTTGACCGAATCCGAGTAATGTGGCTAAGTAGCCCGACTCGCCTTGGCAGGTGGCCGATTTCCAAGTACTCGACCGCCTAGACCGAGTTTTACAGCACTACTTTTGATTATAGATACATGTGTTAAAATTGTTGACTTTACACAAGCTGTTGTTAGTCAAATAGTCAATCATGGTACAAAGATGTTTAGATAACCAGCAACATTTATACAACTTGTTTCTCACTAATAAACGAAACTTGTTTATTTATTGAATGAATGCTCTCATTACATTATGTTCTCAGTTTCAGAAGCTTCTTTCCTATAAGCTTGTAGCCTCTCTTTCAGTTTCTTACTCTCTTCAAAATTTGCCTTCCTCTTCACTGCTTTCTACCAACAACCAAGAAAAAAAAATAAAAATAAAAAATAAAAAAAATAGAAAAGAAAGGATAAAGAATTGTAAGATTGAAACAGCTGTTGAAGAAAGCTTACTTCCTGTCGAAAACACTTATCAAGCTTTATCTTGAGATCTGTGCACTCGCCAAAGAATTTTCCATACGGATGGTCTGCATGACACTTCTGAAACAGTTCGATTATCTGCACCAAACACAGGCCAAAAAACGTGTAACAAGATCAGTGTCGGCTATTGGTAACAGAATTCATTACTCCTCACACAGTTTCCTTAAACACTAACATTAATGTTCGTATCCTAAAATTGATATAAATCATTTGGTAGTTGTATAATTGTTTAACATAGAAGAAAAAGGCAAAGGATTCTTGGAACTTACTTCAGCACACATTGGGTGTCTGTGTAACGTCAAAGGAGGATGCATTTCCACGTCTTACAATCAAAATAGAGAACACTGCACGAATTAAAACGTTCATAACTTTTACTTCATGTTATCATTAAAAGAAACAAGAATAAGAAAATAGTAAAAAATAAACCATCAGAAAGAAGTTACATATGACAAGATGATTCCCTGACATATGCATAAACATATTTCCTACAAACCTTCTAATAGCATAATTAGGTCTAAATAGGTTTGAATTTCATGAATAACAAACATATTTCAGGCAATTAAAGTACTATAATTTATCACCAAAAATGCATGGCATTATATTCAAATATAACTGATTTTAAACATAAATAACTGTTAACAACATGATCCAACAAATAACAGACGATAAAAGCACATAATAACATCCCAAATTCAGGTAGGGTTGGGTAACGGATTAAAGCTGGTCATTTTCAAAAATGAATTGTGGGTCAAGGGTTGGGTTTGGTTGACCCACCAATCTTTTTCTTAATTTTATACCCAGCCATTATATATGATTGAAAGATAGCAAAAGATCATTGACTACTAAAAATATTATTAGTGAATTCCAAAACAGGTTCAGATCTAAATGAATTTTTTCTTTTTACGGATCTAAATGAATTGTTTCTTTTTCCGGGTTGAACAGCGGTTCAAGGTGGCAATGGCAAAGAGAAGAGCAGCACAGTCAGAGCAAAAACTTATGGTTTGTTTAAGGACCGTTCTGATACCCATGTGATAGAGAATGGATACTTAATTCTAGAAGGGGTATTATTGTAATATCATTAGTAGTTAGTTAGAGGTTAGAACTATAAATAAGGGGGGTGTTTCTCTTTGAGAGATGGGCAGAAATTAGTAAGGATTAGCTCATAGAGTTGGCTCATAGCATTTAGCTATTGAGAAAGGGCTGTGCCCTGGATCAATCTTCCATTTATGGTTGATTGAGGTTTATCTTCTCTGTTATTCCATTACAGATTATAGTCCAGTTCTTACGTGTTCTACAATCGATTCATATCTATTGCTGTATTCCATTTTACGTTCTTCATCATTGGTCCAACCTGCCGGATTCGAACCAGCAATAGATATGAATCGATTGTAGAACACGTAAGAACTGGACTATAATCTGAAATGGAATAACAGAGAAGATAAACCTCAATCAACCATAAATGGAAGATTGATCCAGGGCACAGCCCTCTCTCAATAGCTAAATGCTATGAGCCAACTCTATGAGCTAATCCTTACTAATTTCTGCCTATCTCTCAAAGAGAAACACCCCCCTTATTTATAGTTCTAACCTCTAACTAACTACTAATGATATTACAATAATACCCCTTCTAGAATTAAGTATCCATTCTCTATCACCATGAAAGTCGGGAAAAACCTAGTACGGTATTCCATATTCTATTATGGTATAAGTATGTAAAAGGTATAGAATAATTACAACTGGAATCCTATAATATAGTAGAGAATAGAAACAAATGATAATAATCTAAGTTACATAGATTCTTTGTTTAAGGCAGCTAACTCCAATTTACGGCACAGTAATAATGATGTCAACTTTGTTATTATATATGGCACCTTGGCTGCACCAACTGCCTAAATAATGTAGATGATAGAGATCAACTAGCCAAAGCTTGTGAAGCAAAAAAATTTCAAGCAAAGTATCCCAAATCTAAATTTCAGGATTAGGGATTCACATAATTATATACCCAAACCTTACATAATGACAGTTTTTTATTCTTGTTCGCCTTTGTTATTCCACTAAGAATCATGAAATTACAGGCTCTATCTCAAATTCCCAGCACTCATAGTTTCTGCACCAAGAAATAGTCTACAACTAAAAAGAAGCACCAGGAACTACTCTGATGATGATTAATCCAGCTTACCAATTGTGGTTCATTTCAATCAGTCTGAATGTATCAACAAGTATCATGTACACTCCCAAACCCAAGAGCCTAGAAACAATAACACTAGAACAAAATCACCGATACCACACAAGATTATGCCTCAAACTATTTTCAAAAACAAACCAGTGCGATTACTAATATGGGTGAGTGAATAGTGCTAATGATTGTAAAACAAAAATGAAAACAAAAATGAAACCAAAAACTTTGGAAAGTAAAGCCTTGAATATTTGATTATTTGACACATAAAGCTCAGATTCTAGGAAATATGAAGATACAATTCCTAAGAGGGAGCAAGAACCTTAATCTAGATATGGTAGATGACAACGAACAAACAATCAAAGATCTGTTGGAAGTGAAAGACAACTGAGAGAATGAATATAGACAGTGATGGATCCAAAAAATTAATGGCAGAATACAAAAGCAGCACAAACAGTAGCAAAACAGCCAACTATTAGCTGCAATAAACAGCAAAACATCTTGAAAACAGCTTATCACCTAATTGAAAATGATTAATTTCCGCTCCCTCAAAATATTACCCATTTTAACCTACAATATATTAGCCTTCAAATTATATGTTTTTCTAGTCATAATCATAAGACATGTTCAGGAAATATAAACAAAAACCATAGATATCATTTCTTCATGTGTTCCTTTTCCTGGTAGATAAGACTCAAAAATGACAATCAACCATCTTCTTTTGGTTATGAAATATATTACCCTTTTCAGTAGGGGGCGAAAGGAAGGCGTTGAATTTTGTTATAACAAACTAAATGAGATTACATTATTACAAAAGAAATTGCTCACCGTTCCATCAGTAGTTTATTATTTCCATATGTCCCCCATTTAAATATTAACAATTTATAGAAGAAGGTGGTGCCTACTGTATCACTTTCCACCCTAGACGGCTAGACCAATCTCTGCACTTGCCTCTTGACCATCCAACCCACTTTACATCAACTCCCTCAACCTTATTGTTTTAAAACTCTGAGCAAGTGATTCATTCTAATTCAGCTACTACCTACTGTATGTTGGTTTTACTCTTAGTAGCTAATTCAAATTCACAACTTTCATAACACTATGTCATTATATCAAAGCAAAATCTGCATCTTTCATTCTTTCTCCTAACTTCACAAAAACTAAGGATTCAGGGGAGTTCACATTTAGAGTCGTCAGGAATTTAGATTTCGAGCATTTGAATCTCATTTCCTATTTATTAATCAGATCATGAAAGCCTTAAGCCTAGCTAATACACACATCACTAATTACAATAAACCACCCAACAAATATTGCTTTCCTATAACTAACTTGCTTTTATGATCATAAGGTGAAACTTATCTTAGAACTATTAGAACTCCATCAGCGAAGTGTTAGTGTGTTACATACTGTATTTATCTTTGCTTGGGTTGATTGTTACAGCTTGCATTTATCAAATTCACAAATAACAATACTAAATATGCAACTAATAACTAGTACAACAACATAAAACATGAATTTAGGTTTACAATTTCATCATATGCCCTAATTTCAGCCAACTGATAATCATAACTCGTTAAGCTATAAATTCAAGTTTTCAACCAATCTCAAGTTCTTAACCAAATAATAAGTAATCTCAGCCAAATTAGGTTTTACGGTTAGAAATCAATTTACCTCAAGATTCAGAAGTTTTGAGCTGTGAACGTGAGTAGATAGTGGCTGAGAGTGAGACACAAGATTCAGAGATTTGAATCGAGAGTCGTTTTTGTTCGTGATTCGTGAATCGCTGGTTGTATTTCTGCCGTGTTCTTGACTCTTGTTCGCAGCTTCAGATAGCAGTAATGGGCTTAAGTGACTTTGTGGGCTCAAGATTCATGAGGCTTTGCCATAAGCCCATAACACTAGTTATCAAAGTTCTAGAAAATAAAAACAAAGATTGTGATAAATGGATGTGATTTGTGTTAGGGTTTTAAGTCTTAACTGATAAAAATGATTATTTAGTTCATAATATAATATTACGCTGTGTTTCATAGAAGAATTTTTTTCTGTTTTTCAATAAAAAGTGTTGGAATTTTCATTTAAAAAAATAGAAAATGTGTTTAGAAGAAAAGGTGAAGTTTTTATTTTTCGAAAAAAAAAATGAAAAAAGGAAAACATGTTTGGTGAGATATTTTCTTGAAAAAATTTCGAAGTGAACACAACCTAAAGTTCTAATAAAAATTATTATTCTTGTTTTATATAGAAATCATAAAATGAGTATATATTATTAAGTGGAAACGTTTTGATCAAAAACCAGTGAAACTTGTAGAAAACTCATAGATAATATAGTAATATCTCAATGATGGAAACCTACTACTGATTTGTAATAACTTTTACAAATTTATTCATCAATTGATACACTCCGTTATTGCTTACTTTACATGTACTCACGTGATAACCCTTGAGTGTCTTATAACATTGATCATTTTCTTTGCCTATTGATAGTTATGGTAACTAGAAACTTTGAAAAAAGTGGGATCGGGACCTTATAGTATAGTTCGGCCTCAAAACCAGCTTTGGGGTAGTGATTTAATCCGAAGTCCTTACTAAGATGATATTTTTATACTAGAAAGAATCAAGTTTGACGACATGACGTAAGGTTAAAGGATACTTAACATTAGGGGTGTTCAAAAAAACCGAGTAACCGAGAAACCGACCTGCCCCGCGTGAACCGAAACCGAAAAAACCGATACCCGTAAAAACCGTGACCCGAAAAAACCCGAAAACTAGGGTACCCGCTAAATGCGGGGCGGGTACGGTTTTTAAATTTTGATATCCGCGGGTACCCGCCCCGCCCCGTATGCTTTAAGATATATATATATATATATTGTTTAATATGAAATAACAAAACCATTATAAAAAACTTAAATTGCTCAAAACTACCTAACTTACCTCTAGTAGCCCATACCGTCTCCCCCACTTCATATTTTTAGTTTTGATATCGAGAATTTGCAAGCCTACAACGATCGAGAGTTCAAAATGGAGATACTTAAATCGATCAGAAGTGCCAACTTTGATCATTTCGGTTTTTTTTTTGTTTTTACAAGGTTCTCATAGAAGATCTGTTTGATTTCTACTAGTGATTTATTCATTATTGTTGACTTGTTTCTTCCGTTGTTTATTGTTTTATTATGAATCTAAACTTGTTGAAAACAACAAATTTATAAAAATTCAATTTTAGGGTACCCGCGACCCGAACCATGGATACCCGCCTCCTTTCGGGTACCCGCACAACGGGTACCCGCTGCTTGCGGTTCGGTTTCGGTTTCGGTTTTTGATATTAGATACCCGCCCCGCAGTTGCGGGTTACAAAAAAGCCACTACCTGCCCCGCCCCACCCCGTGAACACCCCTACTTAACATCTCATCACATCCAGCAGAGCGCCATGTCAGCTTTTCACTTTTATCGCATGACTTTATAATGGTCACTGTCCACCATGGCACCACATCAAATTCTAAAATCTCTTAATACCCACTAACCAATAAAAAATTTACAAAATAAATACGAGAAAAGCTTGGCCCCATCTCTCATCACCACCAAACACGTTTTTCCCATGCCTGACCGTCATATTGTTGCCTCCATCACACCATAATGGAGTGGATAAAGCAATGGACACATTGTGAAACAGACCATCATAGCGTCACACCCTCCACTAAATCAAACTCCAAATACTCTATTATAACAGTTTCATACTTCCAACTCAATTTATCAGTTAAACAATTGCATGTCACGTGTTGCTCAGTAAAACCACTTTTGACACAACCGATGCATGTTTTGTACGAATTACCAGTTAGTTTAATTTATGACTTATGATGAACAAGATTATCTTGAGTTGAGATCAAACTCCTACAAGAATTCATAATATATGGATCCTCTTTTCATAGAAGCATAATTTCACCTTCTTAAAAGTTACGAAACATGATTTACATAACAACAATACTCGATCCTGTAAAGAATGAGGTTTGGAGAAGTAAGAGTGGAGTTTATTTTATTTTATGACACTTAAGGAGCTCAAGCAAAACTCACTATCCCTGTACAAGTCAATTAAACATGAATAGAATGATATATGTGACTAGATAAAATTAATTGTATATGACAAAGATATACCAACTATAAACCCTAAATCATTTTGGCTAAAAAAAATGAACAGTAACCTTTACTTAAGGTTTAACCTTGTGATATTCTTTTTAGATCGATGGATTATGCAAGATTGTTGTATCACAACTTATAGACAAAATCCGAATACTAGATGGACAAATATCAATGCTTCAAATACAACAAAATTGCAAACACATATAAACAAATCTCACAAGTTTAACTTGGCAAATTTTACTAAATTATCATCATCATGACAAAGTTGGCAAGTTTCTAAAGAAGGCGTTTGTTTTAAGCAATGTTGTATGTTCTTCTCTAGCCAAGCCAATCGTCTCTCAAAACTCAGCACTGTAGCATGCATCGTTCTGACATCAAGCTGAGCCACTCGTGCACATGAACGCAGTAGAATGTAATAATCTGCATGTGCAGCATAAACATACGCCCCATCGCCTTTTTTCCTTGTGTAGTGTAAATAATCGTGTCTTTTGATTTTGGTCCTTGGAGGGATGTAATAAAATTTGTTCTCTTCCATGTTTGATATCATTTGCTTTATTGCCTTTTCTTTTTGAGACCCTTTAGGGTTGAGGTTAACTTCGTCTTTGGGTGTATTGATCTTGTTAGAACCATCCCGAGGCCTCTTATGTGGACTAATAGGGCTCAAGGAGTGTGCCTGATATGGCTTATTATCCTACAATGAATCATGCCAAAATAAAGTCAAAACAAATGTAAGCTTATGCACTTGGTCAAGAATTCCATACGCAAATTCAGTCGCTGCATATGTAGATAAATGTTAAAAGGAATAAAAAAAGATATAACATATTAAAAAAAATACACGATTCTAGCAGGTGGGCTGCAGACGAGTTGAGCTATTATCAGTGATAGGCTCAAAATACATGTCGGGCCGATTTGAGCATATCAGGGGTCAGCTCTTATTGAGCTTTTAGTAAAGGTGTTATCTTATTGGTAATTGGTCTCGTTATACTATTTTGAAAATGTTTTTGACTTAATCAAATTTTGTTATAATTCTTACACGTATTTTTAAGCTAATCTCGAGCTTACATCATGAAGGTTTATCAAGCTATCGAGCCGAACTCCAACTTACTGTAAGTAGTCTAGCTGATCTCAAACTTGGATTGACTCGTTTACAGCCTTAAGAAGCACGTAATTTACTAAAAGTCTACATCCAAATGCATCTGTATGTATGTATAATGTATGTATATCACAAGAAATAACAGATGTGTTTGCATGTTTGAAGGTGATTATGTTATATGGACTAATCAGAATTCGATGATCCCATCTGTAAAAAAGTGTTACAAGAGAGTGCTTGGATGCACTTGTGTTGTTTGAACTATGAAGTTGTAGCGAGTAATCAGAATAAGTTTTGTTACTGCTACTCCTAAACTAAATATCTAAACTTGATTATTTAAACTGATAGTCAGAATCTGTTTAAATTGTATTTCTAAAATGTGATGCCAAATAACTCTTGAAGGCAAGACATACCTCTTTCTTCTGATAAAAATCCCAAAGGTCCTCTATTATCTGATCTTCCTCGTGATCTTCAAATGATAATTCCGCACCAGCAAATACCACATCCTTGCAATATTCCAGATACGTTTCCAAATCCTTGCCATGATCTACCAAGCACACACAATACAATATGTTTGACAATCAACCAACTAAGAAGTATTGGACAAAAAATTGATGGTTAAAGTTTATGCAAATAAAAAACAGCAATAGTTTACATAGCTTTAACAAAGGAAATGTGTTAGAGCTTACCACTTGTATCAACAAGCTCATAGTATTTAGATTGAAGTAAAAGCAAAATCTCTGTAGCATCCAACTGGGATTGTTCTTGTAGCTTATTATAAGACTCTGTAGGAGAATCATCTACATGAGAAGCGTCTGATTGGCGGCTGGTTTCTGACACCTTATCATCAGCATTATTTGCTTTCGACCTTTTTCCATCTTTTCTCTTAATGGCACAAGGCAAAGATGTTTCCCATTTCCCAAAACCATGTATATTGTAAAGAATCCTTATCGAAACAATAAGTATAGACAATACAAATGCTCGTGTAGGAAGCCTGAACTCGTTAGCTGATAACCACATCTCGGGTGGCATAGACCACTCATATATCCGGCATGCATGAGGGAGAATGATATTGACCGGAAGAGATAACTGTTTAAGATAACGAGAAGCAATTGCATAAAAGTTGACCGGAGGTAACTCCAATCCAATTGAAAGAGCAACAGAAGCTGCCAATGATTCCAGCTTTTGTGTTGAAATCGCGTGTATTGGCCTGAACATACGGGTTGAACTTATTGGGCATGCATTAGTAGGGGGTCCAATTTGTTTCTCAATTTCGATAAAAGCAGCAAAATAAGGAAGCTTTCCTTCAAGTGCCCATTTGATTATATCTGTTGACAAGATGGGTTCCCTTGCCAAATGGCAAATGAGGAAAGAGAATACCAAAGAATAAGACAATGGTATTGCCTTGCTCAAAGACTGGTACCATATCATTACAGATCGTTTACCAAGTAGATTATGGGGTTCGGATTTATGCTTAGCCCTAGCTCCAACCCTTTCCGTTTCCCCTGAGAAAAATAGAGTATGCTGGTTAACAAGAACTGGGAACGAGTTAAGGGTGCACAATACAGCAACACCATTTTAAGCTTGTACAAGTCATGAGTCAAATCAAATTATATAGGAAAAGTTCAAACGAGAACTGTTTTCCGTACAAGAACTGTGAGAACTGTTGGTAACATCATTGATAACTCATCAATAGGGGTATTTAGGTCATTTATATATATATATATATATATATATATATATATATATATATATATATATATTTCCATAACTGTAAATTGCGTCCGGATTGACCGTCATTAATGTGTGAAACTTGATTTGCCCAAAATACCCCTCATTATTGTGTCGATGAGTCAATCATTAATCATTAATGAGCCAATCATTAGCCACCAAAATTACTAGC
This sequence comes from Pulicaria dysenterica, assembly GCA_947179395.2. Taxonomy (NCBI): domain Eukaryota; kingdom Viridiplantae; phylum Streptophyta; class Magnoliopsida; order Asterales; family Asteraceae; genus Pulicaria; species Pulicaria dysenterica. The sequence goes on along the minus strand of OX359296.1, from coordinate 34,518,483 downwards.
CATTGATTTATTTTAATCAAGTGCCAAATTTGGTTCTCGCATTTCTCGTACGAAAAACAGTTCTTATTTGAACCCTCCCCTATAAGATATATCTATACTACTATATAAACCATTTAACACTCTCTCTCCTCTTACTCTTAATACTTCTTAAAAGTTATAATTCAATAAACAATACATCCACATCCTTCTTTGTATCTAAATTAATCTCATCCACTCAATCTTTAACCATTTCACTCTCTTAATTTACTTTAACTCTTTATTTATTTGAAATATACTCTGCCACTAACACACTCTCTCACACAAACACAATTATCCACCCACATCAACATAATTTTCAAAATCTTATTAACTTCTCTTTTTTTCATAAACATAGATCTTTTTTCTTATTCTTATGTTTTTAGAATTTATTTTTTAAATTAATAAAATAGTAGATACAAATATAAGAAAATCTTAAAACAAACGGACATGTTGAAAAAAAAATTGTGGCATTGAATCGCGTGAATAACATATTATTACATTATTGAAAACGACATGTTGTAAAACATAAACTATTTACCGCCGCAGGTATGATACTATATATAATATATATATGCAAAAGTTCAAACGAGAACCGTTTTGCGTACGAGAAACAGTTCTCGATTGAACTTCTACCTATATATGTGTGTGTGTGTGTTTGTCGACTCGAGCCATGAGAAAATAATATATGTTTTGAAGTCTTGAGTTGACAACAATGTAAGCAGCTAGCCACAACATTTATTATTTTCTAAATAGAACATGACCAAAAAAAATCATAGCTGTGAATACCTTGTACTTGAGATTCTGATTCATCAATAACCTCATCAGCCCATTCATCAGTAAAAAGCTTAGTTGATGCCACAAATCTTAACCAAACGGGCTCGATCATGCCAACAATTATGGGACACACATTAAACTTTTCAACCAAAGCCTTGACCTGCAACTCCATCATTATCTGGACTCCCATGACATACCTCATCCTAACTTCGGAGTAATAATCTTCATAACTCAAAGTTCTAGGTCCTCTACCAAAATCAACGGGCTCAGTAGGGCCCACACCATCAGCATCGACTACATCGTCCTCTTGGGTTCTTAAAATCTCCCAAAATTGTGAGGGGGGTTGGGACTGGGAGAGTGGCTCGGTTTTCACGACGACTGCACGCCTTTGGACAGTAGTACCAGCATTCTCCTTGGTTAAAAGCATTTCATCATTATCGACAGCAGTGTCCCTAATTCCATCAGCTTGAGAGCCACACCGCTGGCAGTAAAAGAAACCATCAGAACCATCGTCCAACCCCACAAACCCACAAACTTGGCATTCCAAATCCAATCCAGTAATCATCTGTAAAGACACAACACCATTTGATTGATTTCACTATTATTATATCAAATGGAACAAGAAAAACATTATGGCTAGTTGATAAACTTCATGTATAAATATATGCAGTTGCGAATCCAAAAAACTATATAATGAGGCGCCTAGAGTAACTACCTTGAAAAAATGCAGACTATGAAAGTAGCACCAAAGTAACTACTCTGCAGTAATAAACATATTCAAAACAGTTTATATGCAGCAAAACAGTCTTAAAAAGTAACAAACAGTTTAAGAACAACATACAGTAACCTAAAAAGACATTATAAAGCCTTAAACAGTAATGAATACAGCATTTTACAACTCAAAAGAACCCAAAATACATCTCTTTACAACCTAGAACACGTAACCATAAATTAAGCTTACAATTTCATAATATGCCTTAACTTCGCCCAATATAAATCATAATTCATCAAACTATAATTTCCAAGTTTTCAACCAACTTGGGTATTAGGGTTAGAAATTCATTTACCTCTAAGATTTAGAATATCTGACCCGTGAGGGTGAGTAGAGTAGTAGACAAGTAGAAAGTGGCCTAGAGTTAGACGCAATGTTCACAGATTTAGAATTCGCGAGCCGTTGTTGTTTGCTGAGACCCTCAGTTATATGTATTTCCCGGGTTCCTGCTCTTCTTGTTCACGGCTTCAAGAATCACGCACGACATCATTTGATGACAGTAATAGGCTTAAGTCAGTTTGCAGGCTCAATATTCATGAGGCCAGTTAACAAAATGGTAGGGGCCTAGGGGACTTCCAATTTTACTTTATTTCTTAGCCTTTGAGGCAAATAAAATCATAGGATGGATGTCTGGGTGACTCCACCATCAAGATCAATATTGCACCTACGCCATTTCCCACTCTTAAAATTTGAATATTTTCCACTCCTAAATTTTTCAAGTTAGTACTTATTAAACTTTAAGGGTACACTGCATCAATACTTTTAAAGCATGGAGTGTGAAAAGTTTTACTTTACAGTTCTATTCATAATAACACACCCAAATCCCTAAAGTTGTTCAATACACAAACACATTAAAACTCATATAGTTTGAATACTTGAATCAAATAACAAACAAATCATCATATTTTAACAAAATAATATTTGAATCAGTGGCGGATCCAGGAGCTTGGGTCATGGGGGCACAAAATACCTTAATAAAAGTTAATCCTAGTAGATGGGAATTTGGGCTGGGTCGGTTTGACCTATTAAAGAATAAGCTGAATCATATACAATTTCACACAAGATCAAAAATCATACTAAATCGTTATCGTATGAATACGGTATGCTAACCCTAAATGACTAAATCAAAATCATATGTAAGTATCAAGTAACCAGATTTTCACACAATTACACAATAGGAATTGTATGTATACAGTATACTAACCTGAATTTGTAGAAATTAGAAACTAAATCGAGAGAATTGTTAGAGTGAGGTCAGAAACTCAATACTCCAAAAATAACATTGAGTGTATGACATGAATGCTCCTGAAATATTCACACAGAGAGTCAGAAACTCAAACAACTGGCTGGAAAAAATAAAGTGGCAATTCCTTCAACTCACAGAATAACAGCAAAAAAATAAACACAAGGTCTATTCCTTTAACCATGAAATCATCAGTAACTTCATTTGAAAAACTCATTGGCACAAAACATCAAGCACCTGGAGTGCAAATTCTATGTTCCTCTATGTAACACCTCATCCCCAAAAGGAACGAGAGGTCACATCAAATGCCTAATACGTATCGAGCACTAATAGTCTTTAAAAGGTTCTTAATATATAAAGTAACAAAAACAAACCATAGTTTCCATCTCTAATGCAAAAACACCAATCATCAAAACAAAATACCAAAGTAATTCTATTGGTCCTCCAACCGCGACTTAAGAACCGAAGTACGAGTCATCCCCGCTCTACGATAGAGTCTCGGCCTACAGTGTCCTCATCAAAACTCACTAATGGGTACGTCTACGAGCCTGTCGAGACATGGAAAGTATATTCAATCAAAACCGGGCTATCGCTTCTCGGGTGGCTCGCATCCTGGGTGGTGCGGCTGACCCAGAGTGGGTTCAGCTGACTAAGAGATTGGAAGACTTTTTTCCATCATTTCCTACTTTCTTTACGGACTCGGGCGAATCGCAAGCAGACATAATGGAAATGGAAGTCTTGGACTGGACAGCAGCGAGTCGGGCGTACTCGACCACTTGAACAGGGACACGCAGAAGCGAGTGTTCTTCCAATTCCCACGATTTGGCTTTCTGGCAATGATCAACAGTCTAGATCTCCTCATGAATAATATGGCTTAAATATGATGGCTATAACTACTAGTTCGATAACAAAATTAAATAAAGTCTCTAATTATTCTCCAATCTCTAAGCTCTCTCCACACTTCCCCAGAATCACCCCGGAGTACCTGCCGCGGAGAAAAAAAATAGGGCTAAGCTAACTGCCCAGTTAGCAGATAAGAGTATAAGATAACAACAAACACATAATTTAAATATTTTCATAAAAAGTTTTATCCATGTCAGATAAGAACGGAAACGGAATAAAATATTATTTTCATTTTCAAAAGCTCCCCATCGAATACCTCCACTACACCAGAGTAGAAACAAAGAATTAAGGCTGAAGCAACGAGAGCTGGCAATATTTTCACATCATATCACAATTCACGTATCAAAACAATACATTGGATTCCCGACTCCAAGTGCATCTCAAAATCGGAAGGAGTGTATGGCACTACATCTCACGACCGCAAATAATCATATCATATCACATAATAACATAACCTAGGATGCATTCATACGCCTCCCAAAAATTCAAAACTATGCAGTCAATCTCGGCGATATCTAGGTGATATCTCGCCGAGATATCGGATATCGGAGGTAGGAAAAATATCGGTTTCAAATATCGGTTGTAAATATCGAAACCGATATTCTCGCCGAGATCGGCCGAGATTTGACCGTCCACAACTTCTCAAGATTCGATGGAATTTTCTTGCTTAAGCACCTTGCTTGTCATCAACCTAAATACAAGATTAAACAACTTATGCGGAACAATAGGCTTTATGAGTTATCAGATAAAGTGATGTTACCTATAGGAAAAAATCTTCACAAGGTCAACGAGGAAAAGCTCCCCCACGTCAAGTCTACAGGCCAACGGGCAAGACCATCCAATCATCTTTTGAGAATACATATAATAAAGACTGTGAAAATCAGACGGAGCAGAATCTTTTTCTTTTAATAAATAAATAAAAAGACTTCTCAGCACATACAGATTTTTGCCGATCCAACTATTTGCTCCCAGTATTCTTTTTTACGCACTAGAGGGACTGAGAAATTAATAGAGTACAAAACTTATCTTCAAGCTTTACCTTATTCTCAGAGGGCGATCGCGGGGTCACTGAATGAAGTCCTCCGTTTCTTTCGGAGGTGCTGACCCGCGGCGAGGCAGAGATGACTAAGTGACATATGGAATATGTCCGGTTAAAGGAAAGAGCGAGATCTCCTTTCATGTAGGCTTCTCCTGTGCTTAGTTCACTTAGCATGGAAAGAAGCTGAGCCGTGCTAGTAACATCGTGAGAGTGAACAGAGGTTATCAAGAGTTAGCCTGGGAACATTAATCCCTTATTAGTTGGAAGATTTTAGCAAGCCCCCTTGAAAGAAAGTAAAAAAGAAAAAGCATCATTCACATCTTACAGTAATTTCTTAGGGACTCTAGATCATAGACTGGGATCACTCGAGATCGATGGCTATGCACTCGCCCGAATGCAAACATAGGCTTGTTAGATTTTCCATTGAGCGAATCCGCTCTCGCTCGACGCTACTAACAGGGTCTCGGTTGATTTCCCTTCCTTTAGCTACTTAGATGTTTCAGTTCGCTAAGTTTGAAAAGTCCAAAGAGCGCAGACTAGCCACGGAGCTTGGATACGGTTTCCCGATTTGTTGATTACCGAGACAAGGAAGAAAGATATGTTGGAATCGGATAACTATCAACAATAAAGAAATGATTCCACTTTTGCAGCCCTGAGAGTTCTGCTCTGATGGAGGTGCATATTCATATTCTCCACTCGGGAAATGGGCAAGCAAATCAACTAAGGCTTTACTTTTAATTGCGTTGGGAGTTACACATTTCATGTCATAGACTGAGATCACTGACCGGTAGCAGCTAACTCAATGGCAAGCTATCTTCCCCTCTAATAGCACTCTCTGTATACAGGACTTAGAAGCATTAAGGGTAGGCCTGTCAATAGACTCTCTTTCACTCAGCAGAAGCACCGGAGACTTGACTCAATCACATACTAGGGATCCCCTCTTCCTCCTCTAGGATTCCCCTTGCTAGGAGAACTGTTCTCACCTCTTCTGTGAAAAAGGCTTGCACTCCTATAGGGCACATCCCGAGGGGCGTTCCATGATTGACTGAAAACGGGCAAATATTGTATGATAAAGCACACTCTCTCCTTTCTTTCCCTGGCTCGGTTGCTTCTTTCTATCCTCGTGCATCTAGGAGAACGAAACGGCTACCTCTTTACTTTCAACCTACGATCGAAGTCAATGACTTGACTGGACTGATCGCACTGATTGGTACCAAAGGCAGCACCCTCTGATTTAATAATAAAAAATGGAAAATTGGCTATGGAGATTCCGTGCGGTCAGAAATTAACAAAGGGCTTTAACAAGAAGTTTGCGTATGGGCTCATTATCTGATGCGGAACCGATGCGAGAGGGAGAATCAATATGGGAGGGGATTGAGAGCTTTCAAGAACCAGTGGAAAGGAAAGACTTGTTCCCTGCATTTGGCCGATATTTGCCGAGATTGGCCGAGAATTTCTTCTGTCCACTTTAACAGCCTATTTCTCAGCCCAAAACCTAATTAACACACGTTTCCTTTCCTTCTTTCATTCTTGTATGAGCGACAAACATAGGTTTTCTTTCTTTTTTCTATATGACATACCTCTTTTTTCTTTGTGTACAATTTTGACTTGGAGTTCTATGCTTTTTATTTAATTTTTTTTGATTTTGATTTATATATATATATGTGTTCTACATAATATAAAAATCTGATATCCCACCGATATCTCACCGTGATAACCGCTATTTCAAATCTCGGACCTTGACCGATATTTGATTTTCAACCGAGATAACTGCATAGATTCAAAAGCTCTCCCGCAAGCATAATCACATTATATAAATATAACAAAACAAACATGGAGACGCAGCGGATAGTGTCATGCCATTGGCGCCACAATGACATGCATGTGGTACCTCCACAGGTAGTTAACTCGGTATACCTAACTCCTATCTACATATCTAGGTGTTCTATGGCCGCACGATTGAACATATAATCCACCTCAAACTTGAGTATGTTCACCATGCATATTGATCCTAAGTCAAAGGAAACAAAGTACGCTCGCACGAAAGGAATTTCACCAAACTTGCTTTTCAAATTTGTTTAAACATAAATGCCTCGGATTTATCAAACGTATCTTTTCTCAAAAATTTTGCACAAGTATCCAATATCATATAAACATTTATTCAAAAGAAATCGATTTCCACAAGGATAATAAAAACAGTATCAATAGCACACCAAGAAAGTAACAACAAATAGGAAGTAATGCAAAGAACGTAAAACTCAAAGAATGCGAGAATAGACATCTGTACCTTAACAACTCCAAGCCTACCGGGAAATTGTACTACTTCTCTTCTGCTCCATCTATCGACAATACAAAACCCATTATTACCTTACTTGATTTATGCCGGATCATTTGGTGTGTCGGTTTATAATTTGATTTCTCTACCCTAAGATGCTACTTACACAAATGTTTCGATTAACTTGTTTTTCCCTTGAGCATTAGAAAATCTTAACACATATACTAACTACATTGAAATTTATTGTGCTAATTAACCTAAGTTGTGGAGCCGTATTAGGTCTATTTATAATATCCAATTATACCTTTAATAATAGTGGTTGACTGGTTGTCAAAAGAACATATAGTCTACTGTCAAACTTACTTTAGATATTACACATGATATAGTTCTAATTCCTTTTACAAGCTCCTTTGACTCATCTCAAGAGATCATGGTGTTTAATTGATTACTGACCCAATATGCAAATGCGGCTAACCCCAAAACAGATTGTTTACATCAGTATATAATCATCAACTTTTAGTTTCACCAATCTACTCGTTTACCATTTACACAAGAAAGTGATTAAATTTCTACTAAACAACAACTAAGAAAACATTTGAACCCCATCAGCACACCTAATCAAATTCTGATTCTTAAAAATTTTAATTCTATAAAATACTCACTGTAATTAACTAAACTTTAATTTACTAAAACTGATTTAACATTCAGAATTCAGAATTTGCTTCTTTCCTTGATGAAACCAAAAATAACAGAATCGTTCAATAACAGCTTATTGCTTGATAATGTGAGACTAGTCTACAAAGTTCTTGACTGAAATCATGAAATTGAAGTTACTTGTTTCACCTGTGTGTTTGTGGGTCATTCTAATGATGGTAGCATGTCACTTTTATAGTCAAACTGAGTTGCAGTTAAATGATTTCTAGGAAATCCCATTCATACAGAGTTGCTTAGAGCAATTTATCAACTTCAACCCTAGAGTTGCTTATTTATTCTCAAGTATTGGCATATACAAGACTACATCGATTGAAGTATGGCCTTTCTGTTGCTTGAGGGAGTTTAGTGGCTAGAAAAATAGTAACCAAACGAGGCTAACCTGAATCGTATACGAAGCCTTGACTGCCTCAATTGCAGCTCCAACCGATACTTCAATTTCAGCACTCAATCAATCAGTTTTCGCCCCTCAATTGCAGCTCCAAATAGCCGATTCTCAATCGCCGTCTTTCTCCCTCTCACTCTCGATTTCGGTTACTCTGGTGGTTCACTGTCGAGATAGAGGCATATATAGATGGTGGGTTCGTTGGACGTGGAGGTGGTGACCGATTTGGGAGGGGGAATGTTACGTGTCTCAATCTCTCTCAGTCAAACCCACAGAACATTTTAGGGCTTAGAAAGGGCTTATGTATGTATCTGTTAATAACTTATATATCCTTCTAAATTTTATGAAGACATGTGTCAAAATCAATAAACGAGATGAGGTAAGAGAATTAGTGAAACATACATGTCATCCTAAAATGAGTAGGAGGATGAAGTATGAGAAAAAATAGAAATTTAATATGTGGCCTAACTCACGATGGCTACGGACTTATGGGTTCTCCTAACTCACGATGGCTACGCACTTCTAGTTCCAGCCCTCCTTCTAATCCGTTGTAATTTTTATGTAATTAAGTATAATTAAAATGCTTTTATATATATATAACTTTGACCATAGAGACTTGGGTTAATAATGGAAAAAATCCTACATTTTGATATACTTTTTGGTTTAAACCTCAAAGTTTATTTTTAAATGGTTTAAACCTCATAGTTACAATTTGTTTTGGTTTAAACCTTAAAGTTTGCATTTTATTTTGATATAAACCTTAAAGTTTTTTTCAAATGGTTTAAACCCCACAATTTATTCAAAAATAATTTAAACCTCCAAATTTACACTTTATTTTGGTTTAAAGCTATAAATTTATACTAAAAATTTTGTTTAAAAAATATTTTAATCTCTTAAGTTTTGTTTGTTTTTTAACTTTACCCTCTTTACTTAATTTAAATAAAAATTTGGAAATAAGGAGACTATGAAGTTGACGAGTTTATATCAAAGTTCAATGGCCGAGTTTGTATTTAACTCAAGTAAAGAGGGTAAAATTAAAAAGCAAACAAAACTTAAGAAATTTAATTTAGTGTAAATTTAAAGCTTTAAACCAAAATAAAGTGTAAATTTGGAAGTTTAAATCATTTTTAGATAAATTATAGGGTTTAAACCATTTGAAAAAAAACTTTAAGGTTTAAATCAAAATAAAATACAAAATTTAAGGTTTAAACCAAAACAAATTGTAACTTTGAGGTTTAAACCATTAAAAATAAACTATGAGGTTTAAACCAAAAAGTATATCAAAGTTTAGAGTTTTTTTCATTATTAACCCTAGAGACTTCCACTCTTGAACTTTTCTTCTTTCCTTTTTGACATATTTACTCCTAAGTTTTTTTACATTTTTATCCAATCAAATTCTTAAAATTTTATAAAACTTTAAAATAAAATTATGTTAAATATATATTTCTAACATTGAGCTGTTACATTTTGTATATAAAAATAGATCCAATTTTGATTTTTACTAATCAAAATTTATAACTAAGAAACGTCTGATACACAATATTATTAAATTTTTGGTAAATATTTATTATTGAATATAGTGACAAGCTAAAAACATGATAACAACATTTATAATTTATAAAATTTAAAACCTAATTTTACTAATGAATCGAAATATATTTTTCAATATATTATTCTAATAATCTTTCTTTAAATTAAATTAAATATTAATATATGATTAACATTACTCAATTTAATTAGACATTCATAATATTTATTTCATTCAAAATTAACATCAAACATCTGGTCAAAATCAAAACTCAACTTTAATTGTATATGAAGAAATCATTTAAATTCAATGCTAATTTGAGATAAAGTCGGAGGTAAATAAAATATTTTACTTAATTTAAGATAATATCGTAAATATATTACATAGTGTTTATATATTTTAGAGTTAATTGTCCAAATGGTCCTTTAACTTAGGGGTTTCTGCCATTTTCGTTCTTTAACTTCAAAAATGGTACGATTCATCCTTAAACTGTCATTTTCATACCGTTTTGGTCCTTATTAACGTTAGCCGTTAACTTTTTCCGTTAAAATAGGTAAAATGACCATTTTACCCTTGTATTTATATTTTATTATTTATTTTTAATCATTTTATAAATTAATTAATAATTAAGTCAAAGTCAACTCTGTAAAGTTAAAAGTCAAAGTCTATCTCTTTCTTTTAACTCTGTAAAGTTAAAAGTCAAAGTCTATCTCTTTCTTTTTCTCTCTCATTCTATTCACTAGAAACCACCATCACCCACCACCACTTCCACCGTAACCCACCACCACCACAGTTTGTTCATCGGAAGACACACACACAAAATTCAGTCTCTGATTTGGTTAAATTTTTGAACTGAATTTTTTATTCTTATTTGTTTAATTTGCTTGTGGGTTATATTCCTGAACTGATTTGGTTATTTTGACAGTTTGTTCATTGAAATTGCTTGTGGTCAAAGTCTATCAAATTTGTTTGTTGATCAACTAGATGTGATTCACATCTGGGTTTAGTTAGGGAAGAGGGACCCTAAGATAGGGTTGGGGATCCACGATCAACCTATCTAAAGTAGTGAGGAGAGAGAGGGAGGCAGAGGAGAGAGAGAGCAGAAAAGAGAGAGGGAGAGCAGAGGAGAGAAAGAGAGAGAGAGAGCAGAGGAGAGAAAGAGAGAGAGAGAGAGAGCAGAGGAGAGAGAGAGCAGAAAAGAGAGAGAGATAGCAGAGGCGGAGGCGGAGGTCACCACCACTCACTACTTCCTAAAACACACGTAGCCAAAGTTTTCGTCGCCACTACAACCCACCACCGCCACACCACACCACCACTGCCCCTACGCCGGCAAATCTGGCAACAAACCCTAAATCGCCTCGCCTAACCACAGCCGCCGCCGTCATCTTCAAATTTCTCTAGGGTTTTCAAATAGATCTAGGGTTTTCACGTAATTTGAGTGTCTAAGGTTACGGTGGCAGTTTGCACTCAGAGAGAGAGAGAGAGAGAGAGAGATAGGTTGTGGCGGTAGAAGTTCTTGTAGGTAGTGGTGGTACATGGTGCTGGTAGGCGGAGGCGGAGGCGGAGGCGGTGGTCCGGTGGATGTGGGTGGCGGTGGAGTCTATGCAAGTGAGGGAGAGGGAGGAGAGAGAGAGGGGAGAGTGATAGAGAAAGAGATGGAAAGAGAAAGTGTTGTGTACAATGTATATATATTTTCATTAAAAAAGATTATATATATATATTAATTATTAACAAATTAGAAAAAATAGGAAAATGACCAAACTACCCTTGACTTAACTGAGAAAGTTAACGGTTAACGTTAATAAGGACCAAAACGGCATGAAAATGGCAGTTTAAGGACGAATCGTACCACTTTTGAAGTTAAAGGACGAAAATGGCAGAAACCCCTAAGTTAAAGGACCATTTAGACAATTAACTCTATATTTTATCAACTATAATTAAATCAATGAGTATATAATAAACTAATAGTTAGATACCTGAACATTGTTGAAGAAAATTTTACAAGTAATAATATTTAAAACGTCATGATATATTATTTTAATCAATAAAATCTCTTATCTTTTAATTAAAAAAATTAGATATGATCTATGTTTTTTGGTGCATATACATTAAAGTTTATACATTTACAACATTTTAAATAAGTGACATGTTAGTCATATTACCATTTACTTATTCAACTGTTTGTGGATGTGAAAATATCTATCATAAGTGATTCTAGTTTCCGTGTAATAAAAACTAATATTGAATTGTTATTTTTATCACTCATATAGTATACAAGACACTTAACTAATTAGGGTGAGTTTGATACATAGAATGAAATTATAGAAAAATGATTATAATGAATGAAATTGCTATTAAATGGAATTAGACTGGAGAATGAGAATTAATCTTTTATTTGGTAGCACAGAGATTTCAGCATAAAAATATAACAAAAAATCATTTCTCTTGTTTGATAGCACACATATTTCAATAGAGAATTGTAAAAAGATTATCATTTTCATTCATAAATCATAAATTTCATATAACCCACATATTACTTTTACCATATTAATCTTATTTCTAAACAAGTTTTTTTAATCCCAATAAGAACACTTTCAAACAATACTAAATATAAAATGTCTATATAGTAGTTTTTTGTTTGTATATGAAGATACTTCATCCTTCTTTACCGTGTCACAATTTTGCTTTTCACTACTTTTGCTTTTCACCTTTTTGCCTTTCACTTACAGAGATCTAGAGACAGAGACAGAGAGATACGGTTGCTGCCGCTGATGAGAAGGATAAAACGAAGCCCTCGTCGCCGAGTGCAGGGGAAGAAGCCGTTACTGGAGTAGGATTTGCCGCTGCCGGAAAGAGTTGTTATTACAGTCGCCGGATAGAGATGTTGTCACCGGAGAGAGATAGAGCCACCGCCGGAGAGAGATCGAAATGCAACCGGAGAGAGAAAGAGTTGCGTTCGTAGGGGCGGGTTTTTGTGGGAAGAGCCGATGGGTTTGGTAAGGGTGAAATCTCCGTGTTTTTGCAAAATATCCTCAGAGAATTGAAATTCTTAATTCTCTCCTTGTATCTCTCTATCACGGAGAAATAAAAATAGAGATTTGAAAATATTTTATTTCTCATTTTGTGATTATCCACTCCAAACAAACAAAGGAATTTATTACCAAACACACCCTTAAATATTATACAACTAGTCTACTAGCTATTAATCTTTAAAACTACAAAACTAATTGAGTCGAATCCTCTTTTTGTTTAGAAAAATTATATATCCTCCTACATAATGATTATCATGTAAAACCCATTAATTCTTTTTCCTTATCTCTTAATCTTTTCACTTGCCATGATCAAATAAGTAAAAGAACAAGTATAAAAAAAATATAAAACCCTTTTTAAATGGAAAATTTATTTCAAAAACCTAGTTGTACACTTTTAAAGAACAAAGGTTATTTTAATATTTTCTATTTTTTTTCTCTTACTTATTCCTTTCCTTATAAGAATAAAATAGATATCAAAATTAAATTAATAATTGAATAGGTAAGAAAAGAGAATTCATAAACTATAGGGCAAATTGCTGAGAAAAGTAACTAAAATATTTAAATTTATCAATAAAGGTAACGTCTGTTTTTTAGGTCAAGAAATGATTACAAATTTTAATTTTTGACAAAAAAGGGTATGAGTGACTTGGATAACCGGTTGCCGGTTAAAAATGAATGAGGTGGCAAAAAATTTAATTTTTTTTATAAGAAAAAGCCTACATGGCTTTTTTTTTCTTTTACTTTAAAATCGTTAATATTTCATAAATCTCTTCTGTTGGGTTTTATGTCACATATAATACACATTCTCGTGTCATCCCGATCTAAACTCAAACTGGTTTAGACCGACACAAAGATGAAAACAAACAGCTATTATTCATAAAGCAGAACTTGAATAATAAACAACCCAAAAACCCTAAAGGGTTAGGATCTTTGTTTATCACTATATATATATATATATATATATATATATATATATGTCGATCGTCCTAGTATATATGAATATATATACTCGATCAAGAACAAGAAGATGATGATTAGAGGATATTATACCTTAACTCACATAGGGTTGCTCAAGTAATAATTCACCCGTAATGAGGCAATACGAGATCCTGCTAGAAGGTAGCCACCAACGAACATACGATCACACCCAACTTGCGATCGAACCAAAAACCGGAACTTGGTTTTCTCTTTGGATGTTCGGCCGAAGGTTACAGGGGAGAGAGAGGAGAGTTTTTTTTTTTTTTATAGAATGATTAACCCTTAATTCCATAGTTATCAAAATCGCGATCCTGATCGTAGGATCGTACGATCTTACTATCTTACCAACCAAAAACACGCCAGATCGTACGTAGGATCGTAAATAGGTAGGATCATACTCAAGATCGTAGGATCGTACAGCGATCTTACGATCTTACAATCCCAATTTTTTTGTTTTTTTTACAGTTTTTAATTATTACTATTATTTTACATTTTTATTTTTATATTTTTTTGGTTATTACTATTATTTTATTTATTATTTTTAATTTTTTAAGTGGTTAACTTTGTGCTAAAAACAATTGTTCGCAGTTTTCTACTTTATACATGTCACATTTTCATTTTTTTTTTTGTTATAAGATATACAGTTTTATGAAAATAAGATTTTTTTTATGAAATAAAGAATTAATGTTGTGCACAATATGCTCTAGATTTATTGATTGTGTTTAAGACTCACATTTTAAATTTTATTATGATATGTTAACCAATGAATTGTGGTGAGTTGTTATCTATGCTCTTAATATTTAAAATTTGGACAATTTGATATATGTTATGTTAAAAATTAATGTTTCATTCTCTCGTAAAAAAATTATATAATTGGTTTTTGATAAAAATTATAGCATGTAAAAAACGTAAAAAAAAACATTAATGACTCGTGGTAGGATCTTACGATCCCGATCTCGATCTTACGATCCGATCTTGCAAAGACGAAAACGATCCTAGGTAAGATCCCGATCTTGATAACCTTGCTTAATTCATAAGCTAACCTCTTATTTATAAGAATAGGATTCTGAGTTAGGTTAGGTAACCTTTTACTATATCCTTTTCTTGAATTAGGGTAACTTAATCACCAAGATAATGATTATTATAAATTAATTAAATAAAATAATATATATTTATTTAGTCACATGTGCCGATCGGCACAATGTCATAAATGACATATATATATATATATATATATATTCTTTTTTATTTAATTAATAATAATAATATTTAATCCTTAATAATTTAAACTTAAATTATTAATCTTATTAATTAACAATATATATATATCTATTTAACCATAAATATATATTTTTAATTAATTATCTTAGTAATTAGTCATCTCCGTAAGTTAAAACCATAACTTACTTTTACTAGTTTATAACTAACTAGTTACAAAACCATTCTCCTACTTGTGGTTGCATTACTTCTCGGATTACATGCCCTCACAGGTGTGATCCTTGAGTGCCTTATAGCATTAGACGTGACATCAGGGTTCGACGGTTATGCACACAAATCCTATCATCTTTGTCATCCCACAGATCTTTTATTCTCTCTGTACTCTCAGATTATAACCCATGAAGAACCACCGCCACCGTTGCAGCAACACCACCATCACACCAGCGCCACCATGGCGTTCCCACCGTTGCTCCGTCATCAACAACGCTTCACCATCGTGCCACCGTCACGTTCCCACTATCGCACCAGCGCTGCCACTCCAGATGTAAGTTTGAATGAGTTGGTTCGTGAGTAGATCTAGTTGAATCGATCGATTTTTGTTCGAGATCTCTCTATTTCTATTAGAGATCTAGTCAATTTCTGTTTGAATAAGTTGGTTAGGGTTTGAATCCGTCTCACCACTGCACCATCGTCGCTCCACTGCACCATAGTCGCTTCTCTGTCTCACCACCGTCGCACCACTGTTTGAAGAACACCATCTCCATCTTTGTGTTAGGGTTTTCGTGACCTATCAGATATGTGAAACCACCATATCCACCACACTCTCTCTCTCTCTCTCTCTTCTCTCTTCATACTTTGGTTATAGTTTAATATCTGGGTTTGATTTTGTTTGAACCAAATCCATGTTTGATTTTCAGATCGGGTTTTGAGTTAGGGTTTCTTTTGTTTGGATTTTGATCTAGATCTGGGTTAGGGTTTTCTTATTTGGGTGGTTCACGGCAGAGGGTGGTGGTCAATGGCGGAGGATGGTGGTCAATGGCAGAGGATGGTAGTCAACAACGGTGGTTCAGGGCGGCGATGAAGAACTTTGTAACAACTGTCAACGAAACCTTCAGGTTAGCAACCGACACCCTAAGTTTAAGTTATAGTGAGTGTAAATAAATTATTATAATTCAAATATGGTGTGAAAAGTTCTAAAGCTCTTAAAGATCCCGGTGGAAAACTTAGATTCCTTAAAAACCCGTAAAACACGTTTAGACGTCTTATAAAATAACAAAACACAATAATTCATATTAAATTGTAAAAAAAACAATTATAAACTATATAAGTACATATAATTACATATAAAAATATAAAATTTATAAAAAGTAATAAACTAGAAACCTTTTTGCAACAAATAATCATTATACATTTATATATAATAAATATACATATTTTAACAAAAAAAAATTAAAATGAGTTTAATTAGGCCCCAAACCGGACCCCCCTTAACCGACACACACACCCTCTCATTTTCTCATTTTTACCCACACAACACACTCCAATTTCTCTCTAACTTCTCTCTACTTTCTCTCTCTACTCAAGAACTCTCTCCTTCTTCTCTCTTCAAATTTCTGTCAAAAATCATTCTATTACACCCTAAAACAAAGAGTGTTTGAAGATTTAAAAGAAGAACAAACACTAAATCAAGTGTTGGTATCATTCTACTCCCTTTATTCCTTTATTTTATCACTTTTCTTCAAGATTCATCTTGGTTTACTCATGTTTTCTTGAACAATAAGAACACTAAGTGTTCAAATGATAGATTACCTACTAAAAACATGAAAATGTTATAAAATGTGGTAATCCATCATTCATGCAAACTAAAAGTTCAAGAAAATGGGGTATAAACACATGCATGTGTGAGAAAACTACCAATTGATGTAAGGAAAATCCTACCAATCGAAGTTAGGTACACATGCATGTATAAAATATGAACATATGAGGTTTAATAATCTGGAATAATATCTTATTCATATGAATTAAAAAAAATGAAGAAATATTAACATGCAAGACAAGATCTATGGTTGAATGTAAATAAATCTTTAAAGTATAAGAATACAGAATCTGTTGAAATTTTGGTGTGTATTAATCTGTTCATTTCTTGAGATATACGAAGTGAAACCACATGAGATTTTTTTTAAACTTTAACTTATTGTGTTAGGTTTCCAACAACTGTAAAAGTACTCAAAAATTCATCTATTTTGTCACTCAAACAAGCAAACTACTTTGCATGTGCAACTGCCATCTGACAGTAAGAAAATCTATCTTAAACAAAGCATAACTTTTTAACCATTGCATGAAAAATGGTGAATCTTTCTCTGGAAATTAGTTTAATGAGTTGGCTTTCAGAAAAACTAAGCCTCAGTCGAAAATACTAAAATTTGAACCTTTAACTATATTAAATAAATTTCGTGTGTAAGCAGTGCAATTCGGATTAAAATAACATGCAAAATAATAATGATGTGCGTTTTACGTACTAGTTTTTTATTTATAAAACCGTGTTAAATTGTACCAAAAACGACACGAATAGACAAGTGTACATAATCGGTTTTTATAGTATAATGGTAAGCACGGGTGTCGAACTCTCGGGGAACGGAATTGATTTGATAAAATTATAATGATTTAAATATTAAACAAACTGAACTAAACTAAAAAGCAATAAATCTAAACTAATGACAAGAATATAAAGAAAGCAATTAAAAGGGGGATTTGTTGTAAAAATGCGAACTTGCAACCAGCTCAAACCACTAAATTATCTAAAAGCATGCAAAAGAGACAAGAAGACAAATAACTCGAAGAATTAATTAATAATGAAGATGTTCCCTCCCTAGATTCAACTCAACCCTTTTCATGGCAAGAAATTCATGGTAAGATAAGCTAAAGATACTTATAATATTCATGCATCGATTTCTAAAGTGATTACAATCTTGGTCCAATCATAATCGTCTAATTATCCTAATTAATTACCTTTATGGTCAAAAGTGCAATTAACTAGTTAAATTAGCAAATAATTCGATTAACAGGTTAAGCCATAATCTTAATGCTTGTATGATCAACAAAACATCAAAACTAACATATAAATGGTCATTATATGGACATCACATGCAAAAGACTCTAATTTTAATTGCTCAAAACATAGGATTTGTCAATCACTATTCCTTAATCATCTATTGGTCCTAGACAATCAAGATGCAAACTTTATGATTCAAGTGGTCTCTCAAAACATAAAAATCAGATTCTAAGCAATCAAAACAGATTCATAAGCATGGATAAACGTAGATTAGGCAAAACCAAGAACAAACATGAATAAAGTATCAAAAACCATGAATTAAACTAAGTCATTACATGAGTTTCATCTCCTCTAGGGAGGAAAACAGTAGATCTAGCCAATAATGTTCATATATAAGATCTGGAAATCAAGAATAAAGATGAACATGATGAAGAAGAACATTAAAAACCATAAAAGCCGAATGATCTTCACTTTTAATCTTCAAAATTAAGCTCCAATGCTCCAAGATCATGCCCCAAGCTCCCTGGATGTTTAATGGAAGTTTTCTGGAATTGTGGTGGTGAAAAAGTCGGAGAAGAATGAATTTTCCCGAAGAAAATCGCAAAAACGTTTTTATAGAGCTGTGAAGCCGAGATCGCGCCGCGATCTCTTCCGTCGCGCCGCGACGAGGTCCCAGATAGCGACGCCAGGCGCATAAATCGGCCAGAATTTAGATTTTTCAAACTTTCTTCACTTATCTTCATTTTTATCCATTTTCCTTCATACTTATCTCCAAGATTCCGTTTTTTGATCTGAAAAATAATATTTGAACATATTAAATATATATTAAACATAAATTCATTATTTTTAATAAAAATAATTAAATATATTTGTTAGATCTATGAGTTTACAAGAACTTTCCACTTGAAAAGCTTAAAAATAATTAATTATGATTTTTAAATAAATAAAATACTAAAGGTATGTAAACTGTTCAAAATCAGAAACACTTATTTTATAGTAGAAAAATTAAATACGAGAATAATTTTTTTTTCTTTAAGGATTTGAAGTTGGAATATTGACCCTTTGTTGGTCGAGTAAAAAAGTTGAAAAGGTAGTCTAAGTGTCGAAGACCTTGCCTTCTTGGGTGGAATCAATAAGTATTAACTGCGGTATTTATTTACCATTGCATTGCGAACAACGTGTACGGTGTACCGTGTACGTGTGTTTATGCAGCAGCAGCGGTGGTTCCAGGCGGCGGTTTAGCCGTAATTCGACGGCATTTCACGGTGTCGCTAATAGAAACGAGACTGTATTGCTCGAGACTTGATACTTGCCCAGTTAATTGTAAAATCAGAGTATAGAAACGAGTTTTTCTTCTCCGTTTCGGCGTTTTCAGTTCCAGGTGACATGACGACGTTTAATCCGGTGTGTTTCTCCATATGTGTAATTATTTATACAAAATAATTTGCTTGTATTCGGAATTGCTAATTAACTGGGAATCGCAATCGGCGAGTTAATTGTCGTAGTTTTTCTCCCAGATTACTGGTCTACTGTTGTATATGTAGTGTGTATACATGCATGTAACTCCTAGGTATTTGGATATTCTCTAATTTTTCAATCGTTTTCAACATCTCTTGGAATTGGAATTTGTACTAATTACATAACAACATAATAAAAAATCTGGAAGCGTCTAAGTTGTATAATAACTAAACTGGAAAATGCCACAAGCGGGAAAAAGTAATGTCAAAATTTGTATGAGATTGATACTTATTTTGAGTTTTGAGAGCATTAGGTTTGACTTTTAAGGTGTCAAGGTCAACTATTTGGTTCAAATAATCAAGAGTCTGGCACTAACAACATCATCCTTTTTGGATTTCATATGAACATTGCAATATTTCTTTTTGGAATGTTCAAAGTTGATATTATTGAGATTTATCTCTTGATGGTTATTTTTTCTGTATAAGTTTAATTGAACAACTTAACTTTCTATGCATGTTGGATTGTTGGTCAATTTGGAATGTTGTTCTTCTCCTTGGGAGAAGAGGATTATTGTTTAAATGCTAAATAGTGAAGCTTGATATCTTCAACCTTCTGTAGTTGATACATATTTTGATTCGAGGTCACGAATACTGAGCAAGAAAAACTTTTATTAGACCTATGTCCGTACAATAATTCAAGCTTTTTCCTTGGTGGTCATGGCAACATGCTATATAGTGCGGGGAGTAGGTATCATACTTATGAGAAGTGTCTAATGGGACTTGATCACAATATCTATTTACAGCTAACGGGATCTGAAAATCCGGCTATAACTAAGCCTTTCATGTACTGAATTTTTGGTAATTTTCTGTTCTCTAGTTCTTTAACACATGAGAATTGATGACATGTTTCCGATGAAGCATAACAAATCCTAAATTCTATAGACACCGTTACTAATCAATGCCTTATGATCAGTTTCTAGAAACATGCAAATAAATCCTAAACTTTGGTCACATAAGTAAATGGATCCAATATCACATGTTCATCTCTTCCTAGTTTCTCTCATTACTTGGTTTATTCATTTGTCAATTTACAGGCATCAGATCCTACAAAAAGAAGATATCTAGCCGGTTTCATAATTACGACATTATCAGTATGTGGTCTTTATTTTCTTGGGCATGCATTCACTGCAGATGATGTCAAGGTACCAACATTTTTCATCTGATATTTACTTTTGCTATAATGTTTTTTAATGCAATTAGCTTCTACGTATTGAAACATGCAACATAGTGTAAGCTACCTTGATTGTTGAGTAGCACTATGTCTGTTATATAACCAACCATGGAACCTTGTCATGTAGATTCCACAAATATCGAAAATGGAGTTAAAGAATCCAGGAAATGATATTATATCTTCAAAATGTAAGGTTGGTGACTCTAACTGGAATAAAGTACTTTTCCATGCTTTTTAGGTTCCGCTGTCACTTATGCTTACAATATCCATATTTGTTCTAGAATGAATGCAGGCCTTCAGGTAGTGAGGTATGGCCGGAAGGAATTCTTGCCAAAACATCAGACTTGGATATGCGCCCTATGTGGGGTCCAGTTAATAACAACGTAAGTGAAGCAATTAATTTATACACATCACTGCCATTTTTCTATTCAACTGCAACATTTTACTATTAAAATAGTATATAATCACCATTAATAGTTAACTAAATGCCAAAACCACCTTCTATCTAATACTGGCAATATATGAAAATCTTTTTGGACCCTAGTTAGTGTTAGCTTGAAGACTTTCTCTAAACGTTGTTATTTGAATGATTATTGTTTAATTATATTGCAGGACCATGTAAACTGCTCCAAGAGCTTGTTAGCGATTGCAGCTGGAGTAAAACAAAAGGATTTGGTTGATAAAATTGTAACAAAGGTGACAAGATAACCATTACCCCTTTCCACTTAGAGAATATGTAAAGTTGTATTTTGTTTTTTTAATGTACACACATATACACAATATCCCAATAAATACTTACTCAACCTTGACATGATGTAGCAGTTCATTGAAGACGGTTTCGTTGTGATGGTTTTTCACTATGATGGTATTGTTGATCAATGGCATGATCTAGGATGGGCTACTCAGGTGATTCATGTTGCTGCTGTGAACCAAACTAAATGGTATCCTTTCCCCTAACATATTGTTAACCAAGAATCACATATGGATCTTCAAGAATCTAAAATAAGTAAGAATTTATGTAATTGTTTTAGGTGGTTTGCCAAGCGTTTCTTGCACCCAGACATAGTTTCACAGTATGAGTACCTTTTTCTTTGGGATGAGGATCTGGAAGTTGAACATTTTGATCCAAGACGGTAAGTTTGAGCATTAACTTTCTAGAAATTTGTACTTCACTCCTTTAAATTACTCTTTCCAATAGAGGTAGTAAGATCACAAGGGGTGGGTAACAGGTTCAGGTTAAAACATGTCATTTATAGTACAAGTTGAAACAAAGCAGGTCAGGTTGGGTTGACCTACAAATGCTTTTCCCTCCTTTTATTTTTCGTGTCTAAATAATCAATGTGTTGGTTATGATTCTTATAACAATGATACATTTTTTGATTTATTTAGGGAGTTGTCTGCATCAAAAGTAGCCATCAGATTTTTTTGACCAGTTTGGAATGATCTCGTTTCAGTAAATTCATTTATCTGTTTGATCCAATTGAGATAAAACACAACCCAAACCTCTACTTTCCATTATAAAATATGTGCCGTGCTTGACTTAGCATTTAGGTTATTGAAAGCGAGTACTATTAGTCAAATATCTACTAGATACCCCTTATAAAAGTAGAGGAATCTCATGTGAATAGACGCTGTTATCCATATTTCGTAATGACTAAGAATGGGTAATGAGGTGATTAACGATCAAACAGTTTGCCAAAAAGGGAATTTTGCATTTATCCTGGGCAAGATAATGATATAGTATACTAGCAATTATCATGATAATCTAGTGGTTAGAGTAGGAGTATATCTTCTGAACTATCATTGGTGAGATACAATTTTTATCAATGGATCATGTTACTTATTGTGTAGGTATCTAACTATTGTTAAGGAGGAAGGACTTGATTTGTCGCAGCCAGCACTTGATCCTGCTAAATCAGAGATTCATCATCCACTTACTGTATGCAGAAAGAACTCGAAGGTTCACAGGTTTTAGTCATACATGACAGTTTTTAGGTTACTTAGTTTACTTTATAAACTTTTTATGCTTCTTGCTTTGAACAAAAGTATCAAGTAGCAATGATTCCCTTGTTTACTTTATAAACTTGTGTGTCTTCCTTTATAATGAAAGTAGCAAGTAACAACGAGACCCACACTTGTTTCCAAAAGTGTTGCAATCTAGTTTCTGTTTGACTATTTAGCTGTTCAAACAATTGTATTTGGTACTCTACCTGTAAAACTCTAGCATATTAGTTGGTTTCACTGTTTTCTACCACCTGGAGTGGAGTGCTTTACGTCATTCGGGGTGAATGTTTGCTCTTTTATATACTCTGGCCAAGTGGGGTGTTCCTTCTCAACTATGGTCTACTTTTTTGAGTGCGTTTTGTGCTCTGTTTTGTCAGTTAGGGTCGTATTATGTACTATGGAAGCCTGGGTGTTATTCTCACTCTTTATATGTCAGAGGGATTTTCTCTTGATTTGTAGCCTGGTTACCTGTGTTTTTGCAAGTATGCTGATCATTTAATGACAAATTGGTAATCATAATGGTTCAAAATGCTAATCACTTGCTTTGAACAGAACACTGACCAAATGCATATGTTTATAGTAATTTCTAACTCTAGTTGACATGTTATCGACCTTGGTTATGTTGTAAACAGGAGGTATTATAAACTGAAAGGTGGTAAAAGATGTTATAACAACAGCACAAGTCCTCCTTGCTTGGGGTAAGAAATAAGAAGCATATCATGTCTATGATATGCATTTATCTTTAAGTCCATTTATTAAGAGTTACCTTCTTGACAGTCAGACTTAAATAATTTGCTAATTTCTTGACCAGAACATTCGTTGTCTTACAGTTGGGTAGAGATGATGGTCCCAGTGTTCTCGAAAGCTGCCTGGCGATGTGCATGGTATTTGATTCAGGTATAAAAACAGATTGCCAATACATTTATGATACAAAACTTATGCTAGCCATATGTTATATGATGAAAGTCGAAACTAGCGATAATAGGACAAGACCATGATTTGATTTGCTATCGGTGAAAACTTTTAACATTTCAAATTGTTTTTATTTCGTATGTCTGCTTCTGCCTTTTCTTAGGTGATCTATTATAACTCTTTGCCTTGGAACAGAATGATTTGATCCATGGTTGGGGAATTGATTTTCAGCTTGGTTATTGTGCTCAGGTAAATTTCAAACCACTATAACCCTAATTTTAGTTATGTTGGTAATGAAGAGGTGGGAATGTTGACTCATTTACTTATGAATGATTCAAATTTAGATTTATGTTTCATCTCTAACTAGTTACACATATAACATGGAAACAATTGCTAGTAAAATAAATGGTCAGATGGGTCAAACTTTGATCATCATGTGTTTTTTACGTGGAAAACTTTTTAAATCTCTTTATCCAAAAAGTTACATATTTTGAATTTAATCTGATTTTTATAATCATATCCGACATGGTAACTATTTGTAGATTAACTAGAATTTTCGAATAAAAGTGCTTTGGGTCAAGCAGACCCCTAAAAACCATCAACTGTATAATCTAACCCACCAGATTCATCAATTTGTTCATCTCTAATGATGACTGAAAAAAGAACTATCTTTCAATAGGGTGATCGTAAGCAAAAGGTTGGTGTGGTGGATGCCGAATATATAGTGCATCTTGGTCTAGCTACTCTTGGTGGGTCAAAGCATGTAAGTACTCGCATGCACATTGTTCCCACAGTTAAAATCACCTTAACATTTACTCCTGACTCCCCCTTTCTCCTTTTGACCTTTTCTATCTCTTAAGTTACTTATTATCTTTTCAACTGTAGCAAGACAGCAGGGACATTCATGCTGGTGATGGGAGATTAGAGGTACTCTCCATTTTTTAAGGATTTAAATAACGAAGCTGCATATTTATTCACTCTTTGAGATATGTAGTACAGTTATCATAGCATATAAATAGGGTAATTGTACGAATTACCATTTAATTACTTTCCTAGTATCACTATGCACTCTTGTATCAACATCTCATCCCTGTTAAATAGAAAATACTTAAAAACATTCCCCAAGTCTGATATCATGAATTCATTATCAAAGCAATAAAAGAGCAGCCTACACTGGAATCCTAGTTTGCCTCCAGATTGCACTCTGGAACCCTATCTGTCCAGATCCACCACTGCTGCTGCCATCCTGTAATAGACTAATTCAGGATTGGAGTGAATCGAGAATTAGTAGACCAATTACTCTGAATTCCTAATTAAAGAGAAAGAAACTGAGAGTAGAAGGCTAGGGTTTATTTAGTTGTAACAGAGATACATTTGAGAGATAACTGATACAATACAAGACGTACATCCCCTATCTACACAACAGTATTAATAGCTACACACTCCAACAACTAACTGATTACAGTTGTGTAACTAACTGAATGGATCTGTGTATTCATCTCTACACTTGCTTATTGGTTGGCATATAACACATCCCTTCTGAGTTGCACTGCCGTAGGACTCATAGTCAGGTACTGCCATAAGCATAAGCTTAAATCAAGTGGTAATTCGACTATTTGAGTACAGATGGGGAAATTCAGAGAGATAACTGCTTTGGAAGATATTAAATTCATTTCTTATGGAAAGAGATGATCCCCATCTTTACAATGACCCACTTTTACGTCATATCATCTACTCTCTCAAACTTAACAGAATTGAATTCCCTCCCACTAAGAAATTAACACATGTGCTGTAACAAGGAAATTGGAATTAATACATGTGTTGTAATTAGTATATAGGAAAACTTAATTGCAATTAAAAATAAGTCCTCTAATCAGTCCTTGTCCTTAAGGGTTATAATTGGCTCATATATCAGTTTGAAGGAAATCGTGTCTGCAGGATGTGGAACATTTCCCATAGTATTGTCATCCTCTTCTATATTTGCAGCCCTACTTGTGACCCTCCTTGAGATTCCAATTGCTTTTTGAAAAGGCACAAGGAATTGTACACTATGGCCATAGATACCCACTCTGATCCCGGATGATGTGCAGGTGAGGAAGCAGTCATATACTGATATGCATGTGTTCTGGCGCCGATGGCATCAAGCAGTCAAAAACGACAAATGCTGGATTGATCCGTATCGAAACACAAAGTAGGTCTTGATAGTATAAATTCTCCGGGATAAAGCGAGTGATGGGTCTAAGACTTGATAACATCCAATGCAATATCATGACGAATTTTTCAAGGTATGCCTTAGCAAATATTCCTTACATTTTGAAAGGTACACGAACTTCTTTCAGGTATGCACATGCATACCCTGTCTTCTACTCATATCGATCTCTTGTAAATGACTGCGTGTTTTCTTTTATACAGAAATCTACATTTTTGTTAACTCACCAAACAGATTAAAAAAATGGTCACTTACTTTATCCTTTTGTTCTATATTAGTCACTATGGTGAATCTTATGCCTAACTGTTATTGATTTTCTTGATACTTTTCATGGTACTCTTATTGTAAGGAAGCAAGATGACCAACCATTTCCCATTAAATCTTTGTTAAGGTTACTTAAATACATAGATCCCGTCTATACAAAAAACTGTCTCAAGTAAGGATAAGCTTGGTTCCAAAACGAAAAAAAAACTAAAACAGAAAATTCCCAAAAGTCAAGACCGAGAACCGAACCATAATATACTAATCGGTTCTGGTTCCGGTTTTTTAGTTCAAATTCCAGTCAGATTCTGGGTAAAATCCGATCCTGATATAACCAGAAACCAAAATAAGGGGAATATAAGAACAAAGAACTGACCCAAAAGTGACCCAAAAGTGTGTAAATTGATCCCACCTAGTTTCGGTTAGGGACCGTGTCGGGTTATACCTTTTTTTCACACATTTTAATCTATAGCAGCTTTTAAAGGGTGTTAGATCCCTGATAAATTTAATTATTCAACTATCTTTCTATTACTTGTATTTCCTAGTTAGGGTTTTATTTATGTTCAACAATATTATTTTATATTTTTTAATTACAGTCACAACTAATCTCTCAAACAACTTTGTACATGTATAAGATCCAACTCCAACTAATTTCTCATATGTGTAGTTAACTTTTTTTTTAAATGTTCGAATATTGCAAGGTTATAAGTGCAATGATGAAATGCTATATAGTTTTGTAATTGTTATGAACGCGTTACTTATACCCAGCAGGATTTTAAAATGTATGTCGTATACTTGCTATAGAACGATATACGTGTTGAAATTGTAGATGATGCATTATAAGACGCGGCAAAAAATAGCACATCTGTCTTGATATATTTACATGTGATGTAATTGTAATCGTGTTTGTGGTGGTGTCACAAACTACAACCAATGTAACATCAACATTAGTTAGTTTGGATCATAAATACATGTACAACTAAAATATCAATTCTTATTCGATACTTCAAAAGTTTCTTTCTTGATAGACAATTCATCGAACAGTTGACGGGCAAAAACTTTTCATGTGCGAAGCTTCAAATTTCCACTACATTAACTAACATAAACTTGAAATGTATTCACCAAAACCCATTTTGAAGCAAAGACTTGTGAAAAAGAATTACACATATCCAAAACTATGTATGCTAGATTAAATTTGTTACCATAAAATATTAAAGTTATAGTATAATACTCTAAATTTATTAATAAGCCAATATACTAAATTAACCAAGTTTTATTAAGCTAGGCCACTAGAATATTAAGTTATTAAATTATGAATCTATAATACAACTTTAATATTTTAAAATAGAATTCAGCCTATAAACTATGCCTCCTAAAAAATAGTTTACTGTCCTTCCTAAAAAAGATAGAAAACAAACAATGAAAAAAGAACAAAACAAAGACATGACTTATTATAAAGCTTGCAAGGACTTACAGCACAAAGTGACTCTGTGGCCCAATGGATAAGGCGCTGGTCTACGAAACCAGAGATTCTGGGTTCGATCCCCAGCAGAGTCGTTTTTTCATATTATTCAACTTTTTGCTTACAAAAATAAACTTATAAATATGGTTATTTATGATTTTATTTTCTCAAGCAATTTATGTATGTTTACTTTTTATAAGTATAATAAACGGATAAAATCTTTTAAGAGAAAAAGATGTATGGATCTAATAACACTTACAAACTGTCATATATAATATTAAAAGAGTATAACTACTTGAATTATTAACATTTTTATTTCAAGTGTATGTAAATATGACAATACTTATAATGGATGCTACTAATAACAAATACCCTATTTCTTTCTTTTTAAACATGACAATAGAGATTATATAAAGTTTTTATTTTTACAACAGAATTCATTACACTTTGCTACTGTACTAAAATTTTTATCTAGACAACAACAACGTCGGGGTTTTTCACCCATATTCATATCCCAACAATGTGGAACATCAGTTGGTGAATGTGAAATCTCATGAATTTCAATGATCTCATTTTTATTACCTATATAAAGCAACAAGATTAATTATTATCATGCTCATTAAAAAAATATAGTGCTGAGATAAAGTAATTATAATGATTGTTGATGAGAACTTACATTCATAACACATGATCATTGTGAAGAAGTTCATATAAAAGACGATAAGAAATGATTCAATAAGTTTGACCATTTTAATTGATGGATGGTTTTTCAAATTGGTTTTCATTTTCATACGGATTTATAGAGACAACATATATGACTTTTAATAAACGTGTCAAATTCTTTAAATTGTGATTAACTTTACCCGTTTTGTGGTCTATATTCAACTTTTAAATTCATCTTTTAAGGTATTAAACTTTCGAATTATCACAATTGTTTGTATACAACTTCCTGTACTATTAAACTCATCTTTTAGGATATTAAACACAAGCTACTACTACTCCTCCTATTACTATTACTAGGCTGAGCGTTATGTTTGTCCCCCCTCCCCAAGTTTTACATGGCATCGGGTACTTTAAAGGAATACTAAAACGCCCTTCCCCTTTTTAAGAATCCTTCCCTTTTGGTTCCTCACACCTGAGAACTACCCAATCCCTCCTTCTTTGTCTCTCCCCTCTTTTTCTCTCACTCCCTTCCCCTACTTCTTTCTATCTCTCTCTTCGTTATAATTATTTATAATAGGGAAAAGTTTAAACGAGAACTGTTTTTCGTACGAGAACCAATCTGAGCCGTCCAATTACCCCGCCTTTAATGTCATCACCTACCCATGAACACTATCCATGAATTCCATTTATCAAATCAACGGCTAAGATTAGTTCTCGCAGTTCTCGTACGAAAAACAGTTCTCGT
The DNA here is from genome assembly GCA_947179395.2 of Pulicaria dysenterica. Taxonomy (NCBI): domain Eukaryota; kingdom Viridiplantae; phylum Streptophyta; class Magnoliopsida; order Asterales; family Asteraceae; genus Pulicaria; species Pulicaria dysenterica. The sequence goes on along the minus strand of OX359296.1, from coordinate 34,489,611 downwards.
TTGAACTCTCCCATTATATATAATAACAATTATCAGGAAAGTGAACAGTAACTTTCCTGATAATTATTATTATATATAAGTTAAGTTAGCTGCACTATGATACTATGTTCCTCTAGCTCAGTTGGTAAACTAAGAAAGGTTTACACAGTAGGTCCTTTGTTCGAGCCAGCCAAACATGCAACCGTACTTTTTGATATTAAATTGCTGTTTGTTTTTCGTTGACTTTTTATAGATTTCAATTTTGGAATTCATTATTATTTTTTAAAAATATTTATTTTTGATCTTTTTCTTATTACTTGGAAACAAAAACGTTAGCTGTTGGTTTTTCGTTGGGAGTTTTAGATTTCAATTTCGAAAATTATTATTATTTAATAGATATATTTATTTTACGTTTTTTTGCTTTTTTTATAACTTTGAAATATAATATTTGACGTTCCTATTTTTCTCTACATTTTAATACAATTTTATCGTAACACAATATTTATTTAAAAATGTATTTTCCATTATCCTAATGCTAAAAAATATGTTTTCCTATTAAACTCTTATTATTATTATTACAAAAATGTGACGCTATAAAAAATTATAAAAATAAAATAAAAAAATAAACATAGTATCTTGATATATGATTGCAAATCATTCTATTTTTATAATTTTTTCAATTAATTATCTTTCTTTATCTTCTCAAACAGCTTATGAATAAGTTGTTTTCTCAAATGTCATTTTAGATGATTTAGTATGTTAACACTTAAATATCTTTCAAAAAATATTGATTTAAATTATTAGTAGATACATCTGCAAAAAAGTGATATGATACTATGTAATTACACTCTTTTGAAATATAATTTCATCCCGTCGCGAAGCACTGGTCGTCAAAACCTCGTTTATAATATATAATAAAAAATAGAGGTAAGACTGAGAAGGAAATCTTTTTTTTTTGGTTGTAGAAAACGGAAACTAGAAAGTGTGTAGCGAGAAGAAAAATATTATATATAATAAAAATATATTAATTTCATATGTTTAACGGAGAAAATTTTTGAGACGAAATAGGTTGAGACTGTTTGATCTTCAAAGATCACTAAACATACTCAGGGCGTCCCGTGAATTTCAAAGGCCCTGTGCGAATAGAAAAAGTGGACTCTTTTATACACATATATCATCAAAAATTTAGTAAAATTACATCATTTGTTATATTATTAACTAAAACAAAAGAATTGTAGTATAAATATTTTATAATACATAATTATATGAATCGTAAAGTTATCTTAACATTATTGGAAGCAAAGTTTTGAATAAACTATTCATAACAAATACATTTCAAAATATCGTTATTCATAGCTATCATTTGCATTCTATTAGGTCTTTCTTATGACATTCTAAACGGTAAGTAAGATTTTAATAAGTAAGTCTTGAAAAACTTGTTTATGCACATATCAACATTATTAACAACTAAGTCTTAAAAAACTTGTTTATACACTAAGTTTTGAAAAACTTGTTTATGCACATGTCAACATTATTAACAACTAAGGTATTGTTTGTTTTTAAAGACATAAATGTTTTATATCTTATTTTATGTCCTTAAGAGAAGATGTGGTTTAGAAGGTCTGCGTAATTTCTTTGTGGTTTTTAGCTTCTCAAAATAAGTAAAAATAAGACAGAATAAGGTCTTTTGTCTGCGAAAAAACAAACAAGCTTATTAGAAACGTCTGTGCGTCCGCACACGTTTATTTGAAAAAACAAATAAGCTTATTGGAAAGGTCTGCGCGTCCTCATACGTTTCTTTAAAATAAGACCTTAGTTAAAAAAACAAACAAAACCTAAGTCTTGAAATACTTGTTTATGCACATGTCAACATTATTAGAATAGTCAACAAACTTTATATGCAATAATTATGTTAGGAAATCAATCTATCTGTTTAAAATATTTTAACACATCATTAAGTTTGATAGTTTTACCGAGTAATAACATGTCAAACAGCTGCAACTTCATATAAAGTTTATTTGCATCAAGATCTAATCGTACATCATACTTAAGTGCAACTTCAACACGACTACAACATGACTTAAGATCTTTGTCATCAAATCCATAATATCTATATTTTTGGGGCTTAGAATAATTATTTTAAGATACGCTTCTTATTATTTTTACTTTATAAAGTAGGATTTGAAAAATTATAACATTATATCTATATTTAATATATGTATATAAAATTTGGGCCCCCTCTAAAACGCGGGCCCTGTACAGCCACACCTCCTGCACTCCCTCAAAGACACCACTGAACATACTGTTTTTATGAAGAAATATATAAAGAATATTAACAACTCGCAAGTAATCGAGTTTGAAACACAAAATTTGCATGCATACGATACAGATGCACGTGTATTCTGCTTCTTTATGTGAATTTATCAATCTCTTCCTTACTTATAACAAGCATATAAATTTCCATAAAAATTCTTCGTTTTTAATTAGAATAAATCTAGTAATTCATGGTATGTAGCGTTCTTATGATTTTTTATTTTGTATCTAATAATTAATTTGAACAAGGTATTTAGTACACCGCTCATTATAATAGGGTTTGAAACATATGCATTATACGTGACGGGAAATGAAAAATAAGAGAATGAACCAAATGTAAAAACTAAAATGTAAATAAAATTGTTTAAAAATTAAGTGGAAAAAAGTTACGAGGAAAATAAAAGGAAATAGAGGTGAATGGTGACACTGCCTGTGTAACACTAGGACCCTACACGTGCTGTATAGTAGTTAGGTTATAAGTTAATATTCCTAAATAACTGTCAACTTTGCTTATTGTTCAATTTTGTTAATTAGAATACTCTTCTATCTATCTAGTAATTTTAAAAAATAAGCTTTTCATTTATCACTTGTTTGTAACCGTTCTTTGTTAATTTGGAAAAAAAGTTATTCATTTTAAAACTACTGAATCGTATTAGAAAAATATAATTACCTATGTGATCAATGAAGTGAATTATTATTGAATTGTTGCTTTTATTATATGTTAGTCACACTTGTTTCATATTTTATTAATAATGATCCGATTTACCTAACACTCTTAACCAATCTATTTTATTACCTAACTAATTTAGACCAAAAAAAATAAAAAAATAAAATACTACATTCGTGACTGCTTGTCTGCTTGTAGGATACGTTATGTCTGTAAATTAAGAGTGTTTTAGAGTACTTAGGGTTGCTCCAAACATGTTAAAGGCATTCTAACATGATAAGTGGATTTGAATTGTTATATGTCGAGGAGAGTGTAATAAAATCACCTAATATCTTTTAATGCTTTATTTATCAAATGACCTTTGGCCTAGCGGTAACAAGGTGTGATTAAGATGTCTCTTCTTCTTAAAGGTTGAGGGTTCAAATCCTGTTATATGGACATAAGATGTAGATTAGGTGGGTGAGTGTGTTTGCCGTTTAAAAAAAAAAAAGGTTTAATGCTTTATCTATAGTTACATGGTAAATATGAAAAGAAATATACTCATATTGTAGTACGTATTTTTCTCCTTATCATTATATATAATCACACAGTCATATATATATATATATATATATATATATATATATATATATATAGGGGAGGGTTCATGCGAGAACCGTTGTTAGTGCGAGTACCGCGAGAACCAATCTCGGCCGTTCCTTGGATATGGGAAGTATCATGGATGGAGATCGTGGAGGGATAGAGTGTGGCAGGGTGCATGTGAGGAATTCATGGGTGGGCAATGCCATTAAAGGAGGGGGAATTGGACGGCTTAGATTGGTTCTCGCGGTTCTCACATGAACTTTTGTCTATATATATGGGAAGTATCATGGATGGAGAGCATGAAGTGATATGGTGTGGCAGGGTGCATGTGAGGAATTCATGGTGGACAATGACATTGAAGGAGGGGGAATTGGACGGCTTAGATTGGTTCTCGCGGTTCTCGCGCTAACAACGGTTCTCGCATGAACTTTTGTATATATATATATATATATATATATATATAGGGGAGGGTTCAAACGAGAACTGTTTTTCGTACGAGAACTGCGAGAAACAATCTCAGTCGTTCCTTGAATATGGGAAGTTCATGGATGGAGAGCGTGGAGCGGATCAAGTGTGGCAGGGTGCATGTGAGGAATTCATGGGTGGGCAATGACATTAAAGGATGAGGGATTGGACGACTCAGATTGGTTCTCGCAGTTCTCGTACGAAAAACAGTTCTCGTTTGAACGTCCCTTATATATATATATATATATATATATATATATATATATATATATATATATATATATATATATATATATATATATATATATATATATATATATATAAGGGAAGTTCCATCGAGAACCAAAAAAAATGCGAGAACTGCGAGAACCGATCTAAACTGTAAAATATCTACCAAACGACAAGATATTAAATTATGAAAATTATATCAAATATGCTTTTTTAATATGACATCCATATTGCTATATTTTTTTCAACAAAAAAAATTCGTTTTTGCCGAGTTTTTTTTCTAGCACTATAAGGTATGTTACATATATGTAATCAATACTAACATATATGTGATCAGTACTATAACATATGTTACATATATGTAACGATTTTTTTTTGTTGAAAAAAATATAGCAATATTGATGTCATAATAAAGAGCATATTTTTGTCGTTAATTTGGTATAATTTTCATAATTTAATATCTTGTCGTTTGGTAGATATTTTAGTTTTAAAAAGATGGAGATCGGTTCTCGCAGTTCTCGCATTTTTTTTGGTTCTTGATGGAACTCTCCCATATATATATATATATAATGGGGTTCAAGTAAAAAAAGTTTAAGTTACTTAATGTAAGGAGAAATTAGGGTTTTACACGTGGCAAATCTATTAAAAGGATAAAATAGGAACAATTTTTATTCTTTTCCCACTTTCTCTCTCTCACGTTCCCTCATTATACGTACGTTCAAACCTCCCTACATTCAAACCTCTCTCCTCGTTCTCCGATACGCTCTCTCGTTCTCTGATATCGAGATTCAAGCCTCCTGCCGTCGGCCAACCGAACCACCACCGTCGCCCTTCCGTCGACTAGCCCAAGCATCACCGTCGCCCTTCGCCGCTGTTCGCCGCCCACAGATTAGGGTTTCACCGATGTTCTCCGCCACAGCCTAGGGTTCTGCCGCTATCGTCCCTGTTCGCCGCCACCACGACAATATCCGTGCATCGTCCTCCGTCTCTTGGGTTTCAATCTATGTGCAATAATTACCGTACATCTATGCCGCCGACCACCGTCGCCTGGACCATCACCGCCGCCGCTAGTGCATCAGATTACCCTAAATATGTATGTTTTTATTTTTGTGCATTTAATGGTTGTAAGTTGTGCATTAGATGTAGTCTGTGAATCAATGGACATATTCTGTGCATTAGATGGTGCTTTTTGTAGATCAAGACTTATTCATATTTTTTTAATCAATATTTATTTTTTGTTGTTCATCTTGAGTTTATATTTATTTTCTGTTGTGGTGTTACTAATGAATCATCGGTGAAGTGTGTCTTATGCATCATTATGATGGGTTTGTGCATTAAAGTGGTTGTACTATTTCTGTGAATTAAAAGATTGTATTTTGTGCATTAGGATATTGTAAACAGTGAATTAATTGTTTGCCAGAGATTTTTTGGCTGAGGTGAAGAGACCTAAGTTTTTCTCCTCCTTTATTTTTGTTTTTTAAATTTACCATATTACCCTTTTGTATTTTTTTAATTCCGAAAATTTGGTTAAAAAGGAGGCTTTTTTGTTTGACTTTTGAATAGATCCTGTGGTCCAGATTTCACCTTACATTTAGTACCTTAATATTTTTTTTACTATATCCCTCCCCTATATATATATATATATATATATATATATATATATATATATATATATATATATATATATATATATATATATATATATATATATATATATATATATATATATATATATCATGCATAGACACACCAAAATATTCACATATCGACATATAAGATGACCGTACATGTATAAATAAGAACTACTAGCTAGCTCATGGCTTAGTGGGTCTTCTAACTGCCATTTCAAAAATACATTTTGCAAATTAGAAATTTATTTAAGTAAAAGTAAAGCTATAAAGTATTTAAGTTTTCACACACACACACTTATATATATATATATACACTTATATATACATAAATATATATAATATACATATATATATATATATGTGAAAAGTTTTCACATATATTGATTATGATCATGATTTAATTAGGGTTTAAAGTATATATTTATGATTACTATACGTCTATACTTATGAGCTAGGTGTTTGCATCTTGTCATATATCATGTTTTATTGGAGTATATTCAGAGAACTCACTGGAAACGCCAGTGTGGTAGCAAGAGTGCTAAACTCACTGCATACGAATTTAATATTACGACAAACACACATTAACCACGTACATTGATAATTTATAAAAATAGAAATGGAAATAGAAGTAAACTGAAATTACTTCATGTACACTAATAATTAATTAATCTTATTATATATAGTAAAATAATATAAGTTTTCCTTATGTATACCCTCTCTCTTATACATATGTTATATCGATATGTCAACTCTCTCACATACATCATAGGGTACCCAATCATATATAGTATCAGTTAAATTTTCATAGCACAACCGGGGCAATCCCCTTTACGCTTGCTACAGAAATCATGACATTGTTGCGCTGTCGTGTTGCAAGAGTTCTTATGATCTAGACAACAACAATGCAATGTTTTTCCAACTTCTACCATTTCCCAACAATTTGGTTTACAAACTGGCCCTTGAATTTGAAAGCCAATGGTTGCATTTTCGTTACCTATAAGTTTAGAACAACAAGATTGGTTATAAAATATTATTCTTTTTAAAAAAAAATCGAAAGCTAGGGATATAAATCAAGGGGCTGTTTGGTTAGCTTATTAAGGACTTCTAGCTAAGTTTTCCTTATACTATACGAGTTAGACATATATTAAATACGAAATAATAATAAATAAATGTTAGTTTTTTATTAATATTATTATTAAGAGATAAGATATATTATTTATAGATTAATATAAATACTATGTAGATAAACTATCATGACGTTTTAAATATTATAACTTGTAACTTTTTTTCAATAATGTTATTATATTTAACTATTAATTTTATTAATTAAATTTAAACTTAATCATAGATGATAAAATAAATAAACATTATGTAATATATATACGCTGTTTTTTGAAGTTAAGTATTAAACTCCTATATCTTAAGTAGAATTGAATTTACTTAATCTCTAGATTTATAGTCAAAGTTAATTTTGACCAAACAAAAGGCAAGAATTGTCAAATTAAAGAATGATCTTAATTTAAACTAGTTTATTGTCCCGTGCACGCACGGGTATTTCAAAAGTGTATTTGAGATATTGAAATTTTCAAATAAAAATAATATAATAAATGAAATAACACCGTAAACTTATATATGTCATAATGCTTAACAAAAAATAACTAAATTTTTTGAAGCACTTTTTTGTAGACCATATTTGTTGTTTTGTTTGTAATATTACCACTGTTATCACAAATTAAAATTTTTAATCTTTTTTCACTTTTAATACGTGAAACGGCAACATACAATTGACCATGTTTATACATAAGTTTCCTGAGGAATAAACCAACTTTTGAAAGTGACTATTATTGACTTTTGTTAATCGTTATAGCAAAACACATCATCAGAAGAAATTGTCTTATTTAGCTAACTACATACACTAATAATATAGTTTTATGACCATCAAGAATACATATCTTTACATCTCTGAATTTAAAATTTTAAATATATAATATATAATCTTTTAATGATACATCTTATTTTGAACCATATTTATAAAAAATTTCATCATCTTTCTAATAAGATTGAAAATACGTCAAAATCAATAACTAAACACTGTGAATAGCATATTTAAGTTGACCACTCAACTCATCACTATAATCCCAACAAATCCACTCAACTCATCACTATAATCCCAACAAATCCACTCAACTCACTACTATTAATGGATAACAAAAAGTTAAGAATATATTAATTTAAAAAAGTGTCATATTACAATAAAATTTATACCAAAACGTAGATAAAAATGAGACGGTCGTAAATATATAATTATTTTTTCTCTAAACAAAATATATGAAAAATTACTAACAATAATTTATAAAAAACTTATAATTAATTACATTAATATACAATTTTTATATAACCCCCTCATATTTTCTTAAAAACCACTCACATGTTTTATAAAAGTCCCTCATATTTCAAAATTGAATTCCGATCGACATTAATCTTTCTAAAATTGTTTTGAGAATTGATTAATTTTGAAATTGAAAGTTGTAATTGGTTGATTGAGACTCAATTTATGGTTATTTTTAGAAAATTTGCATGTCTTTTATATATAGATAATAATGAAGAGTTACTAGAATTATCTAATTAAACTAGATTAAATGTCAATGTGATACACTGGTTAATTTTAAAAATGATAAATATCAAAGATGAATAAGATATTAACTAATTATAAAACAAGAAAGATTTAATTTTTTTGAAAAGTGATGACACATGACGTCAATATACGAAATGACGTGATTGTACTTTATGTACAAGATATCCATCATTATTGTTACAATCCGGGGCAATAAGATCAAATTTTTGTTGATTATAATTAAAAAGAACTTAAAATATTATAAATTAGGGTGAACAAATATGATATTTTAAAGATCATTAAGGGTATATGTTAAATTCTCTTTAAATTATTTGATTTTCAAAGTAAATTCAAAATTGAATTCAAGTTTGATCAAGAAAAATCAAAATTGAATTTTAATTTATACTAAAATGTATAGTTAAGGTTATACAATTAAAATTGATTTTTAAATTAAGGGCTAGGATTGTTAAATTAATTTGATTCAATTAAAATTTATTTTTAAAAAGAATTTTAGTCATTTATTAGTATTAAATTAAATTAAATTAAAAAGAATCTTGCTATGTTTGGGACAATGGTGCAATGCTATATGGCCATCATGTGTCTCATCATCTTTAGATTTCTTTTTTTAGAATCAAAGAGGTATTATCGGGAAAGAAAGTTTGTAGAGAGGCTAGATTTGTAGAAGAAGATGAAGGGGAGTATATAAAATTATGGGTGGATGAGGCAAAAGTAAGGGGGGTAAGAAAGCTGGAATAGGTGGTTTGATAAAAGATTCATATGGAAAGGTTTAGGTTGTGTTCTCTAAAGCAATCAAAGCAAGGTTATCTATCTAAGTGGAAGCAGAAGCGATCTTTTACTCTTTACTATTGTTAAAAATTAGGAGATCTCAAGTAATAAGCAAAGTAACACTACCATTAAAGATCAAAATGTTTCATTACGTTGATGCAATTAGAAAATTTGAATAATCGGGTTACTTATTATTCTATTACAAATCTATACAAGGTGGAGTTCATTAACATTCCTCAAGAAAGAATTCAGAGGCGGATGATCAGTTGGCAAAGCAACACATAGATAGAAATCATGGTTGGGTTTCTTGGGTTTTGATTTTTGTTGAAGGGTTTTTACGTTTAGCTTTGGGTGATAGTATGAGTTTTGAATCGATCGATCAGCTGTTATTGTTTTTTGGGGAAGGGGTTGTGCGGAATGTTTTAGTCATCATCTGTTTTCATACTGTTATATTATCATTATTTCATCGCGGTGGGAGAGGGTCTTGATAAGTGTTTTCGGTGTTGTCTATTTTCAGTGTAGTACATAGCAGTTTGTCATCAAGGTCATTTGGGGTTGGTTAAGGGCTAGTAATCTCATTTGTGTCTTGAGTCTGGTGGGGTATGTGCTTATTGTACTAAAAGCAATGTTGTTGAGCAACACTTGAGCTGTTTTCTATGAAATATTGCAATGTAGTGTGTAACATTATGATTCCACATGAGTATCCTTTCAATGGGTCAAAGTTTGAAACTAAGACTTGATTTGAGAAAGATATGCATATGTGGTTGGACCTAAAACAATTTTGGCAAGGGATGAAGACAAAGAGGTGTGCTCTTTTTATGAACATTGCAACAACTATTTTGTCTTGGAAAGGTTAGTACTTGGGAGGAGTTATCCATTAATGTGACAAATAAAGGTTTTAACTTTGAAGGCATTTTAGTGTGATAAACTTTATGGAATGGGATATTTCTGATGATGAGATTATGTAATGAAAGAAGATGATATATTCAGTTGCAAGCAATCATATAAGGTATGTATGGCCTACATAATTTTCAACCTCAAGTATTTTTATTTTTTTTAACAGAACACACACATATACTAATCTACTCTTAAATCTATACATTTTGTTTACAGTAGGACTTTAATCCATGACTATAAACCAAAGGGAATATCTTTCAACATCTTATACCTCTAGGGTACAAGCCATTTGGTTTTCAACCTTGAGTTAAAGTGTGTGTAATTGTCAATTGAAATAATGCATTATGAGTTGTACATATAGCTAGTTGAGATGATGAATGTAACAAGTGAAAGTTTTGATTCTTCAAGGAAAATGACTTTCTGGATGTTTTAAAAAAATATTAAAGGATTATTAGCAGAATATATTAAGCGAAAGGCTTTGAATTCATTATTAAGTTTGGAGTTTTTTAATTATTTATGTTGACGTTTTTTTAATGTGTTACTCACGTTTTTATCTTACCTAATAATAAATATTTTTTGATAATACAGTGTAGTACACGTTTTTTACTTATAAATTTTGACAAAAAATCAAAATTTTATTACAACTTTTACCAAAAATCATTATTTTAAATCAATGATTAATATTATTTATTAGATTTTATTCATGTTAATATTTTATTAATATTAGAAGATAAACCCAATTTAATATAAATTATGAGTTTATAACAATTTAGAAATAAAACAAAGACCTTATGACGATGAAATCTTACATTCATAACAAATGAGCATTGTGAGAAAGGTTATGGAAAAGATGATAACAACTGATTCGACAAGTTTGACCATCTTGATTGATCGATGCTTTTCAAGTTAGTTTCCAAACTTCCAAGCGAATTATAGAGACACATACATAAAGCATTTGATAAACCATAGGTGAAAAACAAAGTATATTTATAGCATTATAGGAGAAATGATTTGTGTAGTTAATGATATTTAATTTAGGTATGATTACACTTACATAGCACTTAAATTATTAAAACACTTAAAATGACTGAAATACGCCTTTTTTAAGTGGTATATATGTGAGTGTGACTGCACATATCTTAGATAAATGTAATTGCACATATCATTTCTTCGTATTTATAAGCATACTATATAATTTTAAAAATTCTTAATTTCCTATTTAATGAAACATGCTAGATAAACCCTAAGTTTGAAGAGATGAAATTAGTTGAGAACTCCTTGACTATTAATTTCAACTGCAAATATTATTGAACATATTTTTTTCATGATCTAGAAATAAAGGTTCACAATTCATAAATGTTACCTAAATATTTGGTCAAAGATACCATAAATATGAATTTTTTTTAAAGTAGATGTTACACTCATATATATATATATATATATATATATATATATATATATATATATATATATATATATATATATATATATATATATATATATATATATAAATCATTTACAACTTAACACTATGCACAAAAGTTAAAAGGGTAACTCATGCGAGGTTCACCATTGTGCATAGCCCCATAGACCTGTTGAGCTCCAGAGTTTTTGGTCCTGGTGTTACTTATTCCCAATGTGATGTGTACTGCATAAGTAATATCGGACCTTTTACTGCGATGTCATGTAGTGTATGTCTGTCTGTTGGTCATGAGTCAGCGGGAGAGATGGAAATACAAATGGTGGATGGATCATGTCTCTAAAGGGTGCTATGCTCTTGATGCTGGTAGAGTGTGTGAGGATGTGATGTGGATTCGTGAGATTGGAGCTGTCTGATATGCGTTGCTGTTTTGAGGCTGACTGGACATGGCCTACTGGGTTTCTGATGCTATGGTGACGTGGATTCGTGAGCTATATGTGGTAGGTTTGGTAGGGTGGTTTGTAATCCATGCTAGTATATGGTGTGAGATTTTTCCATGTGTTTTTCTAGTGTATGAGTATTTATGTGTACTTGTGTGACGTGCTTGTAGACAATCTATGTAAGCTCTTTGTGCTGTTAAAAAAAAAAAATGTTTCGCAAATCACGCTCATTAACTAGAGTAATACCCGTGTACATTGTGTTTGGATACATCGAAAAAATATCTATATAGCTTATGTTTTTTATACACGATTTATAAGATTATAAAATTTTATCTATACTAGATTATAAATGGGCGGCGATGATAGAAATTGAACACACCTTGTTTTCATACGAAATCAGTTGAGATGTCTTGACTTGTATACATTTGATCAGCAAAGATCATTAAACACAATGTTTTCATGATTCATAAGTAAAGATTGACAAGTAATTGAAGTTGAAACACAAACTTTGCATGCATAACAACTCACTTATGATTCTTCTGTCCCATAAATGATAAATATTTTCATATTTACTAAATTTATATATTAACATTTTTCTAAATTTCAGATGTTTATTATTATTTATTTATTTATTATAATAGAAAATAGACATATAATTAATTATACAACCATACCTAAGAACCTGAAAAAGATGGTAAGAAGTCAAATTGCATACATATCTCATTATGGAAGATAAAGTAAATATATAATTTGATTTGAGTCTCCAGTGCAAACCTTGTGTACACTAACTGATCAATCAATGGCCATAAGTACAATCCAACTATAAGTTCTCTAAAGTATCAAAATCTACAACAAATGGGGAACAGAGGACACAAAACTTCCCACCAAAACCAAAAACATTTCAAAACCCGAGCAGTGTCGATGCGAGACGGAGTAAAGAGTCCAATGCACCGGGATTGAACTTCCGAGCAGACAAAAAGCAAACAGAAGTCGTTTGTCTGTTATAGGAACAAGTCGTCCCGCTTATTTCTAATGTGTTGTATCAAGTTTTTGGTAGCATCTTGTGCGTGAAAAGTCGCTGGTTGTGGAGAGTCGGTCATGAAAATCATAAAAATCTGATGTGGAGAGTCCAATGCATGTCATGATTAGGGCGGTTTGGTTATATGAGATATCTATAAAACTTTGATGTGAAAGTCAGTCATGACAATCATACATGTTATAACAGTCAGTCATGTCATGACAACTATATGCATGACTGAGTATCACGACAATCATACATGTAACGATGTCTTAATAGTTGTATCCATCGATGGCACAATACACGTGATATATATTATATATACCCTTAATTTAAATGGTTTGTGATTAGAGAAGAACATAAAATATATCATATCCCCCGTCTTATATTATACATTCCAATTTCACACAACATTTTCTGATTAATAAAGGTGAGAGTTTCAGCCCAATAAGGTGAATTTGGGTTGTGCTATCGGTTAAATTGCTCAATTTAGCCTAGGGGTTGAAAAAGAAAAAAATAGAAAGAAAAAGAAACGGGTCAAAAGCTGACAATTTATTTAAAAAAAAACATCTTTAATAATATTTATAGATAACTGGGTGTTGGCTAAATATTACACAACACTTGCATTTTCAACCTCTACCTTTCTTTTAACTAATTTTTGGTCCATTGTATGGTTAAAAGGCACACCCTGTATATTCAAGGCCATGATGTTCACTCTCTCCGGTCTCCGCACTCTATTACAGGAAAGCTAGCCTAGTTAATCCACTACAAATCAATTAGACTCCTTGTTCCGCTCATTCCCTTTGTCAGCTCTTTGATCGGGATACTATTAACTAGGTTGTCTCATCTTCACTTACCCTCTTGTTGGTTGTTTTGAAGGCATGGGGAGTGAGTTAAGATCTTGTTGTAGTAGGACGGACAACAAAGGCGACTTGAAGACATGTCTAACAAAAAAAATGTTTCTTTTGGAATTGGACTGAGCTTTGTTTGTACAAAGGCGATGTAATTTATCCATGTATAGTTCTAATTATTGCGACGACCTTGTTTGCATCCTCTTTGGCTTGTTCAAGTGATTGAGAGTGTTCGGGGTGGTAGACTGGTTTGAGCTCGAGTATCTTGTTTTGTAAGTATAGGTAGTGTAATCACAATAAACAACTGTGTTACTATATTATTAGGCCTGTCATATGGTTCCTTGAAATGTCGTATATATAGAGATTAATCAAATAATTTTCCCCATATTTTGTTCCTATCATAATGAAGTCATCGTCATATACTAGATTGTGAGGACTTAATGACTTATGTATCGTTCAAATTACCAAAGGGCTTATAGCACGCTCAATGGTATCTAGTGTTCTTGGTGTCCCTATAAAGTTTTGTTTTCAAGTCCCGTAGTAGACAAAATAATGTAGAATTAGGTTTAGGTTTAAGGGATGTCCTTCTCACACGGGTATACACTACCAGACCCTAATTCCATACTTGTCTATACCATCTCATGAAACATAGTTACTGTGTTTAGTGGCTCAACAGCCAAGATGTTGCATAAATCAGACGTCCTCAAATTCTTGTATTTCTGCCTCTGTGGTTTATATAATTTACCTATCTTATCTCTACAGTTGGTACCAAAGAAAAAGTAACTCCTCACTTGTTTTTATCCAAAAAAAAAAGAAAGGATTATACAATTATTGTTATATTTATTCTATGATCATCATTAACAAAGTAACTATTTTTATAAAAGAAATTCAAATGTGCTGAAAAGTGTCAACTAGCCAATTCCTGATCTTGTCTTTTGAGGTTCCTGTTTAAAATATGAAACTTCATACAAGAAAGCCGGCCAATTGCATGTCTTGGACCAATAACTTGTTCAACTCTTAGTCATCGAAGATGATAATCGACCTGAGATATCAATTTCCTCGTTCGAGTTGGTTAATGCCCACATTATTGTAATCGTGTATTCGATTTTATAACTTAAAAACACCTTATTTTACCTTAATATTACAATTAATTGGGATGGAGCAAAAGACACAAGTTAAAAAAGAAATGGGCTTAGTTATTTCTTAAAAATGTGCAGACCTTCAGTTAAATTGGTAATGGGCTTAGTTATTCCTAAATTAAATTGCCCTAACTTATAATTGTTAGTTGGTACTTTCTTTGTAGTTTGTAAATTGTAATATGCTTGTAGTTATGTTCTAATTCATGTTAGGTATTGCCTGATAGTTAACATTTCAATTGGAGTCGATTGAAAGGTTTTCTAAGAAAAGGGCATTAGGTAGTGTTTTGTTTTAAAATTTGGCCCTAAAATACCAGAATACCTCGTTAATCCGACTGGATTAACCGGACACCTGAAAAAATCTGAACAACACTCTCAGTTTTAATCAATTTTATTTTTGTCATTATATGGTGCTATAAGTCAAAAAAATTCCTAGGTCCGCACTTAATGAACCAACCATCTTCTTGAAATGGTTCTGAGCTTTCTTTACAATCAGACCAGTGGCAACACATAAAGCAAGCTTTTCAGATGGGTGTTAACATTTTCGAGGGTGGACGAAATTTCTGAAAAATTCAAGAGTAAACACTATGAGAAATCGAAATATATAGCGTTGCTTGATGTTTGTTTTGCTGTGATTATGTAATAAAATAGGTTGCAAGAGGTAGTGTTTGGATATGATTTCATCCTTTGAAGTTTTAAAGTTGTGATAATCTGGTAATAAGTTGTCTGAGAGTTTGAAATGTTTATTAATATAAGAAACCAGTTAAAAGAAAGAGTAATTATGAATTTTATAAACCTGGGTTGACCTGTGATCCGTTGAGGATACCGGGTGAATGTACACCGGGTTTTTCGTCATTTCTGGTCTGCATTGACTCGCGCAGGTTTATGATTGAACCTGTTAACCCGGGTTGATTTGGTCTGGTTGACATGTTTTCATTTTTGTTTTTAATATTTTTTTTTAAAAATAAAAAGCTCAACAATTTAGTCATCTTGACAGTTGACACTTTGCAACTTAACCCTCACACGACAAAACCCTAAAAACGAGTTGTGAACCCCTCTCAATAGTCGACGGCTGCTCGTGTCCTCTGTCATCTTTGACCAGTATGAGACGATATTTAATCTCTAACATGCGACTATCATTCGAGCAGAAACATCCATTAAGTTAACGTAACCCTCAATAGAATTTTCATTTTAGATAAACCCTCTCGACAGAATTTTTAATTTAGTTAACTTCTTAAATGCTTGATAGATATTATTAAGTTTTTGACAAACTAGTAATTCTTTCGAAGTTTATATACATACATATATATATACACACACACAGACACACACACACACACACACATATATATATATAGGAAAAAGTTCATGCGAGAATCATTTTTAGTGTGAGAACCAATCTGAGCCGTCCAATTTCCCCTCCTTCAATGTCATTGCCCACCCATGAATTTCTCACATGCACCCTACCACACTCTATCCCTCCACGCTCTCCATCCGTTTAACTTCCCATATCCAAGGAACGGCTGAGATTGGTTCTCGCGGTTCTCGCACTAACAACGATTCTCGCATGAACCCTCCCATATATATATATATATATATATATATATATATATATATATACACACACACACACACACACACACACACACACACACACACCCACCCACCCACACACACACACTTAAGCATATATATTTTTAAAAATTTAAGATTCTGGAAACCGGATTGAACTGCCGTTCGAATCATCCGCAACCCAATAAGTAGACCAGGTCAACTAGAAACCTGGATATTAAAACTTTGATAATTATATACTATTATCCCCTTTGATAAAAAGTGTTGCTACAAGTTGTATGAAAGTATGAAACCAATTATTTGCCCCTCAATACTAAGCAAAACGAGGTGGGACGAACCCGCGCATTGCGGCGGGAAGCAAAATATAAGGATTTATACTTAATGATGTATCATTCACATAATACTCGTGCTACATTTTCTATTATTTATCGTAAACTTGACTCATATTTTGTGTATAAAAAACTACTTTACACAATATAATGTCTGAATAAGATACAAATTTTCAACTACCTTGTATTTAAAAATGCAATCACCGGCTTCCGATACACCTTGTTCTCCAAACTTAACTCTCTCATCTCCTTTTTTTTATGACGAAGCTATCGTTACTTGAATATCAGCTACCATCTATATTGATTTTATTTATATATGTTTCGTGTTACGTTTAATATAGTATATAATATGTTGACTCGATATGTTTTAAATTTAAGTCAATTCAGGTTATAAATATATATTATGTGTTACGTTTAATATAATATTTAACATTTTTAATCTTTAACACCAAAAAAATTTATGATAAAAATCTTTTATAAAACCATTCTAATTTTTCACAAAAAAAATTAAACTCAAAAATAAGAACATAAGAAACCTAATTGTTGTTTTTATAAAAAGAATGATAAACGACTTTGTTTATTTAATACTTATTATAAGAGCATCTAACTAATATAAAAAAATGTGTGTTGAATTTAAAAAAGAGAGAGATATATGTTCCTACTTCATCCGCATATTTCATCCTCTTACTCACAAGATTAATACAAGTGAAAATCAATGGTGAAAATAAGAAAAGAAAATATTAGTTGAATCCACATATCATTGTATCATAAGTAGGAGAATAAAATAGAAAAAAATATAGGAGAATATATTATTTTCCTTAAAACAAAATGTTAACGTCAAATTATATTCTAAATAAATGGATAACATAAATTAATCACCATGACCTTTCTCTACATAATAAACTCAGCTCAAAAGAAAAAGAAAAAAAAAGCAGCATATGAGATTCGATCCCAAGCCAAGCCTCCCAAAACTAAATACATAACCACTCCATCTAAACCTCATTAATGTACTAAAGCCACTTATTAAATATATAACATAAGCTAGGAAAGTTACTATTCACTTTCCTAGTAAATGTTATCTTTACTAATTATAAACCATATAACCTATTCTTTTTAAGACTTTTTTAAGTTAAGTAGTACAACACATTTTGCATATATTACAATACATTAAAGCAACATTTTCAAACATTGAAGTTTTGAAAATTAATTAATTGTAAGTTACAAAACAAACTAATTAATTACATTAATCTCAAATTATTGTAACCAATTATTATGATTTATTGCATATTAAATTGAACTCAAGTTTAGTTTAATAATTTATTGCTTTAAGGTATTATAAGTAATCTTTTAGTAATTGTACTACTTAATTAAAATAGTTTTCAAAAATTAATAAATATTTCTTTAAGGTATTAAATTTTTGTTGTGATTTAAGTAATATTAAATTCAATATAAATTTTGTTAAAAAAAAGATTTCTTAAAGTATATCTTGATTACTTATCTTAAATTTAGTCCTTTTAAAATGGTTTTATTATAGCCAACACATATTATCGATAATCACACTCTTCTTCTTTTAATTTTACTTCAAAAGTTACATATTATCTCAAAAAACATATTTTACCCCGTCGCATCGCGCGGGTAAAACACTATATATATATATATATATATCTTCACTACTTTATAAACCATTTAGCCTATTTTTTAAGACTCTTTTAAGTTAAGTAGTACAATACATTTTGCATATATTACAATACATTAAAGCAACATTTTCAAACATTGAAGTTATAAAAATTAATTAATTGTAAGTTACAAAACAAACTAATTAATTACATTAATTTCAAATTATTGTAACCAATTATTATGATTTATTGCATATTAAATTGAACTCAAGTTTAGTTCAATAATTTATTGTTTTAAGGTATTGTAAGTAATCTTTTAGTAATTGTACTACTTAATTAAAATAGTTTTTAAAAATTAATAAATATTTCTTTAAGGTATTAAATTTTTGTTGTGATTTAAATAATGTTAAATTCAACATAAATTTTGTTAAAAAAAAGATTTCTTAAAGTATATATTGATTATTTATCTTAAGTTTAGTCCTTTTAAAATGGTTTTAATATAGATCAACGGCTCAGTGTCTCCCGTGCTTTTTTTATTTTCTGGTTACTTTTGAACCTCCCACTATATATATATATATATAGGGGAGGGTTCCATTGAGAACCAGATTTATTGCGAGAACCGCGAGAACCAATCTTAGCCGTTGATTTGATAAGTGAAATTCATGGATTGGGAGCGTGGGGGAATCAAGTGTGGCAGGGTGTATGTGAGGAATTCATGGGTGGGCAATGACATTGAAAGATGGGGAATTGGACGGCTCAGATTGGTTCTCGCGGTTCTCGCAATAAAAATGGTTCTCAATGGAACTTCTTCCTATATATATATATATATATATATATATATATATATATATATATATATAGCATTAACTGAGGAGGGGCAGCATTAAGTGGCAGCATTAACATTTTGCAGCATCAATTCAGTCATGAAATATAACTGGCAGCATTAACTGGGGAGGGCAGCATTAACTGGCAGCACTAACAGTGATGAGATCAATGGCTCAGATTTGATCTCCCGTACTTTTTTTATTTACTGGTCTCAATTGAACCTCCCACTATATATATATATATATATATATATAAAATAAGGTTCAAATAAAAAGAAAATTAAGGTAAAAAGGGTAGGGATGATTCTTAGAGTGAAACGTGTCATAACTAATAAAAGGGTGTTTTGGGTGATCTATGTTTAATTAATTCTCTCTCATCCATAATTCTATCCCCACGTTTTGACGTTTTCAGTTGAAACCCCCATGGTTGTAATCGAGACCCATCATCTGTATCTCTGAAATTTTATGGAGGAAACGGCGCATCATATCGTGGAGGAAACGCCCGCTATCTGAAGGATTTATGCTCTAAAAGAAATTGTAGAGGAAATTCCTAATGATTCATCAACAAAACCTCACCGGTAGTTTTTGAGTTACTCCCTATGGACTTGCTTATTCATTTTGGTCTTTTTTTTTTTCTCTAACAAATTTTATGCTCTGAAAGAATCGCCGCCACGAATTCCGCCGCCGACACCGCACCATTTGATTAGGGTTGTGCATCTGCTGTCACCATGCGATATATTTTCCATTTTGCAGTGAAGGCTGTCGCAAATCACCATGGTTGTCTCTGCAATGTCTCTTTCTCCTATGGTTCAGATCTACAACTCTCCCGCCAAATTTTCTGCCGTCACTCGCCACTGGCCGTTTAATAATCCATTCTCTTGTTAATATGTGTTGCTTTTTCAATCCGCCGCCGCACTAATCCACCATTGCCACAAAATAGATCTGAAAATATTGTTGAAGGTGGAAATCATCTATGGGGGAGCAGGTTTTCTGAATCTGTTTCTTAATCAATCTGTTCTTCGATATTTGAAATTGCTTTTAAGAAGAGAAAAATCTAATTTTTAGAGAAGAAGGTGACTCAAGATTCATCATTTTGTTCATCGCGTTCTTTTTATGGTGTGCCCATCTTCATCTTATTATTATTCATAATTTGTAATCATTTCTCACAATTTTGTATTAAATGCTGGTTGTTACTTCATCAATTTCAAGTCGATGAAACCTACCTGCATATATATATATATATATATATATATATTAGATGATGGTTGTCGTTCATCTTTTTTTTTTATTTGATGGATTGAAGTTGTGCATCAAATCTAATCTATTAATCAGAGTTAATGTTGGTAATTGATCTGCAAATCAGTGATAAATAAAATTGAGAATTGCGACAGTTTTTTTAAATAAAATTGTGATATATATTTGATGAATTGAGAATTGTCGTAGGTCGCCATTAACAACGTAATGTTTTTTTGTTGATGAAGTCATATTCAAATTAAAATTCACATGCTTTGTTGCAATCGCCTGCATGTGATTAATTAATTTTTTGCTTTCAGTTATTTCTGATAATTTTTTGCTGCTCATGGTTCTCTTTTACGTTCCAGATCGGAAACTCTCTAGCCACACCGACCGGTTTCTTTCGTATCTCCTCTAA
This sequence comes from Pulicaria dysenterica, assembly GCA_947179395.2. NCBI lineage: Eukaryota > Viridiplantae > Streptophyta > Magnoliopsida > Asterales > Asteraceae > Pulicaria > Pulicaria dysenterica. Next base: position 34,468,592 of record OX359296.1, on the reverse strand, counting down.
AAACCGAGTCATTGGGTGCCGTCGATAAAGGGTTTCGCCTCCGTGGATCCGTGATGGATGAAGGTTTTTGCCTCCATAGATGAAGGTTTTCGTCGCTCGTCGATGCACAATCTCTATTCGTTTCGCCGTTCACCGCTCGTCGATGCATAATCGTTATTCGTTTCGCCGTTCGCCGCTCGTGATGCTTAATTCCCAAATCTGAAGGGTTGTAGGGATTCTCCGACCGTTCTCCGTTCTCCGGTCATTCCTACCTTCTCCGTTCCGAATATGAAGGGTTGTCAATGTGTAGTAGTTATCTGGTTCTCCGTTTCCAGATCTATGTTTTACATAATTAATATGTTGAATTGTGCATTAGATTCTCCGTTGTATGAATCTGTTTATAAATATTTTTTGGGTTCAACTGTATATGATAAGATATAACCTCAAGAAATCTATAATGTTCTGCTTTATGTTGTTGTTTATCTCAAAAGGTGTTGTTTCTACATTGTGCATCGGTTATTTTTGTAAATCAATGTGTATGCTTCAGTTTTTAGCAAGCACTGTGCATCATTCTTTTAAAAAAAGAGTTAGTTTTCTTATTTTTGAATTTATGCAGTAAATTAAAACGGGATTACATGTATTTTTAAATTACAAATATGCCCTTAATTTGATAAATAATAATTAAAAGGAAAAGAAAAAACTCCAAGTTTTTAGGGTCATGATCTAACAAATCTAATGGCTGAAAATGCTCCTTACTTTTTGTAGCATAATTTTCTTTTTAGCGGATCTCTCCCCTATATATATATATATATATATATATATATAGTGTTTTACCCGCGCGATGCGGCGGGGTAAAATATATTTTTTGGGATAATATGTATATATAAATTGTCGTTATTGTAAAAGGTGTTAAAATGTAAGAAGGGTAAGAGGCAATCTAACCGTCGGATTGCCATAAAAAGTTAATTTCCGTCGGTCAAAATTGATGACATGGAAGGACGATTTAATTGAGACGCGAGGGAAAATTTGGAATAAAATGATCAATTCAGTTACCCAAATACCGAGAAATATGCTACGTGGCCTCTAGCACTCACGATTATTTGGAAAACGGAATTTATACGATTAGTTAAATAGAAGACTGTTTTATCAGAAGGAAATGATTCATCGGAAAGAAAAGGTACGCGCACTTCATTTATGTTATTAATTTAATATACAATAATATTGAAAAATGCGGAACTTCATTTATTTTAAAAGTTGATGACTGCATATTAAATAATTGATGAATTATCATATATTTCAAAAATTGAAGGATGCCCAACTTCATAATTTATTTCAAAAGTTGATAATTGCGTAGTAAATAATTGATGGATTATCATATATTCAAAAATCGATGAATATATTATTTTGTTCGATTAAAATGATGAACACTATACATATTCTTAAATCAATTTGTAAGTAGACATGAAACAGAATTAAACCAATATAAAGAAACTAGAGAGTGCTCATGAAAATCAGAAAGAAATATTGGAGAAAATGATAAAAACATGCGGGAATACTTACCAACATAATATGGATTAGTTTGACTAATTAAATTTTTTTAAATGCATCATAAATGATATAAAAAGTTTAATTTATCCTTTTATAGTTTTTGCCACATGTTATCTTGTGACTGCCTCTTACACATTTTACATTAATTCACTTTTTATTTGAACCAAATTCCATATGGGCTAAATCTGGGCTTGATCTATTTTAAATAAAATGGTATTTAAAATAGATTTAACTTAATTTTACTTCATAAGTTAATGAGATAGCTTAAGAAACAAGTCACCAAAAAACGCTCTTCCCCTCTCCTTGTTGGTTCGGCCGACCACAAAGGAGGAAGAAACTGGGTCGTTTTTTTCTTGTTAGACGTACACACACGCATACAAACAAACAACTTAATTGTTTTGTTTGTGGTTGTTTGAGTAACTATGATATCATATTTTTCTTTTATATAATTAGTTTTTAAGACTGCTAGATCCTAACCCTCTTTCGGATTTTTGGGGTTAAGTTGAGTTGATCAACTTCCAGTAACAATCTTAACACTTTTAAAATTGTACAACTCAAATAACATTATTTACAATATGTTTAAGCAATAATCTTAAATACTTTACAAAAAAAACTCTCCTGAAGTTAATGACACTTTAAATGCTTTACAAAAACTATCAAAATTTAAATACACTTTAAATGTTTATAAAAACTGTCCTGAATTTAATGACAGGAAAGGCGAGAGGTCGGAGGAAGCAAGGGAGAGGGTACTTTAAAAAATTTTGAAAACATTTATATATTATATAATATATAATTCGGTTTATTCGGTTTGAAAATTCCTAAAATCGTAACCGAACTGAAAACCGTTTATGGTAACCGGTTTCGGTTTTTAAACCGAACCGAAAACGGAATTTGAAAACAGTTTCGGCTTTTTCGGTTACGGAGCGGTTCGGATTACGGTTAAAACGGTTTATATCCGAATTTTGAACACTCCTATGTCGACAAATGAAACTATTTTACCCCGCCGCATCGCGCGGGTAAAATACTAGTTATAAATAATATGTTAACCATTACCTAGGATTAGGTTTAACTAGGTTAGGTTTGGGTCTTAAGCAGGTCCACAAATCCTCAAAACAATCAAACACTATGAATCCACATTTATACAACAATGAAAACCCTTCGAACACCTTTCCAAAGCATAACTTAGATTCCCCTTAATTCGTGATTCACTGATTCTTACAGTGTGATAAACCATGATAACAGATCTTTGGATATATATACATATAGATAAAAGTTTATTTAAAAACTATTTTTAATATGATAACTGCGAAAACCATTCACAACCTATTATTCTTTGTATAATTTGAAACCCTAATTAAATTATTATAAATTAATGAAATCTTCTATTTGAAACCTATCGGATTCCATTAGTTGCATACGAGTCAGACATTAATTTAACCAAAATTTAATTATTCAGTAATAATTTGAAAAACACACACATGCATGCTGGAGAACCAGTCTTAACCCTACTTCATATCTTAATCATTTTGATTTTTTTATATAACATAGCGAGTAAAATTGTATTATATGTTTAAATTAATTTTCTCTTCATTTACACCACCACCAATGATCACAATACACTATTGTTTGTATAGTTTGAAACACTAACTTGAACGATTTACACAAATTAATGACATCTTTTATTTGAAACCTTTCATATTCCACTATTAGCATCTGAGTCAAACATCAATTGAACCCAAATTTAATTACCAGGTAATCATTTGAAACAAAGATATCATTATATATATGAAATTGCATCATTAACTAAATATGATTACAATAAACACATTGATAAGACAAACACAAAATTCCAACTTACATTAAGTCATGGTGGTGTGTTTGATTCAAAGAATAATGAAATTTTTTGGAATCAGACGTGCTTGTATTTTAAGAAGTTCTCTATATGAATTTCTATTTTTTTTATAATAACAAGTGAATTAATGATACCTGATTTTTGTAAAATTTTAATGAAAGTTATAAAGGATAAAGTAAATAGTTCTTAGCACCTAAAGGATAAAAGGTGAAAGCTTCTACAACTTGGGTTTTATGGGCTTAATGAAATATTCAAATATAGCAAACTATGAAACTAGGGTAGCTATCAAACACCAAGATTATCTATGCGACAACTATAACATTCAAATATAGCAATTTGGACAACAATAGTTATACATAAAAGTGAGAGAAGAATATCTTGATCATACGGAATCAGCTGAGAATTATTAATCTTGACGTATATTAATTCGATCAAGCAAATATAATTACACACAATGTTTTCATGATTCAAAAGTAAAGATTGACAAGTAATTGAGTTTGAAGCACAAAATTAACATGCATAACAACTCACTTAGGATACTTCTATCCATTTAATATTTTCATATTTACTAAATTTAGATATTAACATTTTTTTCAATTTTAGATGTATGCTATTATTTATTTATTATAATATAAAAGAAACATGTATTCATCATATCGAATGATGCAGACATACCTAAGAACCTAAAATAGCTCGTAAGAAGTCAAAGTGCAATCTCATTATTGAAGATAAAGTAAGCATTAATATATAAATAGGGGATAGTTTAAACGAGAACCGTTTTTCGTATGAGAACTGTGAGAACCAATTACAGCCCTTGATTAAAGAGATTGAGGGTTGAGATTAAAAAGTTGTTAATGGATAACCTTAACTTAATCAAATTTATCTTTAATTAATTAAGGGTAATTCGAATATTTTTACATTACCCCCATATTTTTTAAACTTAAATTACTAAAACTATACCAAATTAACGAAAAAATTATGCTCTTTAATTTGAGACCGGTCTTGATATACTTTTTCAAAAAAATTATTTTGTGTTTGCCGGGTTTTTTTTTTTCAGTTTAGCTCGACATTTGCACTAGTGCAAAATTTACACAAGTGCAAAATTTACACAAGTGCAAATATTGCACAGATTTACCTAGTTTTTTCAGCACAGATGTAGATATGCACATGTGAAAAAATTGCACTAGTGCAAATGTCGAGTTGTGTTGAAAAAAAAAAACCCAGTAAACGTGAATTTTATTTTTCCAAAAAAAATATAGCAAGACCGGTCTTAAATCAAAGAGCATAATTTTGTCATTAATTTGGTATATTTTTCGTAATTTAATACCTTTTCGTTTGATGGATAAATTAGTTTTAAAAATGTGGAGGAAATATCAAAATGTCTATAATACCCTTTCCTATTTAAATTAAATAAAAAAAAACATGAAATTAAATGATTTGATAGAAATAGTTCTCGCAGTTCTCGTACGAATAACAGTTCTCATTTGAACCGCACCCTATATAAATATAAATCCAACATATAATTTGATGATTTGAGACTCCATTGCAAAACTTGTGCACTATCTAACTGATCAATCAAAAGATACTTTTTTCCTTTTCTACAAAATCCTAAAAAATAGTTGCTCTTATCTTTACAAGTTACAAATATTTAAAACACCAAGTGCTATGAAAAGAAGTAAACTAAAACGCTTCATGTACACTAATACTTAAATAATCTTATTTATCCTAATATAATAAAGGTGTTATTGAGTGTCCTGACTCTCCCACATACAAACATCATATTAATATTTCAAACATCTCACATACATTATTGGGTAAGCGTACCATAATAAGATGTAGTATCAATTATATTTTTCATAACACATTTGTCACATTTTTTACGTTTGCCACAAAAAGCATTACATTGTTCCATTGTCGCGTTGCAAGCACTCTTATCTAGACAACAACAATACTGTGTTTTTCCAACCACCGCCATTTCCCAACATCGTGGAGTACAGAATGGTGAGTCTGAGATCCCTTGAATTTCAATGCTAATTGTTGCATTTTCACTACCTATAAGTTCAAAACAACATGATTGGTTATAATTTATTATTCTTATTGAAAATTTTTGAAGGGTAATAAATTAAGGATATATTTCTTTAGCTTATTAAGAACTAACTAGGTAAGTGTCATGTCTACTATATGAGTGTGACAACTTTTAGATGAACACAATGTAGATAAACTATCATAATGTCTTAAATATTATAATTTGTAACTTATTTCTTTAAAAGTGCTATTATATGTAACTATTAATTTTATTATATAATTTTTAATTTAATTGTATATTATAAAATAAATAACTATTATGTAATATACACACTCTTTTTTGAAATTAAGTTAAATATTTTATTTAACTCCTAATTTATCGTATATTAAAATTGAATTTTAATAATCTCTTGATTTATAGTCAAAAGTGAGTTTTAATTTTGACCAAATAAATGACTAGGATTGCCTAATTAAAGAATTATTTTTTTAATTTTAACCAAATGAAGTGCTAAAATTATCTAATAAAATTGATAAATGTTAGTGAATTATTAATATTAAATTAAATTAGCCGATCTTAATACATCTTGCATAATGGTGCAATGCTAAGTGGTCGTCATGTGTCTAGTCATCTTTAGATTTTTTTTTTTTTGTAGAATCAAAGAGGAATTATCAAGAAAGAAAGTTTGTAGGGTGGCTCGATTGGTAAAAGAAGATGAAGGGGAGTATATAGAATTATGGGTGGATGAGGCGAAACTGGGGTAGTAAGAAAGCTGGAATGAGTGGTTTAATAAAGGATTCATATGGGAAGGTTAAGGGTGTGTTCTCTAAAGCAATCTAAGCAAGGTTTTCTGTGAAAGTGAAGTTGAATCGATCTTTTACGCTCTACTACTGTTAAGAAGTAGATTATAAGCGGTTACCGCCATTAAAGATCAAAGTGTTCCATTATGGTCTTGCGCTAGTGTAATTAGAAAATTCGAAGAATCGGGTTACTTATTATTTATTAAAAGTCTGGATAAGGTGGAGTTCATTGATGAATATTCATCGTGAAGGAATTCAGACGCAGATGAGTTGGAGAAGCAAGGCATAAATAGGAATCATGGTTAGGTTTATTGGGTTTGATGTTTGTTGAAGGGTTGTTTGGTTTGGCTTGGGGCAGTGGCGGATCCAGGAAAAAAAAATTAGGGGGTTCACCACTGAGCTCGAGTTTTTCCTGCATTTCGTTTGTCAACTATTTTTTCTTTAAAACATAACTTTGCCACTGGATTTCTGTGTTCACAATCTTACGCCGATGGATTTGTGGGTTCATATCCAAAATTTAGTTGATTCTCATATAAAATTTTTAAATATTTTACATATATAATTGATTCTTTTTTTAAAAATGGTAGGTTCACCGTCACCCGGTGGATCCGCCCATTGCGTGGGGTGTTAGTATGAGTTTTGGATCAGCTGTTTTTGGTTTGGGGGTGGGGTGTTTGGGTAGTGTGGAATGTTTTAGGGGCTGTTTATTTGTTGTTTAATGGAATAATTCAGTGCTGAATGCTGAATCATCAACATTCAGCGTGTTTGATTACTACTTCTGAATGAAGACTGTGCTGAATGAAACAGAAAAACGCTGTTGAACCATTCTACTTTAAAGTACATTCTAAATTATTAAGCACCAAATATTTTACCCTAATGCTCATTCTTGCACATGTTACCTTGTTAAACAATCATATCTTATAATATAATATATCATTATTAAGGTTAAAATGGTAATTTGCATCATTTAGATTGTTAAATCGAAACATTTATCAAACAACATGTCACATTCAGAGACAGATTCATTAAGAGCCATTGAATTATTCAGACTACATAATTATTCAGTGTTTAATTATCATGTTCTAACAAACATCCCCTTAATCTTCTATTTTCATACTGTTATTTTATCACTATTTCACTATGGTGGGGCAGGATCTTGATAAGTGTTCTCAATGTAGGTCTATTTTCAGATAATTGTGTTGTTTTTATGAACATTGCAACAACTATTTTGTCTTGAAGGTTAACAATTGTGTGGTATCCATTAGTGTGGCAATTGGCAAATAAAGGTTTGAAGGAATTTTAGTGTGAAAAACTTTATGAAATGGGATCTTTCTAATTATTAGAGTATTGTAATGAAAGAAGATGATATATTCAGTTGCAAGCAATCACATAAGGTATGTGTGGCCTACATAATTTTCAACATTGAGTTAAAGTATGTATTTGTCACTTGTAAATAATGCATTATGAGTTGTACATGTAGCTAGCTGTGATGATGGCTGTAACATGTGAAAGTTGGTCTTGATTCTTCAATGAAAATGACATTTTGGGATGTTCAAAAAATAATTAAAGATTATTAGAAGAATATTTTAAGTGAAGTTTTGAATTCGTGATTTAGTTTGGGAGTCTTTTTAATTATTAACGTTAGACTTTTGTATGTTTTAATCATGTTTTTACCTTATCTAAACAATATATTATAGTCTTTTTAGTTGCATCAGGAACTACCAATAAAACAAAAGAAGTAGTAAGGACTTTTAATGTAATAAATGAAGTTTAAAGACTGAGAGTGGTTAGTGACATACCACAGATACCAAATATGTAATTTACTTTAAAAAATCAAAGTTTAAGATTAATTTTTATCAAAATAGATGTTTCATATTTGAAATTCAAATTATTATTTAAATCAATGATTAATATTGTTTAATAGATTTTATTTATGTTAATCTTTTGATAATATTAGAAGGCTAGAAGATAGCAGGACTAAAACAATTACGAGTTTATAACATTTAGAATAAATTAAAAAATAAACTTATGAAATTTAAGCATTATTGAAAAAACAAAAACAAAGATCATCTAATAAAATGATGATGAAAACTTACATTCATAACAAACGAGCATTGCGACAAAGTTTATGAAAAAGATGATAACAACAGATTCCATAAGTTTGGCCATTTTGAGTGATGCTTTTCAAGTTAGTTTTCCACCTCCAAGCGACTTATATAGAGACACGTATATAATGTATTTGATAAATCATAGGCGAAAAACGAAGTATATATTTATAGGAGAAATGATTTGTGTAATTAACTGTATTTAATTCGGTATGGTACTTATATATACATATCACTTAAATTACTAAAATACTTAAAATGATTAAAATATTCCTTGTTTAAATAGTATACAAGTATAATTGCATATATATATATATCTTAGATGTAATTAACTGCATATATTATTTTCCCGTACATATAAACATATTATTTAATAAAGAATTCTTAATTTCTTTTTTAATGAGACGTGCTAGATACGTTAGAAGAGATGAAATTAGTTAAGAATGCTTTTGACGTATCAATTTCAACTACATAGATCATTGAACGTATTGTTTTCATGATCAAGAAATAAAGGTTCACAATACCTAAATATTGAGTTTGAAACACAAAATTTGAATGCATAGCTGGTGAAAAATTTCGAGTATATGTTACACTCGAATACATAATAAAAAAAAAGAAATCCATTTATAACTTAACATAGTGCATAAAAAGTTAAAGGGTTATTTGTGCTGAGGTTCGTCATTGTACAAGTTCTATTTCTCTTTATATGTCATGTTTAGCAAATCACAATCGTCAACTAGAGTAATACTCATGTAGTGTTCGGATGCATCGAAATATATCTATATAGTTAAAATTCTAAAAACTTATGGCCTTAATTCCCATTTATATTAAAATTCTAAAAACATTTATTGGCCTTAATTCCCCTTATCTCACAATTAAATCCTGAAAAATTAAATGAAGTGTAAATTATGGTGGAATTTCAATCGGTATAATATCATAAAGAAATGAAACTAGAAACTTTTTAAGTTTGGCTCATTCCATATTTACATAGGAAAGTGATTCTTTTATATAACAAATTAATGATCATCTACATAAAATATAATACGCTTATAACTATCTTACAAGTTGATGAAGCATGCATCTTTAATACATGAAGCAATTAATGTGGAAGAATAAATTCTCATCAACAATTATCCTGCTCTCCTTCACACTATTTGTATAAAGTGTCATTTTAGTCATCAATGCGTCCTTCTAATCTCTAACAGTCTACCACCGACTTATACCATGACTTACCACCGTTTCTTTTTATTAGACGGGTAATTACTAGTGTTAATAATATATAGCTATAAATATCGACTGGAACAATGAACAATATTGATCAAAACAAAATCATTTAGATGTTCAAAAATCGAGAACCATAAATTCGAAGAACATAAATTAGAAAAAAACATATATTGTACTGATCTTTGAATATATATATATATATATATATATATATATATATATATATATATATATATATATATATATATATATATATATATATATATATATATATATATATACTAGAGTAAATGTCCATGTGATACACGGGTTGTTTTATAAGATAATAAATATTAATTAAAAAACATATTAAATAATAATAAAACGTGAATTAAATGAGAATTTTAAAAAATGACGATGTACGACATCAACACTCTAACCAGCGGTGGAAACATTAGGAAGTAAACGGGAAGAAAGACTTGATGGCAAAAACATGGTAGCACGATACGAAGAGAAGTAATTGTATTTTTTATATAAATCATCAATCATTTTTTTTAATTTAAGGGTAATAAATATAAACGTTATTGGTTATAACTAAAAAGAAATTTAGACTAAATACCCGTGTGACACACGGGTTGGTTTAACAGATAATAAATATTAAACATTAATAAAAACGTACTAAATAATAATAAAATGCAAATTAAATAAGAAAATGACGACGAATGGTATCGACACTCTAACCAGCGGTGGAAACATCGACGCGAGCGGGAAGACAGACTTGACGGCAAAATCATAGTAACATGATATGAAGAGACGTGATTTTATTTCTTATATAAATCATCAATCATTAACTTTACAATTAAGAGTAATAAAGTTATATGTTATTGGTTATAATTAAAAAGGAATTAAAATGATAATAAAATATTTTAGAATGATAAAATTAAGAATTTGGTTAAATATGATATTTTGAAATATTATAAAGGGTAAATATAATATTTGTTATTAAGGTGGGGCAAATACGATTTTATATGATTTAATAAGGGCATATATGAAATTATCTCTAATAAATTTCACTTTAAAAAGTCAAAATTGATTTATTGATTTAAATAAATAAATGGTCAAAATTAAATATTTTTTTAAATAAATTATGTATAACAATTTAAAAGGATAGATATGTACAAATATTTAAAATTTGTAAAAGATATTGATAATTATAAATATTACAATTATGTATTTTAAATAAGTACAAATTATGTATAAGTAAAGAGATTTTAAGTGTTGAAGGGTTATCTAAAGTCGTGATTAATCACATTAGTTTGATTTCAAAAAAATCAAAATTAAAATTTTAAAATTAAAAAAATAAACGGCTAAGATTAAATATAATAAAGGATCCGGATTATCTAATAATTTTGTATATAATTAGTCTTTTATATATATTGGAAGATAAGTCAAACATCGATTGAACCCAACTTTAGTTACCAGGGTAATCATTTGAAACAAAGATATTGTTATATATATGAAACTACTTCATTAACTAAATATCATTGAAATAAACATTAATAAGACAAACACAAAATTTCAAACGTATTGAGCCATGGAGGGGTGTTTGATTAATTGATTCAAAGAATAATGCAAAAATATGGACTCAGATTAGATTGTATTTAAGTTATACATAATCTAAATAACACATCTGAACAATAAGACGTGATTCTAATGTGAAAATGTATGTTTAGTTTATTTTATTAAGAGGTCAAAATATTCGCAACTAACTAGGACGACATATATGGTTTAGGGAGTAATGCTCAAACCATAACAAACACAAACAACATCGGTAACATGTGAATCATATAAGGTAGTTTTGTAAATATTAAAATCGAAACATAGAAACTAGGGTAGCAAACAAACACCAAGATTATCTATACGACTACTATAACATTCGAACATAGCAACTTGCGCAACAACAGTGATAGAGAAATGAGACAGAAGAAATATGATGGACGAGAGAACTGAGGTAACGATGGACGGCGAGGATAGAAATTGAAAACATATTTTTCATACAAAATCAGTTGAGAATGTCTTGATGTGTATAAATTTGATCGGCAAAGATCATTAAACACAATGTTTTCATGATTAGAAAGTAAAGATTGACAAGTAATTGAGTTTGAAACACAAAATTAGCATGAATAACAACTCACTTATAATTCTTCTTTCCCTTTAATATTTTCATACTTACTAAACTTATATATTAACATTTTTCTAAATTTTAAATGTATATTAATATTTCTTTATTATAATAGAAAAGAGACATATATTCATCATAATAATAGAAAAGAGACATATATTCATCATAATTAATTACACACCCATACTAAAAAACCTAAAAAAGCTAGTAAGAAGTCAAAGTGCAATCTCATTATTAAAGATAAAGTTACCACTAATATATAAATATAAATCCAATATATATTTGATAATTTTTAGTCTCCATTGCAAAACTTGTGTACACTATCTAATTGAAGTACTCTAAAGTATTAAAATCTACAACAAATAGGGATTAAGGCCACAAAACTTCCCATCAAAACCAAAAACATATCAAAACCCGAGCAATGTCGATGCGAGACGGAGTAAAGAGTCCAACGCATCGGGATTGAACTTCCGAGCAAACAAAAAGCAAATGGAAGTCGTCTGTTTGTTATAATCACAAGTCGTCCCGTTATTCCTAATGTGTCGTATCAAGTTTTCTGTAACATCTTGTGCGTGAAAATTCGCCGGATGTGGGCCCCCCAATGACCAATCGACATAAGTTACGGTTCGATTAGCATTAAGAGCACCGTGAAACATGTTCACAAATGTCGGTAGGTAATGCTCGTCCGGGTAGCAAGAAGGTAAGCAATACCACTTGAAGAGATTATAGTACCTTCAATCATACATTTGTATCTTAGTTAGAAAATCAAAAAACATGTTCACTTAAAGAAAAATCCTCCACTTTTTCAAAAAAAATTCTAAAACAACAGAAAATCAGAAAACACGTTTACTTACACAGTTTTTCAAGAAAACAGAAAACTCATTCACTTTCCCAAACTTCTCAATTTTTTCAAACTTATATACTTTTTCAAACAAATTTTCAAGAAAACACTCAAACTAAACATATTTTCCATTTTATTCTGAAAAAGGAAAACTCCACCCCTTCATCTAGATACGTCTTATATTTTTTAAGAAAATGAAAACTCAACATTTTTCACAGAAAAACAGAAATTTTTTCTCCTTAGTTTTTTTGTTTTTGTTTTTTCCATTAGAGGTGGCAATTCGAACTCATTTACTTATAAACTAGTCGATTCGCGTTATTTCATTTTAAACGCGCAAAAATAATTGTATAAAAAAGATACCTTGTATCGGAGACTGTTTTCACGGCAAGAGTGCGATGCATCTCGAACCACTGAGACCCTTTCCTCCATTCACGGAGCTTGATATCGGGTTTCATTCGGCGACTATAACGGCCCCGCCCGTAACGAGAAGGGTCGTCATAGGAGTCGAGGAAGCTGTAGGTGGAACTACTGAGATAATCATAAATAGTGGGGAAGTCGTAAATGGGAATGCAGCTTTCGGATAGAAGAACAAATCGTTCGTTAGAGAAATCAAGTAAAGCATTGCCTAATAGTCGTCTCTCGGCATCAACAAGTGTGACAGTTCCCCATTTCACATCCTAAAACCGAAAGAAACAAGCAAACATGTGTTAGGAAGGGATGAAATAACAAAATGGCGAAATATGAGTCAACTAAAGGTCGAAAATTGTTTGAATATTATTCATAATACATCCAAAATCATATTATTCCAGTTGACAATTGATCCCACAACATGATCTAGTTACTGGGCCACAAATATACAAATTTTCTAACCTTATTTGAGGCATAAACTATGTATAATGTCAAAATAAGAACATAAGTTTTCAGGTCAACCCAACCCGTTTAGACCCGTACAAAAGGTTACCCATTTACTAAAACTCATCTAACTTGCCCATCTTACCAACTCTAGACGATAAAGATAAAAGGCGAACTCAAAAATGCAATGAAAGCAAAATCTAACAATATTGATAAAACCGAAAGAATTGCACTCTAAAAAGGTCAATACAAGGGTTCAACAAGGAAACATTCCCCTGTTTTCTTATAAAGATTCATATGAAACAGAAATTAAACTACAAAACATGAGCAAATTCGGACAATTTAGTAATGATTTCGCGTACAGAAGTCACTCGGACACACAATTTGGTAATTATTCCTAATAAACACTATATGCAATGTTATATTCACATACAGGATTACTCATAACTCATAAGCTGATAAGCTAATAAGCATAAACAACATAAACCATAATCCAAATAGGAAAAGATCCATACCTGGCTAGGAATCTGTCGATTATGGAAAACCGAAGAATTTGAAACATTCAAAGCAGCCCCTGGATTCATATGTACATAAATTGAATACTTATTCACATCCTGACCACGAAAAAACCGCTCCCATAACAGCAAAAAAGGAAGAGGCCCTCTTGTCAAGAACATAAAAGCAACCTTAGGAACTCTCTCAAATGGATATTCGGGTTTATCAGGCACTAATGAAGCTCTCCAAAAGAGCTCCTTATCAGTCATTCCATGTGTTAGATTCTTAGGCATTTTGAAGCTATCAATGCTCAAACAATCTTCTTTCTTGCAATCACTAGTACAGTTTCTATCGTCATAACTTACAGTTTTTGAAACACTATTAACATAACTTGGAGAAGGTGCAGCAGAAGATTCATAGTTCATGTAGAAATTATTGGGCTGTGATGTAAAATACCGATCAACATGTGAACTTGAAGTCAAACCGATTATTATGCCCATCACAAAAAGTATCAGAAAGCATAAAAGCTTCATTAATCCAATTGATGAATCTTTAAACACAAATTCATCTTTTTCCCCTCTACCCCTCATCTTATAAGAAAAAAGCTCGATTCTTTACAAGAATAAGATCGAATACTAAACAGGATTTAAAGGGTTGAATTCGAAGACTGAAAAATCCATTCATTCGATCGACATTGTAGTCACGGTATTCAGGTTGGATTCCAGGTATAAGATCAAGGAAACTGGGTCGAGTTCTTGCGATCGATGATTGAGGTTAATGGGCATAAACTAGGGTTTCATAAAGAATTGAAGTATATAATCAAATCTAATCAAATTAGCCCAGATTAGTAGAATTTAAAGGGAATAAGTGTTAGGGTTTATAAAGATTTTAAAAACCCAAAACCATAAACATGCGAAATTGAGTGAATCAAGATCGAAATCGAGCGAAGAGTCAGGGTAGGAAGGAAGAAAACATGAATGTGTAAGGAAATCTAAGGTTTGATTGATGATTGTATTGAAGGAAGAGAGAGAAAGAGATGGGATGAGAGAGAAGAAGAAGAAGAAGAAGTTGATCTAAACTAAAAAACTGTCGACCATCGTATTCCTACATGATCGTGTTTAGATTAAAGACAGACAGCAGAGACGTGGTGTTGTTGTTAGTCCTTTTTTCAATGAAGAAATAATTACACATGAACAAGTTTTTTTTTTTTTTTTAATCTTGTTGCATAAATTTTTTTTTATTTAATAATATCAAAATAATTATTAACATAAATAGATAATCTTTTTATATAAATAGGTCATGATTTCAATTCCTCTTAAACACAGTTGTTCCCTTTTTTTTTCCTTTCTAAACTTTCCACCCTCATTTTACCATTCTTCTATCTTTCCACTTTTTTTCATTTTAATTCGTCATAAGTTTTTTATTTATCCCTTTATTTATTACTAATATTTTTCATAGATTTTATAACAAAGAAATATTTTTTATTTTATTTTCTTCTTTATCGTATTAATTCTTTTATAGCAACATATTGCAATTTAAATTTTTTCCTAAGTTTCGTATTTCAAAATGGTTCAAACAAACTTTATTTAATAACCTTCAAGTTTTATTTAGTAAATCTTTTAACCCTTGAACTTTAATTTAATATAACAATTTATCAAAAACTAAGTTGTTACAAATAAATCTATTCATAAAAGCTAAATTCTTTAATGTTATAATCTTCTAAATGTCTTTTGAAACATAAAAACATTTGAAAAATCTCCTCATACAATATTAATTAATAAAAGGAAAAAGAAACAAAATTACTAACAACAAATTCACATGCATATAAATTACGCGTCATTAATCTACAAACAATCCAACAATTGATCTATAATATTTAGCTTATAATTGTTTATTGACTCCTAAACATTGTTTAGTCTCTAATATAATGTTGAGAATTGCTTTTTTCTTTTACATATAAAAAATTGTACATAAATTGACTAATAGATATGTATTGACATTTTTTGATAAATTATTTTATGTTTTTAGTTCTAAAAATATTTGACATTTACGTCCGCGGCAAAGTGGAAATATATCATTACTAAATCTCAATCATTAATTAAAAAAAAAACTAATGATCAAATCACAATTATTTATTTTTCAAAAATTAAAATTTAATTTTAACTTTATTTCAGTTAAATGATGAGTATCCTTTAATTAATAAATGTTGACTGTCTAAATTCTACAATGATACTAAAGTACACTTAATAAGATTGAAAAGCAAAAGCAAAGAAAGAAATCTTTTAATATAAATAAAAGAAAAATATTAATTTAACAAAATTTATTAGATAATATAAATTATTGGATCTAGATAAACTATTAAAATATTAAATCTTAATCATCTATTTTATAAATTAAAATCAAGTTTTGATTTTTATTGGTTAAAATTGGATTTGATTTTAAATTTAAATTAAATTAAAATTATTTATATAATTTGGTACATACATTCTCTTAAATCCTAAAATATCGTATTTGTTTATCTTAATTTACAAATATCATATTTACATTTATAATATTTTAAATTTTATATTTAACCTAATTCTTAGTTTTGACATTCTAAAATATTATATAATCATTTAAATTATTTTTTAATTATATAAGTCAATAACCTTATTGCCCTTAATTATTACAATAATAATCATTGACTTATACAAGGAATACAATAATGTCTCTTCGTATCAAGATACCAAATTTCTGTTGTCATGTATGCACTCCCTATCTAGTTGACATTTCCACCATCGGTATCAGTGTTGACGTAATTTTATTAATGTTATATAATTAGCTTTTTATAATTATTTAATATCCTTTTTACTGATGATTAATATTTATTATTTTCAAACCAACATATATATTACATGGTCTTTAAATCTAAAAATATGAAACAACTTAAGCGATAAATTTACCTTTTTACATCAATCTAACAGACTAGACTCAGGGACCTTATTACAACACCTATTAATTTGATTTTTTTTGTAACGTAATTTGGTTTATAATCAAACTAGTTTATTGACCCGTACACGTATGGGTATTTCAAAAGTGTATTTAAGATATTAGAATTTTCAAATAAAAATAATACAGTAAATGAAATATCACCTTTGTGATGAGAATATACTAATTTCAAAAAAGTGTCATATTACAATAAAATTTATACCAAAACGTAGATAAAAATGAGATGGTCGTAAATATATAATTATTTTTTCTCTAAACAAAATATATCACAAGTTACTAAACATAATTTATAAAACAACTTATAATTAATTACATTAGTATACAATTTTTATAAAACTCCCTCACATTTTCTTAAAACCCCCTCATATCTTTTATAAAACCCCCTCGCAATTTTCATCCAACCCCCTCCCAATAGATTTAAATTGAATTCAAATTTCTCCAATCGATTTTTAATCTTTCTAAAATTGTTTTGAGAATGGAATAATTTTGAAATTGAAGGTTGTGATTGGTTAATTAAGATTCAATTTATGGTTATTTTTGGAAAATTTGCATGCCTTTTATATATAGATATAGATATTAATATTATCATTACTTTAAACTATTTTATTGACCCGTGTACGCACGAATATTTTGAAAGTGTAATTGAGATATTAAAATTTTCAAATAAAAATAATAAAATAAATGAAATATCACCATAATAAATTTGAAAATGCTCTTAAATCAATAACTAAAAACTTTAAATAGCATATTCAAGTTGATCACTCAGCTCATCACCATAATCCCAAAAAAACTCTGTTGGAACCTAGAGGGGGGTGAATAAGGTTATATCTCCAATTTTTGAAGTTTTTATATTTTACTTGCAATAAACTAAAAGATAGAGTTAGAGAGATATCACCAATCACAAGTTGAACACAATGATTTATAGTGGTTAATGCAAGTATTAACAAACTTGCACTACATCCACTCATTGGCCTCACCCGCCAAGAGTTTGATCCACTAGCTTCTCTCTTTCAAGGTAGAGATAAACCTTTTACACTTCTCTTTTTGTATTTGCAAGAATTAATCTTCAAACTTGCAAATAAGGTAAAGATAACCTTTCTTCACTCTAATTCTAAATGGCTAGAGTTGATCATTACTTCACTCTAATTTGAAAGGCTAGAGTTGATCCTCACTCTATTACAAGATGTATGAAATATAGAAGAAGTAGTTTCTTTTAGAAACCTTTGACTCTTGCTTGAATCTTGAACTTGTAAGTTGTATGAATAATCAAATATATGAGCTTACAAGTGTTTTAGAAAGTATTCTGGATGTTTATGTTTGCTAGAGATGATTAAACACAAGACTTGGATTTGTTTTAAATAAGGAAAAGTTTAAGCCACAAAATCTGTAAGTTGTATATATATATATATATATATATATATATATATATATATGTTTATTTGCACATATGTTAATGTTGCTAGATACAATTATATAAACATATTATATATTTTTGAATTAACAAAAAAAGATTTAAATGGTACTCCTATTTTCCCAACAATCTCCCCCTTTTTGTTAAAGACAAAAATTTATAATTTGTGAAAAAATTGTATATATAACTTTAACATGTTAACATGTGCAAATATAAATGTCCATATATATACCTTCTCCCCCATTTTTGTTTTATCAAAAATGACTCCCCCGTGAAATGTGCTCCCCCTGAAATGTGCTCCCCCTTGAGGAGAACTCCCCCTTGAATGTAGAACTCCACTTCTTGAAATCTATAGAATTGTAAGTAGAAACTACCAAGGTCTTACCAAGGAGGGCGAGCATAATCATTCAATTTACGCAATATTCAATCAAGTAACCCATGAACACAAGCTAAAAGAGATAGATACATAAAGCATACATAATCAAAGCAGTAGCATTGTGCATGCATCATTAAATTCATAATAAAAACCATTAGAGAGCATATGTAATTGTTCGAAAAATACAAAACCCAAAACAATTGTTTTAAAGCATTACAAATAAATGTTAAAGTGTTTAAAGAACACAATCAAGTAAGCAAGAGATCATCGCTGAGAAGGTTCTCCACCATCTGTCCCGGTATTGCATTTGATAGCATTCATGATTGCCCGCAACATCCCCTTGATGCCTTTGACCTCCTTTTGTAAGGACCGATGCTCATTGCGCAATTCGTTAATATTGCGATTTAAAGCCGCAATCCTTTCATCAGTAGAACCCCCAACCAAGCCATAATCTAGTGTCAGTCTACTCTCTACCTCTGTATCTCCTTCATCCTCCTCAAAGAATATTTCAATGTCTTCCTCCGTGTCATGGGAGGAGGAATGTGCCCTCTTCTTCCCTTTTCGGGAATGTGAGTCCATCTTGCAGAGAGTAGCAAGATCGATGGGCAAGGAAGTACCCGGAGATGGGTTGAGATGAGGAAGGTTAGGAAGTTGTTGAAAAAGGAGCGTAAGAAGTCGTCTATATGGAAGATCCCGACGACTGGAAGGAAGACCAACCATCCTTTTTGCAAGGATGTATGCGATGTTGATCTCAGAACCTGATTTGAAAGCATGAAGTAGAATGGCCTGAGTGACACTGATTTCAGAGTGATGCCCGGATTTAGGAAAGATGTTGGAGTCAATCACTTTATTCCACACATTGCACTCATTGAGTAGATCCTTCCCTAAGATGTTGGTTTTATCACGAGGGACAGTAGAATGGCAAATGGACCCCTCTTATTTCCTCCATGGTAAAGGCCGATGGGAGGTGGTTTAGGCTGTGGGAGTCATGGTAAAACTTCAACCCGGCGTATGGAACTTGCAATATATCACCGAATTGAGCAAGAGTGAAAGCAAACTCTTGGGTGGCAATTGTAAAAGTGATCAAATCGTTATCTTCATCATACGCATAAGAGGCGTAGAACTCACGAATCCGCCTTGGGAAAATGTTGTTTGGGAGTCTAAGGAAGATTGACCAATGCATTCTATCAAAAGAGGATTGTAAATTGAATTGTTGTAGGTGGGAGGGTACGACCAAGCGTCTTTCATTAATTGGGCGCTTGTTTAGGCTTGTCATGATGTCCCTTTGAGAGGGAGTTGCGGAACGAGAGGCAGAAGTCTTTTGGCGAGGCATGATGATCTAGTAATGCAATAATTCGTACATTAAAGATAAATGAGTTTAATGAAGAATAGTAAGCCTAGTGTGTGTCTATCGTGCAACAGATGTTCATACAAACTTGTCATGGCACCAAAGACAATAAATTATTTTTACAAAATGATGACAAGAAGATGATAATTCAATATATATGGAGCATATTTAAAGAGTATAGTCAATAGATAGAACAAACTCTATAGTAACATGTCCATACATTGTGTGTGTCCTAAATGTGAGAAGATTTTATGAAAATAATGAATCATGTGATTACTAGTCTTAGTTATACTATAATAGGCCTAAATAAAATTAATTTGCAAATTAAAAATCAAAAAATAAATTTTTTTTAAAAAATTCTAGCAAGCTCACGGTTTTACCACGGTTTCAGCTGTGGTTCGACCGTGAAGCTGCTGACCAGTGTCACATACGAATAGTGTGGCGACGGTTTTTCGCACGGTCGACCGTATATCGACCGTGGTTGACCTGTTCGAAATTTTGTCGTTTCTGTTTTAGCATTTTAACATTACTTTTATTGCATATAATATATCACAGATCTATGCTTTAATCATAATATTGTCATAACTCTACATCCCACACCCGCATCCAAGTACTTCAAGTTTTTACCCCAAAAAAAAAATTCAAAGAGAGAAAAAAAATCCTAAAATCACATGAGTTTTTGTGTAAAAATGACATCCTAATGAGAAAGAGAGCAAGAATGGTGAAGAAATATATCTTTAGAGAGGAAGTTTTCGTGAAGGGGAGGGTAACCCGAGAGAAAGCCGAGAAGAAGATGTAGAAATCCCAAATTTCCACCGTGGATATTCCGAAAGTAGCTTTGTAGAAGCAACAGCAGCTTCAATCTTCAGGTACTCCTTGATTTTGTTTGAAATTTTGAAGAGAAAATCACCCTTTTGAGCTCCAAAAACGGGTATGGCGGCTAGGGTTTGAGAGAGAGAGAGAGTTGAAATGGTAAAGTGAAGAGAGGAGAGAGAAAGAGGGCTTAAATAGGGTTGTCTTCGTCAGGTACCCGACGGTCGATGCACGGTCGACCGTGTATCGACCGTATGTTCCTTTCACATTTTGCCTTATACTGGACAGTGAACCCACGGTCGATTCACGGCTTCGACCGTGGTTCGACTGTGAACATTCTGAAAATTGATTTTTGGCATTTTTCATACAATCATGCATAATTTTCTAAGGTACATGCTCCATCATTCCTAAACCAAGTTTCAATAGATCAAATGTTTCTTTCTTAAGTGTTTTAGTGAATATATCCGCAATATTTTCACATGAATCAACTTTTTCTAAGCTAATGTTACCTTTTTGCACATTATCCCGTAAGAAATGATGTCTAATATCAATATGCTTAGTTCTAGAATACAAAACAGGATTTTTACTTAGGTCTATAGCACTTTTGTTATCACACATAATAGGAATATCACTTAAGTGTACCTCATAATCCAATAAGGATTGTTGCATCTATAGTGCTTGGGCACATGCTTTTCCTGCGGCTACATATTCGGCCTCGGTTGTTGATAGAGCCACGGATGTTTGCTTCTTTGAAAACCATGAAGTAAGGCAATATCCAATGAATGCACATACTCCACTTGTACTTTTTCTATCCAAGTAACATCCTCCAAGATCCGAATCCGCATAACACGTGATGTCAAGTCCACCCATCTTTGGATACCACAATCCTAAATTGATTGTTCCCTTTATATACCGGAATATTCGTTTAACGATCTCATAGTGTGATTTCTTGGGATTTTCCTGAAAACGTGCACACACACAAACACTATACATAATATCGGGGCGACTTGTTATTAGATAAAGCAAGCTCCCGATTAAACCACGATATTTAGTAGTATCAAATACTGCACCTTCTTCATCAAGTGTCAAGTGTGTGTTTGTGGCCATAGGAGTGTTCATAGGTTTCACATTCTCAAAATTAAACTTCTTAAGCATATCCTTGATGTACTTGGTTTGGCTAATGAATGTACCATCTTCATATTGTTTTATTTGAAGACCAAGAAAGTAATTTAATTCACCCATCATGCTCATTTCAAACTCATTATGCATCATAGTTGAGAATTCATCACATAAGTATTGACATGTTGATCCAAAGATAATATCATCCACATAAATTTGCACAAGTAATAAATCATGCTTTCTTTTCTTAGTAAACAAGGTGTTATCAACTTTTCCCATGACATAATCATTCTTCAACAAGAATGATCTTAATCTATCATGCCAAGCTCTAGGTGCTTGCTTAAGGCCATATAATGTTTTTCTAAGTTTATATACATGAGATGGGTTAATTAGATCTTCAAATCCGGGAGGTTGACATACATAGACTTCCTCTTTTATAAAACCATTTAGAAAAGCACTTTTGACATCCATTTGATATAGTTTAAAATCATCGGCACATGCATAAGCAAGTAGAATCCTAATGGATTCCAATCTAGCAACCGGGGCAAATGTTTCATCATAATCTATCCCTTCTTGTTGATTGTATCATTGGGCAACTAGTCTAGCCTTATTCCTAGTAATGACTCCATTTTCATCAATTTTGTTTCTAAACACCCATTTGATTCCAATTATGGTATGACCACTAGGCAAAGGTACTAAGTCCCACACTTGACTTCTAGTGAATTGATTTAATTCCTCTTGCATTGCCATTACCCAATTTTCATCTTTGATTGCTTCCTTAATGTTCTTGGGTTCTATGTGTGATACAAAGGCAAAGGAGTTGTTAAGGTTTTGGGCTTGAGATCTAGTGAGTCTTTGGTTTAGGTCTCCTATAACTTGAGTTATTGGATGGTTCCTATTTTCCCTAATCTCATTTTGTTCACTAGTGATCTTATTATCTACTATAGGGTTTTGGTCAATAGGTTTATCTAATTCAACCCTAGAGAGTTGTGTTTCTATGGCTTCTTCTTCTAGTTTGTCATTATTCACTAAAGGTTGAGTCTTAGGTGGTGGAGACTCATCAAATGTGACATTAAGAGATTCCTCCACAACCTTCCTCCACAACCATAGTGGATTTGTTTAATACTCTATAGGCTTTGCTATTTAGAGAGTATCCTAAGAAGACACCCTCATAGGATTTTGGGTCAAACTTGGTCAAATAGTCTTTGGTGTTAAGGATAAAATACTTACTACCAAATACTCTAAGATGTCCTAAGGAAGATTTTCTACCATTAATGATCTCATAAGGTGTTTTGTTTAGCATTGGTCTAATCAATACTCTATTTAGTATGTATGTAGCTGTTGAGACCGCATCGCACCAAAACTTTTGAGGAATTGATTGTTCATTTAGCATTGTTCTACTCATCTCTTGTAAGGTTCTATTTTTCCTCTCAACTACCCCATTTGATTGAGGAGTGCGAGGAGCTGAAAAATTATGAGAAACTCCATGTTTATCACAAAATGCTCCAAATTGCTCTTCATTATCAAATTCTCTACCATGATCGGTACGAATTGAAATAATCGTACAACCAAATAGGTTTTGAATTTTCTTTCCTAGAATTTTAAATTTGTCAAAAGCTTCATTTTTTGTTTTCAAAAAGGATGTCCATGTATATCTAGAAAATTATCTACAACAACTAGTGTGTAGAAGTTTCCTCCATAACTTTGGATTGATGAAGGCCCAAAAAGATCCATATGCAAAAGCTCAAGACATCTCTTAGAGGATATGATATTTTTAGACTTATGAGATGAATGCACTTGCTTACCTATCTTACATGCATCACAAATATGATTTTCAAATTTCACAATAGGCATATCTCTAACAAGTTCACTACTAGACAATTTATGTAATAATCTCATGTTAGCATGTCCTAGTCTTCTATGCCACAAAGTTGATTTATCAATAATAGATGTAAGACATACTTGAGTGTTAGGATTGTCACCAAGTCTACATGTATAAAGTCCATTTCTTCTAACACCTTTTACAAGTACATGATCATCTTTGCATATTACACTTTCATGCTTGGAAAATATAACATTTAAGTCCTTATCACATAATTGACCAACACTTATCAAATTATAAGCTAGACCATTAACATGCTCAACATTTGTAAATTTAATATTGTCATGAAAGATGTTACCTCTACCAAGCACCTTTCTTCTTAGATTGCTCCCAAACACAACATGACCTCCATCATACTCTTTGTATGAAGTGAAGAGTTCTTTATTTCCGGTCATGTGTTTTGAGCAACCACTATCAAGTATCCATTCATGAGACTTAATTTCATTTTTTTTTTGCACGCCTACACATATGGAATAATTATTCAAGCTTGTGGTACCTAATGTTTCATGGGTCCGGGATGGTTAGTATCAAACACTCCTACTCTAATCCACCTTTCAGTAATCTTGAGACCTTTATGATACCATGTGTTCAAAGAATTAGAAGTTTTGATGAAATGTTTTGGTCTTTGAACAACATTTGATTTAGGTTTCTTGAATCCAAGTCCATGTCTTATAGTTGGAGTGTAAAACCTTTGTACTTGTTCATCACTTGCAACTTTTGGTTTACAAGTGGAAGAACTAGAGCCAAGTGACAAATTTTGAAATCTTGAAAAAATCAAGTGGGCCGACGGTTTTACCACGGTATCGACCGTGGTTCGACCGTGAACCTCCTGGATTTTTTCTTTCCCTTTTTCTTTCACAAATTGGATTTGTGTCACATGGCTCTTAGGCATGTTGTTTGAAAAACTTGAGAAGCCAAGTCCACCTTTATCATTTGATGATTTTTGGATTTTTAGCATTTCATCTAACTTATGTGTGCTTTCTTCAAATTTTGACAAGGTGGAGTTGTCAAAGTTTGTCTTTAGCTTGGAGATGGATGAGGAGTAACTTGACTTTGTAAATATTTAATAGTCAAGTTTAACTTTTCAATTTCCTTTTTCAAGTTTTTGTTTTCAACTTTTAGTTCCTCATTTTTATTAAGTATTTGAGAGCTAAAGTCACACAACTTATCATATTGGTCATTATCACTATAATAGCTAGAGTCGGATTGTACCTCACTTGTCTTAAAGGCCATGAGACATGTTTCCTCCTTGGTGTCATCTTGATTTTCATCACCACTATCACTCCATGCTCCTCCTATGAATGCTTTATGGTTTTCTCTCTTCTTTGATGCAACTTTTGGACAATCACCAATGAGGTGTGAAGAGTCACCACATCCATAACATTCCCTAGAAGTCTTTTTGTCCTTCTTGACGTCAATGCCTTGTTTGTATTTTCTAGGATCAAATGGAGCCTTTACATGTTTGCCTCTTCTTTTGAAGAACTTCTTGAAGTTCCTCACCATCATGGCATATTCTTCATCATCTTCACTATGTGCTTCTTCTTCCTCATCACTTGAGGATTCCATGACATGCTTGGCTTTGAGAGTGATTGATTTTGATTTTTCTTTCTTAAGCTTGGCTATTTCATCATCTTTTTGCATGATTACTTCATACACCTTGAGGTTTCCGATTAGCTCATCCATTTGAAGTAGGCTTAAATCCTTTGATTCTTCAATGGTCAATGGAGAGCCGTAAGAAACTTTCTCACAATTTTCTTATTAGTATAAGTAGTCACAAGTGACTTGAGACTAGTGACAATAGTATTGAATTTTGAGAAAGCATTATCGATGTTCATATCTTCAAGAATTTGAAATTGCTCATATTGTTGTACAAGCAATTCAATCTTGTTGTCTAAGACTTGAGCATTTCCTTGGTGTGTTATGACAAGAGATTTCCAAATTTCATTTGCACTTTCCAACATGAATATTCTTTCATACTCTTTTCTAGGTAAAGAGTTGTACAAGATAAGTTTTGCTTCAAAATTCTTGAAAACTTTTTTCTTGTCATTTTCATCCCATTTATCTTTTGAAGAAGGAATTTGTGAATCGGTTTTGATGTCAAATATTTTTGGTACATGATCTCCGCTTTCAATGATTTCCCAAAGGTCAACATCTTTAGCTTTGACATATGTCATAAATCTTTGTTTCCAAAAACAAAATCCTTCTTCTTCAAGAAGTGGAGGTCTAACCATGGAATTCCCCTCTACAAAGTTCAATCCCATTTTTAACTCAAACAATTTTTGAAAAATATTTGTATACGTATTAAAAAAAACTTTTCAAAAATAATCAAGAGCAACTTGCTCTGATACCAATTGTTGGAACCTAGAGGGGGGTGAATAGGTTATATCTCCAATTTTTGAAGTTTTTATATTTTACTTGCAATAAACTAAAAGATATAATTAGAGAGATATCACCAATCACAAGTTGAACACAATGATTTATAGTGGTTCATGCAAGTGTTAACAAACTTGCACTACATCCACTCCTTGGCCTCACCCGCCAAGAGTTTGATCCACTAGATTCTCTCTTTCAAGGTAGAGATAAACCTTTTACACTTCTCTTTTTGTATTTGCAAGAATTAATCTTCAAACTTGCAAATAAGGTAAAGATAACATTTCTTCACTCTAATTCTAAATGGCTAGAGTTGATCCTTACTTCACTCTAATTTGAAAGGCTAGAGTTGATCCTCACTTCACTCTAATTTGAAAGGCTAGAGTTGATCCTCACTCTATTACAAGATGTATGAAATATAGAAGAAGTAGTTTCTCTTAGAAACCTTTGACTCTTGCTTGAATCTTGAACTTGTAAGTTGTATGAATAATCAAATATATGAGCTTACAAGTGTTTTAGAAAGTATTATGGATGTTTATGTTTGCAAGAGATGATTAAACACAAGACTTGGATTTGTTTTAAATAAGGAAAAGTTTAAGCCACAAAATCTGTCCAGACTGTCTACGGTCGAACCAAGGTCGACCGTGAGTCGACCGTCGGCCTACTGGACAGCTTTGTGCTTTGTGAGTGCTAGACCACTTTTCTTGAGCCATGTATAAAAGTTCCTTGATTTATGTAATTGGTCATTCTTGAGCATTGCACAATATTAGAAAATGATTTGTTTTCTTTTGATAAAGTCCTTGTGTTTAATACAAGTTTTATAAAATGTTTCTTAAATTTATATAAAAGTTTGTATATAGTTTATTATATAAAAACTTAAAACTTGTTTTATATATTTATTTTGTAAGCTCATATAAATCAAACTTATCCATGTATGTATCTTCGGTGAAGACTTCGTCTTGAACGTTGATGGCGCTTTATCTTGGACGATTTGGAGTTTGACGATTTATATGATTTAATTTGTAACAAATTAGATACAAATAATTATTTGCTTTATATATATATATATATATGTTTATTTGCACATATGTTAATGTTGCTAGATACAATTATATAAACATAATATATATTTTTTAATTAACAAAAAAAGATTTAAATGGTACTCCTATTTTCCCAACAAACTTACTCAGCTAAACAAAGATTAAATACCTTTTATATATAGATATAGATAGATAGATAAAAATAGATATAGATATAGATATAGATATAGATATAGATATAGATAGATAGATAGATATAGATATAGATAAATAGATAGATAGAAGATAGATATAGATATATAGATAGATAGATAGATAGATAGATAGATAAATATAGATAAATAGATAGAAGATAGATAGATAGATAGATAAATAGATGATATAGATTTTTGTATATTCAATTTTTTATTGTTACGTAGTAATGTTTCTAGCCTCTTACAAACTAATTTAAATTAGATTTAAAATAATTTAAATAAACAACTGTTGACACTTCCAAAATTTAAAATAAATTAAACAAAAACCTCAAATTATTAATAAGAACCTAACATTTTATACCAAAAATGTAGAACAAAAGCTTTAAAGTTATACACTTCACATCCAAGGATTAATGCTACTAACTTTTGAGGTCATTATTTTTGTCACCATCCGAGTTATTTGATCAACTCTAAAGAATTTTGACTATGTAATTCACTAACTTTCATTTTAGATAACACAGTAACACTGACAGTTAGTTTCTTTTAATGTTGATTCATTCATAAGAACATATCCATAGTCAATATTTGAGAATAAACATTATAATTCTCATTAAACTTAAATAAATAGAGTTTACACACAGGCCTAAACCATAAACCAATATAACGGGTCTACAAACTATATAAGTACTATATAAACTTATAAATATAAACTTATAAATATAAACTGGCTAATAATATTATCACTGTCATCACTAACAATTATAGCACTATCATTAACCTATCACTAACACCATGTTGTAATAACTACCAATCACTACTATCACAAGGCAGCGGTGGGCTTAAGGGTAGTAATTTTTAGTATGCTATATTGCTAGTATGTAGTCATGTACGTACATTGATCAGGGTTATAACTTATAAGGAAATCAATAATCTTTAAAAACTAAACCTCATGTCTCAGACTCTCGTCTCTGCTCCCCAAGGACCTCTATTCCTCAAAGGTCGACCTTAGTCAGTAATCTCATACGACCATTGATTTACCCTACTTGGCTAGTTTGCTCCTCCTATTTGGCCATTCATCTAACAATCAAGAGAGGGATTCAAAGGTTGTTGGCTTGTTGTCTTGTTCAAGGATCAAAGACGGTAGAGTGTGTTGTGTGCTACTTTTGTTCTAATATGAATGCGATTTAAGTAATTAAGGGCACCTTACACCTATCACAAGGGCAAAGGCGATTCAAGGTATCAAGGGTTACAAGGGAACTGATTATAGTGTGATATACCAACGACTTATTCTTATTTATCTCTTGTACCGATTCAAAGAATCAATGTCAACAAGGCACCGATCATATTAATTTCAATCTTTTGCTTTTATAGTTTGCTTAGTTCTTGTATTTTTTTATTATTATTTACGTGAATATATATAAACCAATTATTTGTTTAGCGAGTTTTCAAATTTCTTTGTCAAATGTACATGTACCATCTTTTAATGTAAATAAAAGACTAACTTCAATAATATCTATTAGATAACTCTAATTATTAGATTTAGATAAAAAATTTAATTATCAAATTTTAGCCATCTATTTTGATAAAAATTAAAAATCCAATTTTGACTTTTCTTGGTTAAATTAGATTTAATTTTGACTTTAATATAAATCAAAATTATTAAAGATAATTTTATACACATCATTCTTAAACACTAAAATATTGTATTTGTCCATCTTAATTTATAAATATGGTATTTACCCTTTATAATATTTTAAAATATCATATTTAATCAAATTTTTAGTATAATCATCCTATCCTAATATATTATATAACTAATAAATGCTTAACCCTATTGCTCTAACTGTTATAATAATGATCAATAAGTTGTACAAGAAATACAATCACGTCTCTTTTATCATGATGCCATGTTTCTTACGTTGCGTCGGCGTCTCTATCATTTGTCTGAGTGTTATCGTTATTTGTCGCTATTTTTTTAAAAATTTTGATAACCATAGCCCTTAGGGCTCTGGATAAAAATAAAAATAAATTAATTTTAATTTTAAAAAATGGTAATCTTGTTTCATGTATGGAAGGTTGAAAACAAATTAAAAAGAAATCATAAAATATATGGAAAGTTAATTATGAACACATGAGTTGTGATTTTTTTTATTTTTAAAAAGTGAAATTACCTTTTTTGTTCTTATCCACAGCCCTAAGGGCTATGGTTATCATCCTCCTTTTTTACAATTTTTATTTTATTCGTGTTTTTATTATTTAATATTTATTTATTAATACTTTATATTTATTATTATTTAAACCTAACTATGTATTATACAGACATTTAATCTAATCTAATATGTTATATATCAGTAATAGATCATTAAAGAGTATGTATATGTTATTGTTCACTAATTATTAACTAGGGTTAGCATCTTACATTTAAGGATACATTCTTTATTAGTTTGGGATAGATAAAAGGTGATATGACTACCACACTACTTGAAATTGAGATGAGATGCGTGTTTGCTTTGGACCACAAGGGCATAGTTTGTGATGTTCTTGATCATCTTTTAGTCATGTGTATTTGTAGTTTATTTTTCTTTTATTCTTTTAAAATATCATAGTGTTATTATTGTCGAGTAATGTCTTATATTGGACGGAAAGTGACTTTGTAATATAATTTATAACTGTCATGGGCTACTTCTCTCATAATCAATTGGTTTTGAGTTAGAACCCCACAAACTTACATGGTATTAGAGCAAGGTTCACCCGTGGTTGGTAAAAGGTCACATGGACCTCACTTAACCCATAAGTATCTACGTGTTAGATGTAAAAAAAAGTCACACATGAGGGGGCATGTTGAATAATGTCTCACATCGCACGAAAAGTGATTTTGTAATCTGTTTTATAAGTGTCATGAGTCACTTCTCTCATAACCAATTGGTTTTAAGTTGAACCCTAAAAACTTACAATTATTAATATTCAAGGATTGATGATACACATGCGATAATATATAAGATATCATCTTATTGCACATGCTTTTAAAGTAAAGATAGATGTACAAATTTAGTTAAGCGTTTTGAATGAAACTTTATGCAAATATTCAAAGGCTAAGAAACTTACACAAGAAAATTGACATTTATAACTTTTTGTTATTCTACTTGAGCCCTTCCATTATGGGTCCCCATAGTCAATTCCCTATAGCAGAACAAAGACGTTTGAGAAATTAAGAACATTCCTCGCAATCATACAAATTGTGTAAATGAAGTCTAGAACCCATTTGTCTTCAAATGGGTTTGTTAAGGGTATGAATATGGGACCCACAAAATTTGGAGCGACCCTACGCAAATCAGAATAGCAACCAATCAGCTCAAACAAATATCGTCATCTCTTTTCCTGTTCCTTTTTGACTAAAAGATAGTATAACATGAACCAAGTATTTATTTTACCTAGTTGGTTTAGTACTAGTCTCGAATATTAATTTTACAATATTTAAAGTATCGAGTACTGGACGGAAAGCTATAATTCGGTACCTGTTCCGGTTCCAATACGATTCAGTGTTTCCGGTACCCATACTCACCCCTAGTCATGTATCATGCCAAAAAACAATAGCCATTCCATTCGTTCAAGAGAAATGAGTAGAAATGCCAAGTTAGACCCATTGATATACAAACAAACCAATTGAGTAAAAGCTAAATTTTATTTAACTAATATCAAAATAGGGCGAGAGGTTCAAATGGGTAGAAAGTCTTTGAAGTGTTGTTTTCAGACGCATGGGACCTTCTAATTCATTTTATGTTTCTAAAAATAGTTTATCATTCTAATAATGTATATTGTAATCATTTGTAACTTGTGATTTATAAAGTTAAGAAAAGAAGAATAGTGTTTATGTGATTTAGCTCGTTTTTACCATAAGAACATTTATAAAAAAATGATATATTTTTCTAATTTTTTTTCTACATTATTCTTTTTTTTTAAACAACTAAATATTATGGAATTAAAAAAATAAGTTTTTTTCAAGAAGACAGGTCTTCAAGTAGAAGAAGAAGTCATTGTTACAGTGGTATATATTACCCAACCCCAATTTATGACCCACGAGCGTTAATGAATCACCCTGAGTTTAGTACGATTAGAAATCCAAATATAATTCTCATATTTATTTAATGTTTGACATGTGTCATGCATTAATTTTTTTTTATCATATCATCTCTTGATTTTGACACTTGTCTTGATCAAGTGAATAAACAAGGTATTATGAATAAAACTTGTTAGACAATAAAATAAAATGATTATAAAAATCTTGTGGGACAACAAGACTTGAATCCACCTAACCTAATACTACCCCCGTCCCATTTTTATTATCCAGTTTTTGACTTTTTAAAAGTTTTTTTTTTTCAACATTGACCTTAAATATTTTTTATTTTTGTTAAATTTTATATAACACAAACAAAAATATTTACGGTCAAATTTGAAAAAGAAACACTTTAAAAAATCAAAATTGGACAATAAAAATGAGACGAAGGAAGAAGTAAATATACACTAATACTATTCATAAGAGAACTTAATCCATAATTTTATAGTGCAGCTAAACACCAAAATTTCACTAAGCTATAATCTGTTTGGTTTAAACGGACTATCTTATAAACCATTATTTAGAGCAAAAGAATTCCAGCTCGGTTTGGCTTCCAGGAGTCCAGGTCGAGGCCCATCCTCATAATGCAAGTGTATCTTAAAATATTTCTAAAATCAAACATTATAAATCTATAATTTTATAAGATAAATATTATTACGTATAAGAATCATACACTATTAAATATGGATTTATACATAATACATATACACATCACATAGTGCGGTCTTTAAGGGTTTATTTACAAAGATAAATAATCTTCAAGACTAATTTGATAAATTTTATTGAACGATCTGAACCATTAATGAGTTTTTTAAAAAAAAATCTGAACCATTCATGTAAAAAATATTTAATCTTGACTATTCATCTACTTAAAATCAAAAAATCAACTTTGACTTTTTTGAGTCAAAATTATTATAGATAAATTCATAAATGCCCTTATTCCACCTTAATTTACAAATATCATATTTACCCTTTATAATATTTCAAAATATCATATTTAACCAAATTTTTAGTTTTGTCATTATAAAATATTTTATAATCATTTTAAATTCCATTTTAATTATAACTAATAACGCTTAACTTTATTACCCTTAATTGTAACAATAATGATTGATGACTTATATAAGAAATATAATAACAATAATGTTTGATGATTTATATAAGAAATACAATCACATCTCTTTGTATCATGATATTACGTTTTTGTCGTCATGTCTGCCCTCTCACTCGTGTCAATGTTTCCACCGCTGGTTAGAATATGTCTTCATTTTTTAAAATTCCCATTTAATTCACATTTTACTATTATTTAATATTTTTTTATTAATGTTTAATATTTATTATCTTTTAAATCAGTTCGTGTATCACACGGACGTGGTAAAAACAAAATCTTATTATCTCCGAGACTTGTACAGTCTTAAAGATTATGTTTTTGGTAATCGTTCAATCTATAGCACGGACTATTATTTTTAATATGTTTTATATTATATTATATTATATATATATATATATATATATATATATATATATATATATATATATATATATATATATATAGAAGGCCTAATATTACTCCTCTTAGCGCCGGCTTCACAATTCAACCATTGCTAGTTCGCCACTTCGTTTGCTTAGAGCCCTGGACGCCTCGATTGTTTGGTTTGATAATTTTGAACTTTGATGCATCGATTGCTTCTTGACGCTTCAAACAATCACCATCGATTGGAAAACAATGAAAGTGAAACATCCATTGTCGATCATTGAAGGGTCGAGTGTCACCATCGCTGATTGGACCGATAGCCGATAATCTAACCGATTGTCAATTATTCACATTGTTGTGTTAGTCTACTTTAGTGATCTACTGATTTTAGTTTGATATGTATAATATCTTAAATTTATTTACTATTATTTTTCAATCGACACATATAACTAATATTACTATATGTATATATCAATTGGCAAAAAAGATTCCCATTTTTTCATGATAAACTTAAGGGTACTTTAGTAAATTTATCATTTTATTATGAGATATGGATTTATCATGAGATATATGCATGTGATGGTGTCATGCATCTACATGTATATTAAATTTTAGTCTTTCAATGAAACACATTAGGCATACATACATACATAAATATGCATAACTTCATAATCTATATAACATTATTTAGCAAAAAGAATTAAAAAAAGATTAGTATATATAATTTGAAGCAACTCACTAATCTATCTATTTTTCTTCCCAATTTGGGATTTTATGGGTATTTTGTTTATCTGACTAATAAAATTTGATCTAAAGTGTAATTTAATACGTTATTAACGAGTCTATTATATAACGTATGTGGTAAGTGTAGTCATTACATTTTTGGTTCAAATTATATATTTGACAATATGTAGGTTTAAAAGTAGGTTTATAAGGTATGTGAATTTTGCTGTAAAAAATGTATAGTTTAATCCTGACGTGTAGCGCGGGTAAGTTAAAACCTAGTTGGTTATCAACTATAGGCTTTTTATAATAAAGCCATAGAACAAGATGTTGATTGCTTCTTCTCAAGATGAATTTTTTTGAAGAGTAATTAATTTCTAATCGCTTACAAGCTAGTCATTCCTATCAACAAATCCTTTATGCCACGTTTGTTATGCAAGAATAAGGGAAGGAAAGAAATGCCCCATTTCATTCCTTTATTAAAAGTTTGTTTGTTTGAGATACTTAAGTAATCACATTCCTTCACTTTCATTCCATCTACTATCCCTATCTTTTTTTCATTCAATTCCTTTACTAGATAATAAATGACCATTATGCCCTCTAACTAACCCACAACAATCATAGCCCATTCCTTCACGATCGTTGTAGCCCATTCCTTCACGATCGTCGATCTCCCAGACCATTATCGTTCCTGCTTCTTTGACATAGTCATCCCTTTTTCTTATTCTAATCTGATCATGAGTAGATTGTGTTTTCGTAGCTTTTATTTACTAAACTTTGTTGTCAAACCTATTATAATGATTTCGATTGTGGTTTCATATTTGGTGTCTTTACATATATAATGTGGTACATATATATTTTTTGTTACATATATATTAGTGATAATCTCGTAGTTTTTGATATTTATCAATTTTTAAAAAATGTGTAAAGTATATATTTAAAATAAATATTTATATATGAAATTATTTAAATTAGTTATATCTATTTTTTAATACAGGGATATATTGGTCATTGTTTATTTATTTTATTTCATTCCTATGTTTATTTCTCCTTACCAAACATACTGCAGTAATGATTCATTCTATTCCGAGGAAGTAACCAAACATACGTATGGAATGGTAATAAACTATTACATTCCTTTGCCCATTCCATTTCTTTGTTCATTTCATTCCTTTGTTCATTCTATTTCCTAAAAAACATTATTCCTCTCGCCAAAAATTTCTCATAATTAGATATATTTTGTAATTTAAGACCCCTTTTAAGTTTTTGCGTGATTAATTAATATTTACAAATTAATTATTTTAATCTTTAACTTTATATTTCTATATAATTTAGATTAATATTATATATTATTTGTAATTATAT
Source organism: Pulicaria dysenterica (assembly GCA_947179395.2). NCBI lineage: Eukaryota > Viridiplantae > Streptophyta > Magnoliopsida > Asterales > Asteraceae > Pulicaria > Pulicaria dysenterica. Next base: position 34,433,495 of record OX359296.1, on the reverse strand, counting down.
ATATATTGTAATTTAAGGGCCTCGTTTAAGTTTCCGTCTGATTAATTGATATTTGCAAATTAATTGTTTAATCTTTAACTTCATATATATTTTAGATTGATTTTATATATAAATATTTTTAGGTGTTTTTCTTTAGCTTTATCACAAGCTTTGAAGTTATGCATGAACTAAGACCAATGGCATCATGCCATCATTAATTTGCCTAGTTATGCATGGAATGCCTCCTCACACATGGAAGGCTAATAGTCCTAATACTATCACGAATGGTGACCACACTTAATTATTACCATCACGCACACTAAAGTGAAAGTGATATGACTTAAAACACACACTAAAGTGAAAATGATATGACTGAAAAAATAAAAGGATAAAAAAATTGTGAATGATACGATAAATCGATATTCTCTGATAGTTCAATCTGAAGAAGAGTCCGAATCAAAGAATCTTTATTAAAAGGGGTCTCACTTGTACTCGTGATAGATTATGTACTTAAAACAAAATAACAAAAACAATATATTACTACTGGAAAAAGTTCTTGCGAGAACCATTCTTAGTGTGAGAACCGCGAGAACCAATCTAAGCCGTCCAATTCTTCCTCCTTCAATGTCATTGCCCACCCATGAATTCCTCACATGCACCCTGCCACACTCTATCCCTTCACGCTCACCATCCATGAAACTTCCCATATCCAAGGAACGGCCGAGATTGGTTATCGCGGTTCTCGCACTAACAACGGTTCTCGTATGAACCCTCCCCACTACTGGAAAAAGTTCTTGTCATTTTCATGTAAACCGCTAGATACTAGATTTTTGCCAAGCACACATATAAGGATGATGATTGTGATAAATTTGTGACAAATTTTAATTGTTTTTTAATTGGAAGTTATAATAACATTCATTTCATTATAGAGTTGTGATTATTGGTTTTAAGCTTATAATGTCATTATTTCATCAGATAAGTTTAATTATTAGGATTTGAAAGTTAAAAAGTTACTTTTAAATGAATAAGTGAATTTATGTTTGTGACTTTGTGAGTTTATAAAATTTATTATGTATTTGTTTTTATGTTTTTAAAAGTATTTACAAGTATGAAAAGTTGTTATAAATCATGTTAAATTTTTAATAGTAAATATATGTGTTTGAAGTTTCAATATCAATTAAGGATCCGATTTGTAAAAAGGAAGTACGAAATTGACCCTCTGACCATATCTTGGGCTGCACCAGGATGTATTGGAGATTTAGTGGAGATGTGGCCTAACCTGTGTAATAAGAAGTGGACTAGGAAGGTGTGGATATGTTTTATATAGTGTGTTGTGGACCATATGGTTGGAGAGAAATAATATAGTGTTAACAACAAGCGTGTGAGTGTGGAGAGGTTAATTGTTTTGGTTTGGCTAAGAATAGGACGGTGGTGCTTTGCGAAATGGCCAATAGTGGCCGGGTCATCTCTGGATATGTGTATAAGACCGATAGAGGTTTTAAGGGGGATAATTTGATGACATGGGTAAGTAGTGATAATAATGGGTTGAGTAAAGAGGGTTTAGTATTGTTCACGTATGGGTCGGTGCGTAGTGCGGTGGGTGCAACGGGTATTGGGGGAGTCTTTAGGAGAGGCATGAATGGTGCAATCATGGGTGCCTTCTCAAAACCTATCTGGATGTGTAGTCCGTTAGTAGCTGAATTGGAAGCGGTTTATTATGGCCTCTTGGTGCTTAGGAGCAATAAAGCTTTGTGTAATGATGATATCTTGGTCTTACTGATTCGGAATTAGTGAATAAGATTGTAAATGGCTTTGAGGATCCGCCTCAAGGGGTGGGTGAGGTCTTATGTAGAATTAGAGGGCTTATCAAGGCGGGTGGCGGTTTTGAAAGTCGATTTGTTCCTAGGGAGTTGAATCATGTTGTGGATTCATTGGCTAAGAGGGGGTGGTAGGGTGGGTCGTTGGGTGTTTTGGGGGTAGAAGTGTGCCTTGTGTGGTGTAAGGGTGGGTGAAGGATGGGTTTTTTGTGGGTAATTTTGTTGATATGTGTAATATTTTTCTTTTGTTTTATTATGCCTATTATGGTCGAATGAGGTTGTGTCACGATAGGATCACAGGGCCTAGGAGCATGTATTTGTTGAACATTCTTACTATGGCGGAGAAGTTAGGGGTACAGGGCTTGAAGACATTATCCTATTGGTTTGTGTTGTAATGTGTTTGTACAGGTCATGCTTTGGGTGACGTTCCAAAGGTGGGGACTTCGCTGAAATGAGGTGGATATACAGGTATGTGGTTGGGATGGGTTGAAGGGGTTTTGGGTGGGTCATACTCTATTATGTTGTATGTGTGCAGGTGTGATGGCTACCGTTATGGGGTCATAAGGGTGGTGTTAGGACCAACTTTAGATCTTTCTGATGTTATAAGGTGGCACTTTTGCACACATGGGCACATTGATTTCTCCATAACCTACCCCATTGTTTGTCTAAAGGATGTAGCGCAGGAGTTTGCACTTTGTTTGACCCCGGAGGTATAAGGTGTCTTTCTTGCCTTTGTTATGTCCATTCTTTTGACAGGCTAACTTTCTTTGACTCGGAATCTTGTGTTATACTATGGTTGTCACTGTTTTGGTTAGGATGGTGTAACATTGTTCTCACTAACACTATTATGAACACGCGCGGAAGCTTAATTAACAAAATATAATATAATATAATATTTGATCAAACACAACTAAACAGATTTGCTTTACAAATCATTTACAGTGTTACTACAAAACAAGCTCTTTACAAAAACATCATATATCAGAGTTAGATCAGTCCCAAAATTCCAGTTTAGCTCTTTAATCCATCTACCTGGATTCTCCTGAAAAGAAATCAACAGTGGGGAATTAGCACAAAGCTAAGTGAGAGAATAGATACCACAAACATACAAGGCATCAAGCCCAAACCAACAATGCTCAAACAAACAAGAGAACCGGCGGTGTTGCAACACCTACAACCAAATGCCGGCCAAAGCATAGGTTTACCGATAGCCCAGTTACAACAGACAACAATAATAGTACTTCTTGATTACAACAAATGCTTATCAAGACAAATACTAATACTATATATCTCTAAACATAGGCCCAGCTGAATAACAACCGCCAAGCTGATCTCATAACAACAAGTATATATACAGAAAAGAGCAACAATCAGGTGATATATCTTATACATCCAAGATATATATCCACTCACCGATATCTTCAATGCTCAGGGAACTCAGTTTTGCTTACTACTGAGTCTTGCTACCACCTGAACAAACAACCAACAATCAGTATTTGCTTAATCATCAAACAATAAGCAAAATACTAAAATCAAACATATATGTACAATTAACAACAAGTACATATCGCATCTCATGTATATACTACCAATATACCACAATTCACAATTACCCTTACTTCTCGTAATTCAGTGAATTCATCCAACTCCTTAGCTTAGGCATTTCATACATCCTTTCATAAGCAAAGGCTACAAGTTCATGTTTATCTTCATATCAGCAATAGATTGATCTTTCATAATATAATGTTGACATCTAATGCAATAAATCTTCAATGCAATTCATCTCATTTGAATCGATTATCATTTCATTCACTGCGAATCGCATGCAATAGATCCCATGTGAATCGAATACAACTGAATCGCACGCATTGTCCTTGTGAATCGCATGCGAATCAAACGCGAATCAAATTCCTTTGTGAATCGCATGCGATTGATCCATGCGATTCAAACATAACTTAGTCAAATCCAATGCAACCCAATTCAACGCGATTCAACTCCATTTAATGCAATATATCATTATCATTCGATTCAATCAAATGCGATGCAAGGAGTTAGGGAAATATTCAATCCACTTGATTCATGATCAATGCAATCCAATGCGATTCGATCTAATCGAATGTGATCCAATGAGTTAGGGAATTATTCAATCCACTATCATCCAATGCGATTTTAATACAATCAAATGCTATTCAGAATCCATGCTATCCATTATCATATGCGATTCAATGCAATTCAAATCCAAAACAGTCCATGTGATTCAAACCAAAGAACCCGAATTTCATCAAATCCCGATTGCTTCAATCCTCAATTCCGAGTCATTCATATTTTCATTTAAAAAATTCCATTTCAATCCAGAATATTACCATTCTTAGCATGCATGTTCTAACATTATTTAAAATACAGAAATGACATATAAACATAATCGATTTATCATACTTTCTCCTACATGCATAACATGTTCTTCATGTTTGATCAAGAATAACATGAAACTCTAAAACCGAATTCAAATAGCAATTACCAAACAAAGATCATATAATCTAACCTTATGAAGTTTGTTTACTTGAATTCTACTATCAACAACAATTGATTGCTCAAAATCGGATCTTCTTTTTCTTCTTTCTTCCTCAACCGAGAGCAAAACACACACCAACACACACTCAAGTTTGAGATTTGCATGCAAATGAGAGTGTGAAGAAAGGGTTTATCCCCCTAATTCGGCCAACTATGCATGAAATGGTATTAGTGGCAAGTCTAGGGGTTAGGGTGGTGACTAACCACTTCTACCTCGGCCACCTAAACCCACCGCCCCCACTTCTCAATTAAACACATTTAATTAATATTAAAACAAATTAATAAGATTAAATTTAATTAAACAAATAATTCAATTAATCAGCAATCAATTAAGGGTAATCCTACTTAATTACCTTAATTCAACTAGGCCGGTAAGGAGGGTGTTATAGATGGTGAGTTAATGGAGTATAGGTGGAAGGGTCAAGGTTGGATGTCGAAGGGGCCATGCTAGGTTTTGGTGTTTATGGGGGGCGTAAGGGCTATCTATGGAGATGTGAAGGTGAGGAGGTAGGGGGTTGTTTTGAGATACCTTAACCTGTTTTACCTATTGAGCTTCTGAGTTCTTTGTGATTAGAATATTGCGAAGGTAAACATTGGTATTTTGTTTTTGAGAGGGGGGAGATAAATCATTAAACTCTTTCTCATTAGGTACCCTTTGTGCTTTAGAGTAATTTCGTTGGATGCTTGCTTATTCCCCTGTATTTTGAGAATAAATAAGTGGCCCCGACATTCTTAATACATATCAGATGTTGTTTGTTTGGATCATGATACTAGTCATTTTATATGAGACTGCTGTGAGCTGCGTAGAGAACCTACAAAAGACTAGGTTGATGCTGTTTTGGTCGATGTTTTACCATGGCTGTTAGGCGTTGTTTGGAACATGTATGATGTTGGTTGTTGAGTATGCTGTTTTTGTAGCTTCACAAAGAGGTCAAATGGGTGGAGCCGTTGTTGTTTGATGCCTATCAATGAGTTCGTAGGACTGATTGTAGATGTTGTCTATCAATGTTGCTTGTTGTCTATCATTGATGATGTTGTTGTTGTTCTATTATGTTGCTGTGTTACTGCCGTTATTGTTTTGGGTTTGTTACCGGGGTCGCTGCTGCGCATTAATGCAAGATTGTGTGAGGCTGTAGCTGTGTGTTGTTTTGTCGTTTGTATGATGTTTCGATGAGGATCGGGTAATGTACGCTATTGCTGGGTGCTATATTACTACTGCTTCGGATGTTGTCTTACTATGTTTTGCTGATATGACAAGTAAATATTGGTTTGTGGTTTGCTAGTTATATTTGTTGTTGTTTTGGTGTTGTTTGTAGCTGTGTTAAAGGGTTAAGTTTAGCATTTAAGTGTTGCTACAAGGTACAAAATGAGTTTAGTAATGTGTGGAGTTGTTGTAACTAGTATGATTTTGAAAGTCTTTGTGTAACCAAACTGTGATCTTGATAAATGAAAAGTATTCATTGCACTGTTCAAAAAAAAATTTGACCCTCTGACCAATTCGAATAACCCGCTTTATGATACAACTTTAATGATTTGGACCCCGATAGAATTATATTCTAGGTTCATCATTGCGTCCAGTGGATTTTTTAGGCCTTGGGCGAAGAGGAAATGCCCCCTTAAACACACACACACACACACACACACACACACACACACACATATATATATATATATATATATAAGCAAAAATTCACTCATAGAATGATATTTCAGTAACTAAAACAAAAGAATGCTAATAAAAATAGTTTTTCTTACACGATTACTTGATTCGTGAAGTTCTTCTAACATTATTGTAAGCATAGTATGAAACAAATATTAATTATCAATACTTTATAAGATATCAACCTCAATAATTGTCATTATCAATCTATAAGTCTTTCTTGTGACCTTTTGAATTATAAGTTGATTTCAACAACTTAAGTTTAGAGAAACTTATATATGTGATGTCACTATTACTGAAATAGTCATTATTACTAGAATAGTCAACAAGACTGTATGCAATAATTGGATATACAAAAATAATTGAAAGTTGAAAAGTTAAACAACTACTATATATCTAAATAAACATGACTTGTGATGTGGATCGGATTTTAATAGTTTGGTTTCTCCTTGATTGCTTCGACCTCGAAGCCTCATATTTTCTTCCCGATTCCTAAATGATGGATGGATTTTCCTAATATGTATTTTTTTGCGGTTATAGAATAACTATTTTAAATATGAGTGTTTTAGTATTCTATTTTATTAAGTGGTTTTTAAGAATTATGCCATTATATCTATAAAATATATGTAGGAGAGGGTTCAAATGGTAGCTGTTTTCCGTACGAGAACTGTAAAACCAATCCTATCCTTTGATTAAAATTAATCAATGTCTAATAATTTTGACGACTCATTAATGATGCATTAATGAGGGGTATTTTGAAAAAATTAAGTCTCGTAAATTAATGATACTTATCCGGACACGATTCACAGTCGGATATATATAGATGACCAAAATACCACTATTAATGAGTAATTAATGACGTTACGAACAGTTCTCGCTGTTCTAGTATAAAAAACAGTTCTCAATTAAACTTTTTCATATGTATATATATAAAGACGGGTCCACACTTAAACATATACATACCTCCTAAACTCATTTAAATACACCCCTGAATCAAAAGAAATCCATATTTTATCAAACTTAAGAATTGACGCATGAAAAGGATTACCATTGAGTCCGTCATAGGTAGTTGGCTTGCAATAGTTCAATCTTAGAGATGTACCATGATATCTTATCAGTTACGTCTTTGCTAATCATTTTCAGCCTATGTCACCAAGGAAAGAGACCAACCACTTTTTTTTTGTTTTTTTTGTTTTGCAAACCGATCTACCCATTAAATCTACTTCATTGTTTACGGTTGGATTTAAACTCATAACCTCTTAGGATGGAAAATTACTCCATAACAATCAAATACCGCTAGGTTTTTAAGAAATAAACTAACCTTCCTCATTTTTCCCATGTTTTATATAATATAATAATAATAATAACATTTACCAAGTATAATATAAGTGGTTGTGGGCATGTGATACAAGTTTAATATAAAGAATTGAATATGATAATGAGATAATTCACACATAGGAGTTCTTTTTCCTTTTTTTATAATAGCACGCAGGTGACTTCCCGTGAAAAATATCCATTCTTTTTATATTAGTTTTTGAATATTATTCATTCAAATATACCCGGTATTTTGTGTCATGTTATTTTTCAACTAGTTTATTGATCTGTGCACGTACGAGTATTTTAGAAGTGTATTTTTCAAATAAAAATAATGCATTAAATGAAATATCACGTTTGTGATGAGAATATACTAATTTCAAAAAAGTGTCATATTACAATAAAATTTATATCAAAACGTAGATAAAAATGAGATTGTCGTAAATATATAATTATTTTTTCTCTAAACCAAATATATCACAAGTTACTAAACATAATTTATAAATAACTTATAATTAATTACATTAGTATACAATTTTTATAAAAACCCCAAACATTATCTTAAAAACCCCCTCAAAATTTTCATCCAACCCTCTTCCAATAGATTTAGAATTGATTTCAAATTACTTATTCATGATTTTTTTTATCTTTCCAAAATTATTTAGAGATTGAAATAATTTTAAAATTGAAGGTTGTGATTGGTTAATTAAGACTCAATTTATGGTTATTTTTGGAAAACTTGCATGTCTTTTATATAAATATATAGATAGATAGATAATGTGTCGTGTTATTTTTGTATCGTTTCTTTTTATGTTGTTTCTGTGTCGAAATACACAGTTTAGTTTCGTGTGACTTTGTGTAGTATAGTTTGTAGCCCTTAGTTTCATGTTTGGTTTGGTTGTGTCTCGTGTCGATCAAATTTTTGGAAAGTAATATTCAGGTTATGTTTTCAGACGGGGTGAGTTTTGTGTCAACTCATCCTAAAATAATTGTTCACTTATTTCGTGTTGACTCATATTCCGGAAAAAAAATCTAAATTCGGTTTTTATCTTACTATTAATAATTAACGACTCATTTGCTGCCATCATTGTTATAGCTCATGTCGCTGATGTCATAGATCCTACCGTTGTCACTCACCGTCACAACACCTTTTATTACCGTCTTTGTAGTTATAGATCTTACCGCTATCGCGCTTCTTACTGTTGTCTCTATTGTTGTAGCTCCTGCTAGGACCACTAATTTGTCACCATCTTGCACAATGAACTAATGAAGTTCAATTGTATATATCTTTTTCTTTTTCTTCTACATTTTATTTCTTTTTATTGAACTTTTAAGGTTTGTTTGTTTTTCCTTTGTATTAAGTGTTGTCCGCATAAAGTGATAAATGATGTATGGGATAAGTAGTACTTTTGTTTGTTTTACATGTTAAATAAACTGTCTGAATAAGAAAAATGATAAAATCACAAGCTTAATGTAGAAAGTATCATAGGTATAACTTCTTCTGTTAAGTCATCTTTATGGATTAAGATCAAAACAAAAAATACAATTATAACTTACTGGAATAAGTTTTTTTATCTATCAAGTTCATTAAGTTAAAAACAAACACGTCAATTTAAAATTTTCATTTGTATTTCACAAATATCCTTTATATATACTCTATAAATAAAAATCAATGTAAAACGTAATACTCTCGTTCTTCTCGTTATTCTTCCGGGATTAGGATTTTGAAATTTTTATGTAATAATATGATCTACTTACTTTTTACAAAAGCCTCATTAAAACACTTCAAAAAAAACAAGCTTGTTATTATCGATTTATTAGTATAAAAAACAATGTAGTTATGTGTAATTGTAAATTGTTTATACAAACTACGTAGTATATATCTCTCACCTTTTTTAGGTAAACTATGAGTTAAATTGGTTTTTATTTGGGTTTAGTTCATCAAAAAGTATCTAAATTGTCACTTTTCATTATTATGTGTGTCAAACTTTAAAACTTATCATTTAATGTATCGGACTTTTAAAAGTTACCATTTTGTGTATTGTGTTGCCTATTCAATATGTTGCCTGTAACTTTTACAATATTCTATTTTTTTCTAATGCCAAATCACTAATTAACTGCCACATCATCATTAGGTTTGAAAAATTAGAAAAATCTATGACAAGTTAAAACATATCTTATCTTATCTTACTATACTAATAAAAGACTAACTATTTGCCACGTGTCGTCGTTATGAAGCTCAAATTTTCCACGTGGCAGGCTCCTGCGCTAGGAAAATTTGTTTTCCCGCCCATCCAATCCCCCAAGATGATTTGTTTTCCCGCCCACCCACGAGATATTTTTTAACTTTTATATTCCATTTTATTTTTCATCTTATTTATATCTTAAAAAATTTTGAAGTCTTTTTATAAAATTTTAGGATTTATTCATTTTTATATCAATCCGTGTAATACACGTGTTTTAACCTAGTATGAATATATTCATCTTTATATAGAAAACTTAAGCATTCAGTACAGATCTTGACAATAAAATTTCCTAACCTCCATCGTGTTCATCCTTAAGAAAATCACAACAGAAAACCCCATGTAAAGAATGAACCTTGAACCCAAATCTGCACTAAAATCACAAAACGCAAAACCCTAAATCTAAATCTGCAGCCAAATAGCAAATCCTTAAACCGTACCTCACATGAACCGAAGAAGGTGAAGCTGGAGATGAATCAAAGAAGGTGAGGATGAACAAATCATACCTTAGAATGTATAAACTCATAAATCGTAAGCCTTCAATCAAGAACACATTCATCGCAACAACCAAGAACATTCATCGTGTTCATCCTTAAGAACATTCATTTGAACAATCAAGAATTGATATCGAAACTTTCAAATAAAATCCAACCAGATCGGAAACCCTAAAACCCAGATCCATACCAATTTCAAGGATGTAACACGTAATTCAATATCAAATTTTTTTTAGTAACATGTCCGTTTTTTTTCTTTAATTTTTCTTATATTTAGTAACATTAAATAATAAAAAAAGATTTATATTTATGAAATAAGGAGAGAGCAGTTAATAAAATTGGGTGGATAATTGTGTGTGTATAAGAGTGTTAATGGGAGAATATATTTTAAATAAACAAAAGGTTAAAATTTATTAGGAGAGAGAAGTGGTTAAAAATTGAGTGGATGAGATTAATTTAGATAAAAAGAAGGGTGGAGATTAGAGATTGACATAATTTTAAGAAGTTCTTAAAAGTTGAAAGAAGAGAAAGTGTTAAATGGTTTATATAGAAGTATAGACATAGATAACTTTATCATATTTTTTTACAAATATGATAAGTGATATCTATAAAGGGACATGTTCTAGTATTATAATAAGTGCATACTCTTATATTGTAGGAGAACATGATGAGTCGTATTTGAACACGACGTAAGAATCTCAATCATTTAAGAGAACTAGCTCAACACCACGTGTATAAACATAAGTGCTAGTTAAATTAAACTTTATATGTTGATGGTGTTAAAAAGTACTAACATATGTAGTAAAGCAATTATAAAACATACATAGCTTGAAAGTATATAAAAAACATTTCCTTTTAACCAAAACTCAAATTGTACTAAACAACGGTTTGCTAATGGTTGCAATAATCTTGTAATCCTATTGGAGATACATATATAACATGTAAGTAAAGTAGTATAAAATATGAAAAAGCTAAATAAGACGATACATACTATATATTTTTAGGATTACTTTTTGATCTATTTGAATCATGTCAATGCTAGATTATTTTCTTAGATTGTTATTGAAAAATGATGAAATATTTTGCGTTAATGAGAAACAATTCGGCTTCCCCAAATGAATCAAGCGAATTAATTTGATGGTATATTCAAAGAAAAATGATAGAATGAATAGTCATTAGAGTAAGTAAAAACAAAGTTGAATGGATCGGGTATTCAATGTACTATTAGTCTGACTTTAAAAAGTCAAAATTCAAATTTTAAAATTAAAAGAAAAATCTTTTATTAGAAGGGTCTAGAATCTAGATAATATAATAATTTTTTTCAAATTAGTCTTTTATATAGATTAGAAGAAGATGTATATTAATAATATTAAAGATATGTACGATAAAATGTTTAAGAATTCAACTTGTAATTAACCGACACTAATCAAAATTGGCAAAATCCTATGACTAGATAACAAGGTTGAAAATATTTATATAGATTAACATTTTTAATTAAGTAATCCTTGCGTGCAATCAAAACTAACTTACTATACCACTCCAAACGTATATTTATATTAATAATAATAGTAAATTTTTGTCTTTGATTGAATTGGATGCTTGTTAACTTCACGAAATTAATAAAAAATGATTAAAAAAATGATAATGAAGTAATAACTAATAAGGATTTAATTCATAAAAAAATGTATCAAAACTCTCTTTAAATTAATTTTTTGAGTAAATTTTTTTAAGAGTTTCGTTTTGTCTACAAAAATTGATTAAAAGAATGTTTACGATGTCAAATTATATATGGGATATGGTTATTAGAAAGTTTTTATGTACATGTTAGACATTTTATTTCTTACTATTATAATAAACTAGGTTTCAAGCCCGTGTAAACACGGGTCAACATACACGATCTTCACCATATGATTTTATATCTCTATATATTGAGTAACATAATGCTAATAGAATGTTAACATATAGGTTTATAATATTATTCATTTAATCAGATAAGCTTAAAAAAACCAAAAGTAGTTTATGTATTCAAACGGCTTAAAGTAAGCAATCACAAATATCTTTTTAGATTAAACTATTAAAACACTTGTATTAAAACAAATAACAATAAAACCGGACAGAGTATCTAAAGTAGTAGTTATTATAGCTACAGTGAAATTACTTACCACCTAAAAGTGGAAATAATAGAATATATACAACGTGCAAGGTATCAAATAGAAGAAGTAGCCACCCACTTTAAAAAATTTGTTGGAGATGGTAGTGAAGATAAATGTAAGATCCATGCTCTAAACCATGAGATAACTATCTCCTGAAAAACTAAAGAAATATTAAAAGTTAAAGTGTTTACGAGCAAAATTTGGACTTGGATTCCAGTCATAGACATATGATTGTAAAATGGTTAGTTAAATATCTTGCATTCACGTTTCACTTTCCAAAAGTCTTAGGCATTGCCATACACCTCCAACTCTCTAGGTGCTTTTGAAAGCATACAAATAAATTTGGGTTTTAATTTTTCATGTCATCATTTATTATACAAACTTTGAACCAAATATACCAAAAAACGAAGAAAAATAAATCTATAGATCAAAGTTTCATATACAACATAAGAGGGTTAATTAAACAGTACTTTAGCTACAATTGTGAAAAGACTATGGTCACACAAGTTAAAAGCATCAATTATGAGAAATTAGTTGCTATACACAGACTAACCTGTAGTGCTCAAAGCAACACAAATGGTTATACATGTTAAAAGCCACCCAAAGCCTAACTTACTATATAACCTTGGGCTTTAAGTCACGGTGCACAACACCTTGAAGGTGGTAAAAAGCAACAACACTTAAAATCTGGACAATTATCAATTTTGCATGTGCTTCTGCAGATCTTCCACCTATGCGAGGCAAAGTTTCTCTAATGAACATATCCTCAACAAATAACTATCATGTCTACACACAAATATTCGAGGTGGCAAAACAGGGTGGGTCACTTGGTTGAGGGATGAGTCAAAGAGGTGTTCGATATGGGCTGAAACGGGTGGGGACAGATAGAACTAAACCACTTTTATGTCCAACCTTCATTTTTTATAAATAAGTAGTATGTTAAATATGATTAGAATGAAATAATTTATGAGATTTAATGCACAAATAATGAACTTTAAATGAGTATTTAGGCGGTAAGCTGTTTTTATTAGCTCTTCTTTACACATCATGTAATACAGAGACTATATAACCCAAAGCAACCCATTTATAAGAAAATGAGTTAAAACTTTTATCTCTAATTAAAGTATAATGATCTCATGATCAAAGAAGACACTGCTATCTATATATATTAAGTTCAAGTGCACGGGAAATTTATAAGAATCAATCTGAAAGCAAGATGTACACCACCACAACCCGAGAAGTTAATGCATCATTTATCAATCTAACCTGGAATTTATAAGCCAAAAATAACGGTAAGCTTCCACCACCTTGACCAATGCATAAAACCTTCATAGTATTCTTTCCATATACAGAACTTAGCAGATCAAAGTTACATGATAGGGAAGCCAGTCCAGCTGATACCGTACTTTTAAGATGTGCAATAGATGCATAAGATTAAAAGCAAACTTAAGAAAACGATGGCATAAATAAACCCCTTTATCAACACTGAAAAAATATGAATCTACTTAAGATCATATAAGTAATTAAGTAATATGAATTTTGTTCTTGGATAACCATTGTGATCAACAATTAAAACACATAAGAATTTAAGATAACAAAAGGAACTTACGCTTACAAAATGTCAACATAAGCTTTGAATTTGAGGATCTTGGCATTCATCAAAAGCCACATGATTATTAGATGGACATTTTCCACAAATAATTGAACTTCCCATTTCATGAATAACACAAAGTTGGATGCAGCAGGCGTCTAAGTCACGGCATGGGGGAGGCTTGGGCTCAACCAACAACGTTGTATTACCTCCTGCAGGCCCAAAATTGATGCGCTCTGGGTTTTGGGTCCAATGCTAAAGATCAACAAAACACAAGTTAACAATTGCTACATAGAGGTGGCGAATTGGACGGGTCGGTTTGAGTAATAGGTAGCTTTTAGTAAGGGTTCATCAATACTTTCTGTCATTTTTTAGATTTAAGAAAGTTCACTTATTAAAATTAGATGATAAAAACTATAAAAGTGTTTTACTACAGTGACAGAAAGTTAAGCATTATTCCCTAAACCCTGTCAACCATCTGGGTGACCATACCTTTCAAAAATTTCACTGGATCTGTAAGCGCCTGATATACCTTAGGAATAGACTCCACAAAATACAAGTGGGCATCTAAATCGAAGTAGAATAAGTAGAATAATTATCTGTAAAAAAATGGAAGATTCATGCAATCAAAGGTAAACAGCAGAGCTAACTCCAAGTTAAAACTTAAAAACAACATCAACACTTGAATTTGGACTTTTATCAGGCTGGTAATATTGAACAAAAAGTCTCCTATATGCTTTTTTATTTCAGAGTCAGTAAGACAATCACCGTGATTTGTCACTTACCGATGGCTTCTCACCTTCTCTGTTGAAAATAGTTAGGAAGGGAATATGACAACTAATTAGTTATCATGATTTGCGACAATAATAAAAGCCGTTAATTACTAGCTTTACTCTGATAAAAAAAGGGAATATACAAACAGGTCCTCAAGACTTGGTCCCAGCAAATCAAGTACTAAAATGTTATCCTCACCATCTACGCCAGACCATTTTATGGAAGGTATACCACCTACAAGTAAAAACAAACATTAGAAATTATATATATCATTTCTAAACAGAAAACACGGCTCACAGTGATGTAAAAGATAAACATGTGTATCTGCATTGTGATATTGCTATCAGAGGGTACATACTTCCTGCCTGAAGAATATTGTATAACCTGGCTTCATACAGAAGTTGCGGATGCTTTGTCTTATTATTCTCCTGCAGAATAAAAAAACTATATCACAACTAAAGTTCATGTTAAACGAAAAGAACATGTCAAACTGGTAGACAATGCTATGGTAATATCATAATGTCTTATGGATTGTCTTTTGCTTAAATCAGTTTTCTTAACCTTAAGCAGCTAATTTTTTTTGTTGATCATTTTTGGTTCATTTTCACATAAACCAATCTACAAAAGCATACTTCAAAAAACAAAAGCAATCCATCTAGATATTCGAAAATATAAAACGAAAAGTAACCACGAATAATCATGCTGAAGACTTACGATCTTGATAGCTACGATTTCAAACGTATCCACATGCGTCGCTGTAGAAAAAGAAAAACTCAACTCTTTCAAGTTCAAATTCAATAAAACTTATGGATTCATAAGAACGAACATTAAAGACTGAAACTAACAGTAAAACCTAGATGAATTTCACCGAAGGATCCACTTCTGTAATCACCGTGTCCTGATTGATCTACATAGGTAAAACAGGTTGAAATGTAACATAATGAATCAACCCGTTCATAAGAAAACAGGTTGAGATTGCAACCTTTAAGAGTGTCCATAAATAACTTTTTTTTATAGAATTCTTAATTTTAAGGGAAAGATTGTATTGTTTGACTAAAAGTCAAACACTTGGTTTAAACAATTTGGGCACTTTGGCATTGCATGGACAAACAAAGTAATCACTTTCAACATACAATTTCTACTACCCTGCAAGCAAAATCACTTGAAATAAAGAAAATACCGCACACACCTATTTTGTAACTACTTCTTTGTGAGCTTTATATGATATAATTACATTCCACACCAAAGCAATGAAGTTAGCTGCAAGGACCTATGAAAATCACATAATCAAAAGTTAATTTAAGTCTTTCTTTCAATAAAGTGCTTTGTTATTGCTGATATGAAATATTATCAAAAGTTGATTTATTTGATCCTAATATAAAACTCTATTTGAGCAACACAAACCTGAAACTGTTGGGGAACAAATCAGAAGTTGAGAAATTGGAAAGGTATCCGTAGCTACCAATTTGCAATAACATAAGATAGCCACTCCTACAAGAAAAGAACAATTGCTTTCACTACAAACAAAATTTCATATGAATAATTGAAAAATGTTATGATATAATATATATATATATATATATATATATATATATATCTTAAGATTAAAAAAAACACTTGCTGAAGCTTCAGAATAACAATAAAAGTAGGAGCAAACACAAACTGCAAATATTCAAGTATCAATAAAGTTCTTGCTAATGAATTATTATATTCAGAGGTGGGTAAAACAGGCAGGTCCGTCAAGTTGGGTAAGATAAAAGAGGATAATCTTTTTGCGAGTCAATATGGACCAGGTTGGTTGGATTGGGCTGACCCGTAAACAATTTCTATCCAATTTTTTATTTGTTAAATAATTAAAGTCAAATATGATCAGAAAGCTATATTATTAAAGTAAAAATACCTGATCTATTATGAGACAAAGGAAAGCACCCAAAGCTCCACTCCTTGTCACCAATTTACTCATGTATAAGTACCTACATGGGAAGCATAGATACAAAAGTACTTTTGAGACTATTTCGACATTCAAATCACATCAGAAGCAAAAATTACATACTACGTAAGCATGAAGATGGTAATGCCTCCAACCCAACTATACCAAATCAAGTCATGTTTGAACCAATCATGGTTCCAATGATAATGCCTCCAACCCAACTATAACAAATCAAATCATTCATTTGACCATCTCCACCTTCATTCAACATTAATTGGGTGTCAATATCTTTAATCAAATCTATCTTAAACACAGACTCTTTAAACAACAATAACTTTTAGTCATTAGCTAACCTGATATACTGAATCCAGTTACTACAATCACTCCAATGCTCATCATGGTCACAATATATCTCCCTAAATGAAGAGCAATCTACACATAATCAGGGAAGACAGAACGATAAGGGTATTACACAACATGGGTCTTAAGCACAAACTCAAATTATAAGATAATAAACAATTAAAGATTCAAACTTTAACCATAAATGAAGTTTATAAAGATCGAACAAACCCTGATAAATTCTCTTCCAATTTCTCAACCGAACTATCTTTTGAAAAGTTCTAAGACTTAACAGCTCCTAGTAGATTCTTTCTTATCACGGCTCCAAGTTTGCAACAGAACTTAATGATCAGCAGGTACATACAATTCCTTTCTTACCTGAAACGTTTTGAATTCTCAGTTGCAGATATGTTATAAAGTTTGATTTCCAATTAGAGATTAGCTTGAACCTTTGAAAAGACTACCAATTTACATAAACAAATACTCAGCAGAAGAAAAATCAGCCTCACATGCATGTTTATTTACAAAGAAAACTGGTATTACCTTCTCATCATCTACAGTCTCCACCATGGCAAGATTTGGTACCCCAGCTGAACATCAAACATGATAAGAACAAAATGTTAAGCAATGAAGAAAACATAGACATAATACAACATCTCTCTCCCTTTCTTTCAGCACCCAAAACTCCAGTTTCCAATTGTATACAAAGTTGCAACCTTAATAAGAGACATATAGGATATACGATATAGCACTTACTCAAGAGAGGTTTCACTTTGTTGCTCTGTAAATTACCAATAAAATGTCACTCAATGTCGTCGGGAAGCTGCAAATTAATCATACAATTATGTTAACCATTTTCTATTAAAGCTTTGAATTCAAGTAATCAGCCAAATAGGCAATAACTTCATATCTGCTACAAAATAGACTAAGATTCCGCCAAATAGACAACAAATTTTCACATTTCGAAAAGCATCATACATGACATTTGAAATTAAGTCTTACGCAAGGAAAAGAAAACTAAAACATAAGTTACAACTTGTTCTCGTTGAACTATATAAATTCTTTAAATAATTACCGTCAAAACTCACAACAAAAATGAAATATAGCAAATAGAAATAAATACATTTATAGCAGGGTACCTACCAACAATCAGAAACTCATCGATTACGCGTCGTTCTTCATTTGAGCATTTCATCAAACACCTTGTGAGCAATCTTATACCAACAAAAGTAAAGAACCAAATCCAAAACCAAAACCCGGGAACCCAAATGGCTTGATGCATTAACAATTTCTATAAAACATTAATCACTTACAATTCTGAACCAAAGTGTTTCTAAGTCACAAAGTTACGTTGTGCCAAATTAGATAGACAGATTGATTTTATGTCGGTCTTCCTCAATTCTTACTTCCATATGCTACTGCTGACGAGCAATTTTGATTGGACAGTTCAATTCAGTCAAATGTTTTCATAGTTTCTGTTGCCCTTTTTGTTCCTGATAAAGAAATTGATTCATTGAGAATCAAGTCCATTTGAATTGAGCACGATTTGTCAGTTCAATTGCATCTCAATTTGTACATATAAAGACACAGTGGTCGACAATAAATACCCAAAATAGTAGTATATAAACGATGGTGAACATAGTTACACTAACAGATGTAAGTACACATATCAAAACATACCTGTAGATAGTAATAGAGTTTCGTATGATCATATTAATGTTGAAGATGGCGATGGAAGGAATGAAAAGGTAATACCTTGTCGTTAACCCAAGTTTTGGTCGAGTTTTCTGTTCTCCCCGGGAGTTTCTTTGCGATTTCCGACCAAATGTTCCCGACCTCTGCTTGTGCTGCACTCGATCTTCTTCCTCTGTCCAGAAATCCTTCTGCTAATTGTTTTTGGCAATCAAGGCGCCATTAACCTCTCTTCCCCGTCTCTTCGATAGAACATACGCCTCGCATTGAATGCCCACTGCCGAGCCATTCAATCGACACAACCCTTCATCACCAAAAGCCCATTTCAGGCTTCGTTAGAAGCCCACATTAACACTAAGATGCCACGTCAGGCTAAGCAAACTTCTAATTTAGCTTTAATCAAGGTTAGCAATTCAATAATCAGTGCCACGTAGGATGAGTTACATCCCGTATTATATAGAATATAGATAAGTATTTGTATTTTTCTCTTTCTTCTTCATTAACCTCAATACTCCATTTTCTAAATAGAGACATATGATTCACGAAAACCAAATAACTTGTAGCCTAGTAGTATCAGGTGCTCTGAGGTAGTGTCGGCTCCGAGCTATGAGTTCAAATCTCGTTATAAATAATAGAGTAAATTTTTGAGTAGATTTAATGAATGGGTGTTTCTCATAAAAAAATATGATTCATAAAAACGTTTATTAAAATTCACTACTTTCTTTGCACACCATTAACTTTAATGTGTTGTCATGTTATAACATATCGCACACCGTTAATTTAAAATTTATTAAATATTAAAAAAACTGTGTTCAAGTCCGCTTAGCCTTATTCGTCATACAACCACCACCACCGTTTTATCATACAACCACCACCGCCACTATCATCCAAGACACTTACCATCTCCATCTAACACCGTAATACAGATCGATCTCCCCCTTTAAACCTATTCAAAAACCACATACCCTAATCAATAATAAACAAAAACCCAATAGATGATAAACAGAGATTTTGAAATTTGAAGAAGTCAATTGATGACCACATACTTTAATGGCATAGACTGGAGGTGGTGGACATAAGTGCCGATGCGCAGTGAGACACATAGATAGAACCCCCAAAAAAGTAGTAGAAAGAGAGAAGGAAGTGAAGGGGCAGGGTCACGAGTGGTAGTCATGCATCGACGAATGTGTAAGTGGCGGTGACGATGATGGTGGAGTGGTGGTGCTAGGGCACCAATGAAGATGTTGGATTGAACTGTGGTGGTCGAGAATGGTGAAGGAGGTGGAGATCTTTGAAGATTAGGAAAGGGTTGGTGTTGGGGAAGGGAAAGTGGTGGTTCTAAGAGAGAGAGAGAGAGAGAGAGAGGATGAATTTGCAAGGGAAATAGGGTTTTAGTGGGAAAGAAAGTCACTAAATGTATTTAGCAACAAGATTAAAAGAGAATTTTTAAACGAACTTGTTTGGAAATCATTATAATCATGGTTCTAAAAGGCTCGCCTTGGCCTCGCCATGGCTCCGCCATGGCTTGAGGCTTGACCGTGCCGCCACGATATGGTCCAAGGCTTGGACGTAAGGCTTGACGTAGCTAAGGTCTTACTTGACGTAGCTAAGGTCTTACTTGACATGCATTTACTTGTTATAAGCCGTCTTTTTGTAGGTTTATTAGAGAATTGGGTCATATGAGCCGAGTATATATAGTTATTCAGTTATAAAGATGGTTGGATATACCGAAAACAAAGAAAAAAATTGATAAACTACGTTATAAACCTTTAAACATGTGTTTTTAATATTTGTTTGTATAATTTTATATACATAATTAGAATTTATATACAAAATTGGCGCCTTAAGTCGCGCCTTGTGAAACGCCGCGACCTTGTCATGGCTTCCAAGGCTTGAGGCTTGACCTTTCCGCCACGCCACGCATCACGTTATTTAGAACCTTGATTATAATAGATAAAACTTGTTTAGAAATAGAGATAAGGAATGAAACGACAAACATACCTTTTAACTAACGATCACATTTCACCGAAGTTAATGTAAAGAACAAAAAATAAGTCAAAATGAGATTCGCGGTAGCTATTTTCAAAATATTAACTTTTTAAAGTTTAAAGGTGAAATTCCGTTACAAACACAATAACTATTTATATAATTAACTCTAAGTTATATATAGGAATATAATATATGTTTTTGACAACACTTGTCTTAGATGCTTTCATACTCCCCATACAATTAAAATAAATGATATATTAATCTTTATTATATTCATTTTCTGACTCTCCACGTCAGCAGTGGCCACTCCACCTCCACCGGATAAGGACTCCACTCCGTCCCCAGCTGGCGATTTAGTTGATGGCATAGATCCATAGTTGCATGATACATTGTCTCCTTTTTTGTAATTTTTTGAACCAAATTCAGATAAAAATATATTAATTACATTTTTTAATTTCTTAAAAACCGCATCATTTTTATTGTTTTTTTCTGTTTCACTTTAATCAATTTAGCGTGATTAGATAATTTAGAAGAAGATAATTATTTAAATAACAACTTTAACTATTATACCTTAACTTGTCCCATAACTTAAATGAAAAAAATCTAATGTAACTAAATTGGGAACTACCAAAGGGCTTATAGTCCAGCGGTATCTGGTGATGTTAGGTGGTGTCTCCTCCCAAAAGGTTGTGGGTTCAAGTCCTGATGATTTAGAAATACCTGTCGTAGCGTAAGTATATAAATAAAAGTCCCAGTTCTTGTAAAAAAAAATATATTTACGTCTTACCTAAAAATCTTATTACATGTTTAAATGTCCATTATAATTTTAAATAACTAGTAAGTACATTTTATGTACACTTTTAATAAAATGTAATGTAATAATAAACATATTAAAGATGTTTATCTTACATTATATTTATAATAATAGTAATAATAATAATAATAATATTAATAATAATAATAATAAATATAATATTATTATAACCAAAGTCAACCATCATCATTTTACCAACTTACACACTCAACCACCACCATCATCACCCTCACCACCCTCACCACCCTACCCCCCCCCCCCCCACCATCTCGGCCGTACCCCCCCCCCCCCCCTCTCTTCTCTTTTGCCTATAAATACCAACCCCAATCTTCTCATTTCAAACACCCCTCATCTCATTCAAACTCTCTTTCACTCTCACTCTCTCAAGTTCTTTCTTCAAACACTTCAAGAAGATCAAGAAAAGAAGCCATTATCTCTTCAAGTGAAGTACTCTCTTGAAGGTATAATCATCCACCTCAATACTAGTTCTTGTACATTTATACGCTCTTGTATAAATCGATATCTTCACCATCTTTTCTCTCATCATCTTTTCTTTCTTTTTAACTCAAGAAGATCAAGTTATAAGCACATGCATGCAATCTTCCTATTATGGACTTTATCCTACCATTTGATGTATGGATTTATCCTACCAAATGTTGTAAGGCAAAAGCATGCATGTGGTTAACTCTTATAAATACATGCATGTAACTATCTTATTAAAGATTTTATCCTACCATTTGATGTATGGATCTATCCTACCAAATGTTGTATGGCAAGAAACATGCATGTGGTTATTTTGATCCTTCTTGAATGAGATAGATTGGTGAAAATGATGGATATTAACAAGGACTTTGAATGTACAATATTTATATATATATATATATATATATATATATCACCATGCATGTAAGTAAACACCTATTATAAGTATAAAAGTTCTTGATTATTACGAAAATCATGTATATATATATATATATATATATATATATATATATATATATATATATATATATATATATATATATATATATATTTCGATGCATGTATGTGTGTTGGATTTTAAAAGCTAAAATATACTATTATGTAGTAATACATGATCAAAAGACATACTTTTTATTATATATATTTATGCATTCTTATTTAAAAAGATAACTCTATAATGTATTCTTACATTATCAAAGTTAGTCATAAATACATATAATAATATTATGTGCCATTATTTTCTTTAAAAATTACTATATGTATATATATACGCTTATATCATTAATGCACATATAACTATATCGTAAGACAACTTTTATATAAATGTTATATATGTATGAATGTTGCATGTTTTTAAAACTTAACTATATATTATATATATATTTTCGCATATATTAGCTATATGTATAAGATAAATATAAAATATAGAGATTAATGATAACTACAAGTGAAGACTAACTAGACTCTAAAATACTTTAAACATTAACCTTATACCTTATAAAGAGTTTTACTCTAAAAAGGACCTTATGGTGGACATTTAACATAATAGGATAAAAGGGTGACGAATACAAAGAACTAGTAGGACTACCTATTTCTTACCAAGCTACACGAAAGGTGAGTGTTCACAACCCCCCTTTTTAAATATATTTACTTAAATATTTGGGGTGAAAGCATGATTATATATAAATGTTTTATTTATTGCCTTCATAAATATTTTAAAAATTACGCATGAATGGTAGTATTATACTTGCTGATGTACTTGGGTTCAATACATTATCCATTAACTACTACAGCAGGGGCCTATGGTACTTGTAGATAGCGCTATTTGGGGACGACATCCCCCCACTTATGGTTGACGAACTATAGGTGTACTTTACCTATTTCCAACGTTATCTAATTCGGGCGTTGGGTTTAAAAAAAATATATATATATATATATCAAGAAAGTATGTCGATAGGATTGGAATAATGGCTCAAGCTTAGTAAAACATCCCTTGTATACTCAAAAACCATGCGTATAAATTGGGCAATAAACTGTGGTTGGATTAACGTCTCCATCCTTACAGAAATTAGTTGGGTTCAAAACCCCAACATTTTACTTTATTTCTTTTGCATTAAAATTTCATTTTGTGCATATAAACTTGTGTCCTCACCAACTCTCGAAGTTGACCTCTCTTTTACTCATGCCTTTCAGGTAACCTTCGCTAGGTCTTAGAGCACGTTAGAGCATATCATGTGTGGATTCATGAAACGAATTTCCAATCGGCTACTTTTATTTTTATATCAAAGACAATATTCCATTATCAGTACTGTATTTGGATAATTGTATTTTGATTTTATCTTAATTATTCTGTTATGGTTGGAAATTTTCTGTTACCTTGTGCTATGAGACCTATTACTGTGACATCTCGTGTTTCCGCTTTAGCGGGGTGTGACAGAGTTGGTATCAGAGCCGAAGGTTATAGAGAATTGTAGTTTTCCTTATGGGGGGAAAACTCAAACTATAACCGAAGGTTTTCGAAAGACAAGACTTTTCTAAAATAAATTTCTAAACTTGAAGCATTTTACTAATGTGATTAAGTTGAGTCTTCCATTATCTTCCTTTAATTAAACAAAGCTTGATCACCTATGTTTAATTCAAGTAAGGGCTATGGAATACTCAAGTTAATTGTAATAGTCCTATGCTTGCATAAGATTTTCTTTCATTAAGCATGATTATGTGTGTATATTATGCATAATTTCCTTTAGACACTCACAATAGAACACTAGTAACTAAGTAGATCGTTGTCGAAGATCAGTATGTCGACCGAGTATACTCCTGGACCAGAGTACGACAGCGAGTCAGAACCCACTGTGCACACTCAGAATGCATAAGGCATCAAACATCCGATGAGGAACCGGAGATGTCCAGTGGCCGGAGTTCACCCAATCCATGTGCACTACCACCTGGATTCCTAGAGCCCAAAAATAAGCAACCACTCCCTCGCACCCGACTCACTGATAGGAAGACTACTGGTTTACCCCCGCGTATCACACCCCCACAGGCTATAGCGGCTACCGGCGATTCATCCACCGTTAGGAGAATAGCAGCAGGCACTTCAGTGTTACCAGGCATACCTGTCATAACACCAGGGATGATAGAAGCGCAATCCCGACACCTGAGGCAGCTTACCTCTCACTTTGAGTATCTTGATGGACGGTTGGATTGCCAGCGCCACTCTATTGGTGCTCTTACAGAAATGGCGGAGGCCCAGTACCAGAATATATCATGAGTGGAGGCAAACGCACAGGAGGACATAAGGAGAGTATATGAACGTGTGAAGGCCCTGGCAGTGCTAGCTTTGGCAGTAGGAGTCATGCTAGGAGTGATGTTAGGGAGGAACCTCTGAAATGACCATTCCCTGGCCCTTAAGTATGCTACTATTTCTCTAGGAACTACTTATTAGGTCTTATGTCGTTATATATGATTGGGAAATTTTGGTAAAAAGTATGTAAACCCAATCTAAACAATTTATGTATTACCATATTTTGGGAAATTTTGTAATCATGATGTATACCCAAAATGTTATTAATGGAAATGATTCTATTTTAAGAAAATTTTTTGTCCTCATAGTATTAATTAGTGCCTGAAAAATTTTGCATGATCATACTTAGCTTCATTAAGAAATAAACTTGACAAAGATCATATTATATTCACATCTTAGAACCATGCCTCCGAGAAGAGAAGACGACGTCAGTCAAATAGTGTTGGATCGAGTGTTAGCTACACTGCCCAACATCGTTAGCCAAGTGGCAGCAGGCTTACAAGCTGGACAACATGCAAATGCGCCAAACAGAGACTGCAACTACAAAACCTTCAGGGCTTGCAACCCTAAGGAATTCTATGGCACTGAGGGAGCCGTAGGATTGCTGAGCTGGATTGATAGTATAGAATCAATTCTTAGTATCAGCAAGTGCACGGAAGCTAACAAGGTGGAATTCGCTGCTTGCTTGCTACAAGGTCGAGCCTTGTCATGGTGGAACATCCAAATACAGACCCGAGGAAGGGAAGCAGCTCATCAGCTTACCTGGGCAGAATTTATTAAACTACTGAGAGAAGAGTTCTGCTCAAGGAGTGAAACCCAGAAGTTAGAAGATGAGCTGTGGAACCATGAAATGGTGGGAAGTGACATCAGTGCTTACACTACCCGCTTTCATGAACTGTCCAAGTTAGTTCCACACTTGGTAACCCCTGAAGAGAACCGTATAGATAGGTACATCTGGGGTCTAGCTCCTGAGATTCGAGCAAATGTCACCTCGGCAAACCCTGCCACACTCCAGAACGCAGTGAATTTGGCCACCAGTCTCACCAATAACGCCATACGGTCTGGAATGTTTGCCAATGACAAGAACAAAGGAAAGAGGAAGATGGAGGAATTGTCAAGGAAGCAGACTGATGAGAGATTTGGAAGGAATAAGAAGGTTAGCCGAAATTATGGAGTTCAGACACAGACAAATGGAGGGAGAAAGACCTACCCTAGGTGCAACAACTGCGGAAAATTTCACGAAGGAAGATGCATCGTCTGCAGTAGGTGCAAGAGAAGAAGCCATTATGCCAATAATTGTAGGGCACGACCATGCGACAAGTGCGGGAGTTTGGAGCACCACCCACGTATATGCCCCCGTCCCAACCAGGGACAGGATGCTAATCAAAACCGCCAAGTGAACCAGCAGGGCCAAGGAGGCCAAGCTCGAGGAAGAGTGTTTGAGATTGGAGTGGATGAAGCTAGGCAGAATGCGGATGTTGTCGCAGGTACTTTCCTTCTAAATGATAACTATGCGTCAATGTTATTCGATTCGGGAGCAGATAGGAGTTTT
The DNA here is from genome assembly GCA_947179395.2 of Pulicaria dysenterica. NCBI lineage: Eukaryota > Viridiplantae > Streptophyta > Magnoliopsida > Asterales > Asteraceae > Pulicaria > Pulicaria dysenterica. The sequence goes on along the minus strand of OX359296.1, from coordinate 34,407,297 downwards.
GTGTCATTGGAGTTTAGGACAACGCTTAATTTGAAAACTAAAAAGATGAAAGATGCCTATACCATAGAGTTTGCTAATGGTCAGGAAGCTAGGGTTAAGGATATAATAATTGGTTGCACATTGAACTTAGCTGGTAAGACATTTAGTATAGACTTAATCCCAATTAAGTTAGGAAGCTTCGACGTAATTGTCGGTATGGATTGGCTTACTAAATATCGAGCGGAGATATGTTGCTTCGAGAAAATCATACGCATCCCTATGCCTATAGGCGAAAAACTCATCGTATACGGACAGAAGTCGGGAAGGAATCTGAAGATAGTCTCCTGCATGAAGATGCAGAAGTACCTGAGAAAAGGAAATGAGGCATTTCTAGCACACGTCACTAATAAGGATACCGAAGAACAACGCATCCAGGAAATCCCCGTAGTTCGAAATTACCCTGAGGTTTTCCCCAAAGAATTACCAGGGTTACCTCCGAACCGTCAAGTCGAATTTCATATCGACTTGGTTCCTGGAGCAGCGCCCGTGGCTAAGGCACCTTATCGCTTAGCGCCATCGGAAATGCAAGAGTTGTCAGCACAGCTTCAAGAATTGCTTGACAAAGGACTCATCCGACCAAGCTCGTCCCCTTGGGGAGCTCCAGTCCTTTTCGTTAAAAAGAAGGATGGGTCATTACGGATGTGCATCGACTATAGGGAACTTAATAAGTTGACGATCAAAAATCGATATCCACTTCCCCGGATTGATGACTTATTTGATCAACTTCAAGGAGCCACGTATTTTTCAAAGATCGATCTACGCTCGGGATATCATCAGTTGCGAGTATGTGAGGCGGATATTCCTAAAATAGCATTTAGGACTCGTTACGGACACTATGAGTTCTTAGTTATGCCTTTTGGATTGACAAATGCTCCAGCTATCTTCATGGATTTGATGAATAGGGTCTGTAGACCATATCTGGATAAATTCGTTATCGTATTTATCGACGATATACTCATTTATTCACAAAGCAAGGAAGACCACGAACAGCATTTGAAGTTGGTGCTAACACTACTTAAGGACCAGAAGTTGTACGCGAAATTCTCTAAATGCGAATTTTGGATTCGCGAAGTACACTTTCTTGGTCATGTGGTTAACAAAAATGGGATTCGCGTAGATCCGGCAAAGATTGAGGCAATCAAGCAATGGGAAGCGCCAAAAACACCAACCGAAGTTCGCCAATTTCTTGGGTTGGCAAGTTACTACAGGCGATTCATTGCAAACTTTTCAAAGATTGCACAGCCGCTAACCACACTAACCCAGAAAGATAAGAAGTTTATCTGGGGAGAGAAGCAGGAAGAAGCATTTCAAACCCTCAAGCACAAATTGAGTAATGCACCTGTTTTAACTCTACCTGAAGGAACAGATAACTTTGTGGTTTATTGCGACGCTTCACATCAAGGACTTGGGTGTGTACTGATGCAAAAGGAGAAGGTCATCGCTTATGCATCAAGACAACTAAAAGTTCATGAGAAGAACTACACTACCCATGATTTGGAACTTGGAGCAGTGGTGTTTGCTCTTAAGATTTGGAGACACTACTTGTATGGCACTAAGTGTACCATCTACACTGATCACAAAAGTCTTCAACACATTCTAGATCAGAAGATGCTCAATATGAGACAAAGGAGATGGGTTGAGCTACTCAATGATTATGACTGCGAAATCAAGTATCATCCTGGCAAAGCAAATGTGGTAGCTGATGCTTTAAGCAGAAAGGAAAGAGTGAAGCCTTCTAGGGCTAGAGTTATGGGAGCAATGGTCCAAACCAGTTTAAAGAGTCGGATCCTGGAAAGCCAGGAAAAGGCATTACAGGAGGAGAACCTAAAGGACGAAGCTTTATACCGCTTGGAATCTCGATTCGAAACTAAGACTGATGGAGTGCGTTATTTTGAGAACAGAGTATGGGTCCCAAACTACAACAACACAAGGTTGACCATCTTGGATGAAGCACATCAGTCAAGATACTCCGTGCATCCCGGAGCCGACAAGATGTACAAGGATCTTAAGGAATACTATTGGTGGCCGGGTATGAAAAGGGACATAGCTTTGTACGTAGGAAAGTGTTTAACATGTGCAAGAGTAAAAGCTGAACATCAAAAACCGTCTGGGTTACTGCAACAACCCGAAATCCCTCAATGGAAATGGGAACAAATCACAATGGACTTCATCACCAAGCTACCAAGAACAGCAAGATCTCACGATGCCATATGGGTCATAGTAGACAGACTCACTAAGTCTGCCCATTTTCTCCCAATCCGGGAAGATTACAAGATGGAAAAGCTTGCCCAAATATATGTCAATGAGATTGTGGCACGCCATGGTGTGCCAATTTCAATCATTTCAGATAGGGACAGTTGGTTTACCTCACGATTCTGGCAATCATTGCAGAAAGCATTAGGTACTCGAATCGACTTGAGTACAACTTACCACCCACAAACCGACGGGCAAACAGAAAGAACCATACAAACTTAAGAGGACATGTTACGAGCCTGTGTGATAGACTTTGGAGGGAATTGGGATACTCACCTACCCTTGGTTGAGTTCTCATACAACAACAGCTATCACACCAGCATACAGTGCGCCCCGTATGAAGCACTGTATGGACGTAAGTGCCGATCTCCTTTAAGCTGGGTAGAAGCGGGTGATCGACAGTTAATCAAACCCGATATTATTCAGGAAACCACCGACAAGATCTCAATCATCAAGGAAAAACTCAAAACGGCGAGGGATCGCCAGAAGAGTTATGCGGATAATAGAAGAAAACCCTTAGAGTTTCAAGTTGGAGACAAGGTACTTTTAAAAGTATCCCCATGGAAAGGTATTATTCGTTTTGGAAAGAGAGGAAAATTGAGTCCTCGATACATTGGACCTTTCGAAATTACTGAGAAGGTTGGTCCCGTAGCATATAAACTCAATCTACCACCAGAATTAAGCGCCATTCACAATACCTTCCACGTATCAAACCTCAAGAAATGTCTGTCCGACAACTCATCGGTAGTACCATTGGAAGAAGTGCAAGTAACCGAGCAATTGCACTTCACGGAGGAACCAATAGAGATCTTAGACCGAAAAGTCAAACAGCTCAGGCGAAGCAAGATCTCTATATTAAAGGTCCGGTGGAATTCGAGACACGGACCCGAATATACTTGGGAAAGTGAGGATTACATGAGACATAAGTATCCCCACCTCTTTAAGGACAGTAGCACCAAGTAAATTTCGGGACGAAATTTCTTTAACTAGGGGAGACTGTGACAACCGTCACCAATCATACAAAGGTAAGTCCCATATACTTTAAGTTTAAAATTCAATAAGTCCTCGATGATTTAGAAATACCTTTCGTAGCGTAAGTATATAAATAAAAGTCCCAGTTCTTGTAAAAAAAAATATATTTACGTCTTACCTAAAAATCTTATTACATGTTTAAATGTCCATTATAATTTTAAATAAGTAGTAACTACATTTTATGTACACTTTTAATAAAATGTAATGTAATAATAAACATATTAAAGATGTTTATCTTACATTATATTTATAATAATAGTAATAATAATAATAATAATATTAATAATAATAATAATAATAAATATAATATTATTATAACCAAAGTCAACCATCATCATTTTACCAACTTACACACTCAACCACCACCATCATCACCCTCACCACCCTCACCACCCTACCCCCCCCCCCCCACCATCTCGGCCGTACCCCCCCCCCCCCCCCCCTCTCTTCTCTTTTGCCTATAAATACCAACCCCAATCTTCTCATTTCAAACACCCCTCATCTCATTCAAACTCTCTTTCACTCTCACTCTCTCAAGTTCTTTCTTCAAACACTTCAAGAAGATCAAGAAAAGAAGCCATTATCTCTTCAAGTGAAGTACTCTCTTGAAGGTATAATCATCCACCTCAATACTAGTTCTTGTACATTTATACGCTCTTGTATAAATCGATATCTTCACCATCTTTTCTCTCATTATCTTTTCTTTCTTTTTAACTCAAGAAGATCAAGTTATAAGCACATGCATGCAATCTTCCTATTATGGACTTTATCCTACCATTTGATGTATGGATTTATCCTACCAAATGTTGTAAGGCAAAAGCATGCATGTGGTTAACTCTTATAAATACATGCATGTAACTATCTTATTAAAGATTTTATCCTACCATTTGATGTATGGATCTATCCTACCAAATGTTGTATGGCAAGAAACATGCATGTGGTTATTTTGATCCTTCTTGAATGAGATAGATTGGTGAAAATGATGGATATTAACAAGGACTTTGAATGTACAATATTTATATATATATATATATATATATATATATATATATATATATATATATATATATATATATATATATATATATATATATATATATATATATCACCATGCATGTAAGTAAACACCTATTATAAGTATAAAAGTTCTTGATTATTACGAAAATCATGTATATATATATATATATATATATATATATATATATATATATATATATATATATATATATATATATATATATAATATTTCGATGCATGTATGTGTGTTGGATTTTAAAAGCTAAAATATACTATTATGTAGTAATACATGATCAAAAGACATACTTTTTATTATATATATTTATGCATTCTTATTTAAAAAGATAACTCTATAATGTATTCTTACATTATCAAAGTTAGTCATAAATACATATAATAATATTATGTGCCATTATTTTCTTTAAAAATTACTATATGTATATATATACGCTTATATCATTAATGCACATATAACTATATCGTAAGACAACTTTTATATAAATGTTATATATGTATGAATGTTGCATGTTTTTAAAACTTAACTATATATTATATATATATTTTCGCATATATTAGCTATATGTATAAGATAAATATAAAATATAGAGATTAATGATGACTACAAGTGAAGACTAACTAGACTCTAAAATACTTTAAACATTAACCTTATACCTTATAAAGAGTTTTACTCTAAAAAGGACCTTATGGTGGACATTTAACATAATAGGATAAAAGGGTGACGAATACAAAGAACTAGTAGGACTACCTATTTCTTACCAAGCTACACAAAAGGTGAGTGTTCACAACCCCCCTTTTTAAATATATTTACTTAAATATTTGGGGTGAAAGCATGATTATATATAAATGTTTTATTTATTGCCTTCATAAATATTTTAAAAATTACGCATGAATGGTAGTATTATACTTGCTGATGTACTTGGGTTCAATACATTATCCATTAACTACTACAGCAGGGGCCTATGATACTTGTAGATAGCGCTATTTGGGGACGACATCCCCCCACTTATGGTTGACGAACTATAGGTGTACTTTACCTATTTCCAACGTTATCTAATTCGGGCGTTGGGTTTAAAAAAAATATATATATATATCAAGAAAGTATGTCGATAGGATTGGAATAATGGCTTAAGCTTAGTAAAACATCCCTTGTATACTCAAAAACCATGCGTATAAATTGGGCAATAAACTGTGGTTGGATTAACGTCTCCATCCTTACAGAAATTAGTTGGGTTCAAAACCCCAACATTTTACTTTATTTCTTTTGCATTAAAATTTCATTTTGTGCATATAAACTTGTGTCCTCACCAACTCTCGTAGTTGACCTCTCTTTTACTCATGCCTTTCAGGTAACCTTCGCTAGGTCTTAGAGCACGTTAGAGCATATCATGTGTGGATTCATGAAACGAATTTCCAATCGGCTACTTTTATTTTTATATCAAAGACAATATTCCATTATCAGTACTGTATTTGGATAATTGTATTTTGATTTTATCTTAATTATTCTGTTATGGTTGGAAATTTTCTGTTACCTTGTGCTATGAGACCTATTACTGTGACATCTCGTGTTTCCGCTTTAGCGGGGTGTGACACTTAGCCTTTGGATCAGCCCCATCAATGGTCCAGATTGAATTTTAAAATTTTGAACGAACTGACATTTTCGTAATTAACATGTGACGATTTTACAATCACATGTGATTGTATATTGAATCACATGTGATTAAATATTAAAATTCAAAACTATATATTTTTTTACATTGTATTAACCATAACTCTTCACCGCCTATATTAAACATTGGATCGGATGTAGGTGAAGAAAAAAAGCAATAAGTTTTATGGTTGACTAATATTATTTTTTATGATAAGTTTTTTCTTTTTTATTATTTGAATGAATTATTTTGTTTTTAATCATATCTACTTACTTTCATCACCATAAAATACATAATTTAACTATATCATATTTAGATCTAAATAAACATTTTTTATTACAATAAACCATAATAAAATCAACATGTTTTTGGAGCTTTTGGTTAGTTTGAGATTCATGATGATTCCATTTGCCAAGTTTTGAAATGAATCAAGAATGAAATAGCGAATCATGTGATATACTTTTACTTGTTTTTTTTTTTTTTTTTTTGTCATTTTATCTTTTGAAGTCAATTTAAGTTTTGATAGTTTAGGGAGTTAAGATTCGTTTATGTTTGAAAAATAACGTTTTTATGTAACTAGTTATATCTTTCTTTTTTATTTTTCTTACCCAATGTCATATCAGCGTCACACCATTCCACTTTCTTTCCATTCTCTTTACCCAATTCATTAGTTATACATCTTCTTAAAACTCTCAATATTTTTTAATTAATATATTAAAAAATTGAATGTGTGTGATTGTGATTGGTTGAGAGGGGGGGTGGAGGGTGGGGAGTGGATGAGCTTCTCGTCGAGCCTGGAGACCCGCTGATGCTACTCGATGGCCTAACCCGCTTGTGGCGTTTTGGTGTTATCGATAACACCCGAAGCTATTCGATAGAATTGAGTAATACATAACGAGAGACCTTAAAAGCAGGGTTTTAGAAAAGCATATGTGGATTTGCTTCTCTAAAACTGAGAAAATAAACACGTTATTTTTAAAAGACAATACCAATTAAATACCATCTTAGTGGTTACAAATCATAAAAACTGGGAATCAATTTCAAAATAATTTAGGCCACTTTGATATAAAGTTTCTTTAAACATCAAATATATATGAATTTTATTGAATACAACTCTCGAAACATAATCTGAACCATGTTAACATTTGATGTCCAATTAATTTCTAATTTCACGGAATTTGATACAAAACTAGTTTGAGCCCGTGCTTCGCACGGGTGTGGGAGGGCTAAAATCTGATCGTGGCTGAAAACGTAAACCCGGTTTGTGAAAAGAGTGCATGGGTCTTGGGTTGACCGACCCTACCAATTCTAAACCCGGCTCTTATCCGACAAAAAAAAAAGAATAAAAAACCGACCTGGTCCCACAAAAGCACGATAAAAAAAATTATAATTCAAAAATGAAAACGTAAAACCGGTTTGTGAAAAGAGTGCACGGGTCTTGGGTTGACCGACCCGACCCATTCTAAACCCGGCTCTTATCCGACCTAAAAAAAAGAATAAAAAACCGACCCGGTACCACAAGAGCACGATAAAAAAATTATAATTCAAAACCCAAACTCGTAACCGACCCCCGTAACCGGCCCGTCAAAAAAATAAAAGAGTAAATTACAAAAATCGTCCCTGTGGTTTGCAAGAAGTAACAGTTTTGGTCCTTTATAATTAAAAAGTACAAAAATCGTCCCTGTGGTTGACATTTTGTAACACATTTCGTCCTTTACACTAAGAGCCATTAACTTTTCTGTTAAGGACCTGTCATGTGTCATGCACATGAGGACAATTTGGTCTTTTTACCACTAATCCTTATAACCAAATACCCTATCTCTCTCATCCTCCATCTGCCAACTCTATCATACTCCATCTACCCCCCCTCTCTCTTCTCTCCCAGAATCAACTAACCACCAACGTTTGTTCACCCCTGTCGAATCGCACCACCACCGCCACCACCACTACCACCACCACCACCGTATCGCATCACCACCACCACCATCTCTCTCCCAGAATCCAACCGAGAACCAACCACAACCGTTGTTCACAAACACAATCTGTCGAATCGCACAACCACCCCCACCGAATCGCACCAGCTCCACCACCGAATCGAACCACCATCTCTAAACGGGAACCGCCACCGATCTGAACCACCATCTCGTCGGATCTAGGGTTTTCTCCAACCAACACCATCGTTCACAACACCACGTCACCGCCGCCATCATCGGAAGTCAAATCCAACCACCACCGTGGGATCTAGGGTTTTATCCACCCACCACGTCGGATCTAGGGTTTTCTCCAACCTACCTCGCCGTTAACCACCAACACCACCACCATTACCGCCAAAATCAACGCTCTGTTCTCGACTAAAGTAAGCAAATTCACTCTGACGAATAGAGGCATTTTCGAAGAAGATGAAGGAAATGGTTTCTAAGGGTGGTTTCCCCATCTGTTCCGAATTTTAGACCGATTTCTGGGTATGCAAACACAACTATGCAAACACAATAACACACAACATCATATAAACTTCTTTATTTTTGGGCTTATTTATTCTTGTTGATTGAATGTATTTTTTCTTAATTTCTAGGTTTATTTGTTTGATTTGTATTTATTTATGGAAATTCTTCTTAATTTCTGGGTTTATTAGTTCATCTGTATTGTTTAATTCATTTATTTCTGGGTTTATTAGTTCATCTGTATTGTTTAATTCATTTCTTTCTGGATTGTTTAATTCATCTAGAATCGAGAGCAGAGAGAGTTGAGAGCAGAGAGAGAGAGAGAGTTGAGAGCAGAGAGTTGGTAGGGGTGATGAAGTTAATTCATCTGGATTATTTAATTAAAAAAAACAGCCCAATAATAAAATCCGGCCCAAACCCGGTTTCTCACCCAAACCCGGATCGGGGCACAAAGTAATAGACAACCACGCTTTTTTATCTATTGTATAAATATGTTACTGTGTTTTTATAGTTTTAAGACATAAATTTATTTATTATAAAGAAATTGTTAGTCACATATTTATGTCTCATAATTACATCAAGTATATATTCTTTTCAACTTTAGGTATATTACATAAGTATCAAATTGATGTCACGGTTGAATATTGTATTTTCTTTTCAACATAAAACATTTATAGATACGAGTCATAGAATGAATAGACTTTCCTTATTTGACTTCTAGTTTATAAAATAATGAAGGATAATAACCATAGCTCTAAGGCTGTCAATAAGAATAAAACAAGTAATTTTATTTTTTGAAAATGATAAGTACAACTTATGTCTTCATAACTAATTTTATATAATTCACATAATTGTCTTTTGATTAATTTTCAGTCTTTCATATCTATACTATATTATAAAACATTTAGATCAAATGCTTAAACTCTTAATTTTTAAGTCACTTGAAAAGTCCTTAATACCCTCAAATCTATACTATATTATAAAACATTTAACTTTCTCTTTCCTAAAAATTTTAAGACTACTTAATTTTAAGTAGTACAAGTTTTTATGCTTAATATACAAACATTTAAAGCAATAGCCTAACCACTAATTCCCTTGATTATCTCAACTAATTTAAGACAATTATTACTTTAATAAATCATTAAACATCATAACAACTATTTAATTTATCTAATTTTGACTAAATTACTTACATTAATGCAATTAAAGCTATAGTATATTTTTCTCAAATTATTTAATAATAATATTTTTTAATTGATTTTCAAAAACTATTTTAACAACTAATAAAATGGTTGGTTGTAAAAAAATAAAGAAATCAGAAAAAGGAGAAAAAACATGGATAGGTTAACTAACACTGCATTTCACACATCTATATGTCATTTTTGACAATTGTTTTTAATGATTAACAACATTATTGACAATTGTTTTTAATGATTAATATATGTCATTTTTCGCATGTTTTTTTAACTTAAAATATATTTTTTATGAGCTAATTATGTGTTGGCGTTGTTAAATTGACCATCATTAGAATTTAAAATATATGAAATTAGATTGTTAATTCACCGAAATTGACCGTTTGTTATGAAAATAATAAAAATACAAATGATAAATCTATATATATATATATATATATATATATATATATATATATATATATATATATATATTAAAAGAAAACCATTTTTAGAAAAGTTTCCTTAAATAAGAATTAATTAACCAATCAAAACCTCTCATTTACTCAATTTTGACCAAGAATTTTAATTTTGACTTCTATAATTGGAAATATTAAATTGGAAGAGTAAATGAGAGGTCAAAATTAGCTTCATTTACTCTTCCAATTTAATAATTCCAATTATAGAAGTTAAAATTAAAATTTTTGGTCAAAATTAAGTAAATCAGAGGTTTTGATTGGTTAATTAATTCTTATTTAAGAAAACTTTCCTAAAAATAATTTTCTTTTAATATATATAGATAGATGTTTATAGTTTTTCTTTTATTACTTTTAATGCATAATGATTGGTATAAAATAATTATATATTTGTAATCGTTTTATTTTTATACACGTATTGATGTATTTTACCGTAATCTCACATAAAATTTAAAGAGATTAATCTTTTATAAGTAAAAACATACATTATTATTCTTCTTGATTCATGTTTTTTTAATCAATATTGTTTTCTATGCGAATTTGGTTTCAATGTCTTTCTTTCTGGGTGACTCGTCTACAGAGTTCAACGTCAGGTATATCACTGTGTTGTAGTCTGTTTTTTTTAGTTAAAACAATGAACTATTGATATATTGAGTGAAAAATATTGAAAAGGTTTATCTGTTTTGTTTGACATACTGTAATGTCAACTGTTTTTGTTATTTTCATGTGCAAAAGGTACTAATTTTAAACCTGTTATCAAAAGATGCTTTTATTTTCTCCTAATTAATGTAAAAAATAGGTACGAATTTGTTTTATGGTTCTTTGTAATTAGGTTTGTTTGTGATAATGGTATTCTTGATTAGATTTGTTTGTTATTCTCAATTATGGGAGTGTAGTCAACACACCTATTATTTATAAACAATGGTTCAATTTTTAGTTAACTTCATGTGTAAAAAATACTAACTTTCAAACATGTAATATGAAGATGTTTTTATTTTTCCTTAATTAATATAAATATAGATATGAATCTGTTTTATGGTTCTTTGCAATTAGTTTTTCGGTATTCTTGATTTGATTTTTTTATTGATCGATTTTAATTACGGCCGTGTAGTAAACATACCTGATATTTATAAACAATGGTTCAATTTTTGGTTAGGTTCATATGCAAAAAGTACTAATTTTAACCATGTAATATGAAGATGCTTTTATTTTCCCCTAATTAGTGTAAAAATATGTAAGAATCTGTTTTATGGTTCTTTGCAATTAGGTTTGTTTCCAATAACGGTATTTTTTATTATATTATTAGGAAAGTTTCACTTCCACAGTCTTTTGTAGTTCCATGTCATCTTAGTCCCCAATCACATCAAGAGTTTTATCATTATGGTAACAGTATTTTATTTATGTATTTACTTTTTTTCAATAATGACAATCCGGCCAACAAAACAACCAATGTAGTATATAAAGAAGTTGTACAACGAATCTGATGTAATTGTTTCGGATTAGTGTTTTTAAAAGAATTTGTATATGTGTGCAATTTTATTTATTGTATAAAACTAATTACTTTTTACTTCATGTATTGTACTTAACATATTTATTAAGTACTTTATTATTATTTTGTTTAGAATATTATTGCTTAAAATTTGATTTTAAACTACCCGTGCGTGCAAGGGTCCATAAAACTAGTTTGGTATAATTCTCTATTGAAATCTCTGTGCTACCAAACAAGAGAAATGATTCTCTGTTACATTTCTCTGCTGAAATCACTGCGCTACCAAACAGAAGATTCAATTCTCCTTCTCCAGACTAATTCCCTTTCTGTGCAACTCCATTCTATACAATTATTTCTTTGCAATTCCATTCTCCGTACCAAACACACCAGATTCTATACACTCAGAGCTCACGACCACACATGATTCAGATTACTTAAACCCTTATTTTCGCCTAATTTTGCCCAGATTCTTCTTACCCCCTTCTCTCTCTTTCGTTTCGTTGTCTAGCTGACTTGCTATCTGCTGATTGTTGAACACTTGGAACCCTCGAAACGTCATCGCTTTATGCTTCTAAGCATTACAGGACGGGTTTTTTTTCTTGAGCATCGTAATCGGTAACAAATTTAAGGTTTTTGTTTTCTTTCTTTTAATTTCTAATTGATTCCTATGATAACTCTATCTTTTCTGATTTGCGTCATTATTTAATCGATCAACCTGGGTTCTGATTCTTCACTTGCGATGTTTATGGTGTAAAATTAGGTTAGAAACAAAGGGCGAACTTACCATTCATGTGTCTCTAAGCTTGTTGCATATTATATGACAGATTAGCGACTCTAAGTTGTTTATTTGCAAATAAAATCTGCTGACTTTGGTTGATCACGCTTGTAGAATGGTTGGGAATTCGAAGGTAATCAGGTAAACCAAAATTCTTGATTTTCCCCAACCTAAAGGAATATATATATACTTCAAAGAATTTAACTCCTTTCCAAATAATGTTACCAGATGCAATAATATTACGGTGAAAGAAACTAGACCTTATTTTATTGAATATCAACAAACAGGAGGCATTTGCTTCTAAGAGCATCTCCAACCCACACTCTATCCCTTCAAAATGAAGTGTGAAACAATTCCAACCACACTTTATCCAACACTTCAAATATGAAGTGCTGGAAAATACCGTTCAAATATGAAGTGTGAGATTCAACACTCTATCCATGGGACCTACTATCAATTAGAGTGCATATTGCATAATTCAGTGCTTATAAATTGTTCAATGAGCACCCCTAATCTGACTTGTGGGTTAGCATACCCTACATACTTAATTTTAAGGGTTTAACTGAATGGTGTTTTGCATTCTTACAAGCACCTCATTGAGTAACCAAGTAAATGTTTGAAATGTTGATATATATATATATATATATATATATATATATATATATATATATATATATATATATATATATATATATATATAGAGAGAGAGAGCGAGAGAGAGGAGGGTTCCATTAAGAACCGATTTTAGTGCGAGAACCGCGAGAACCAATCTTAGCCGTTGATTTGATAAAAGAAATTCATGGATGGAGAGCGTGGGGGGATCGAGTGTGGCAGGGTGTATATGAGGAATTCATGGGTGGGCAATGACATTGAAAGAGGGGGAATTGGACGGCTCAGATTGGTTCTCGCGGTTCTCGCATTAAAAATGGTTCTCGATGGAACTTCTTCCTATATATATATATTATCGGTTATCGGTTTTGTGTCTGATGGTAGCTTACTGCTCGATTATCGGTTTTAATCTTGAATGGTGTAGCTGCTTTCAAGTAATTCTCCCAGACACGCAGGCAATGTACGACCGCCAATATTTCTTTCTCATGTGTTGGCCACCGCCTTCCCACATTAGCTAACTTACGGCTCTTGTATGCTATCGGATGACCGTCTTGCATGAGAACACCACCAATGGCGAAACCAGAGGCATCCGTACACACCTCAAAAGGTTTGGCAAAGTCCGGCAGTGCTAGCACGGGACCTTTTGTAACCACGTCTTTGAGAGCTTCAAATGCGGTTTGGTGTTTCCTCGTCCAACATAATGTCGTACCCTTCTTTAGTAAGTCGGTAAGTGGTGCTGCTATAGCAGAGTGTCCATCTATAAACCTCTGATAGTAGTTAACCAATCCCAAGAATGATCGTAACTCGGAAGCTTTAGATGGGGCCTCCCATTCTAGTATAGCTTTGATTTTAGCTGGCTCCATACGAATCTCTCCACCCCCGATTATATGCCCCAAGAAAGAAACCTCGTGTAACCCGAACGAGCATTTTTCTTTCTTAACATAGAGCTTATTTTCCCTTAATGCTTTGAACACGAGTCTTAGGTGTTCTACATGTTCATCCATAGTCTCGCTATAGATGACGATGCCATCTAAGTAGACTACGACGAATTTGTCTATGAAATCGGCTAAGACTCTTTGCATTAAGGTGCAGAACGTAGCTGGGGCATTGTTGAGACCAAAGGGCATGACCAGGAATTCGTAAGACCCATACCTGTTGTCTTTGGCTCATCTCCTTCGGCTATACACACTTGGTAGAACTCTTTTCGTAAGTCCAATTTCGTGAACACCTTGGCTTGTTGGAGACGATCGAACAAGTCAGCAATAAGAGGTATCGGGTACTTTTTTTTCACCGTCAGCTTATTCAGTGCCCGGTAGTCAATGCACATGCGTAATGATCCCTCCTTCTTGCGTTCGAACAAAACTAGAGACCCGTACAGACTTTTTGATGGTCGAATGAACCCTGCCTCCAGTAGTTCTTTGAGTTGTGCCTTGAGTTCCTCCCGTTCACTTGGGGACATGCGATATGGAGCTTGTGCTACCGGCTTAGCTCCGTTTACTAATTCAATTTTATGGTCAATCTCCCTCCTTGGCGGTAACTCCTTAGGCAAGTCTTCGGGCATGACGTCCGCGAACTTCTTAAGGACGTCTATTAATTTTGGGTGAATATGTTTATTAGGGTTAGGATCTTCTCCTGGTGCCTCCTCTTCTACCATTATAGCAGCAATAGTTCTTTCTCCTCGTTGATTGGGACCAAGTTGGCTTTCCCGACAAACTTTCACCACACAAGGATCCTCTCCTTGCATGATAACTAGGGTGTCATTACTTAGCACCATCACGGGTTTGAGATGGTCTATGAACTCCATCCCAAGTACCACCTCATAGTCATCTAAGGGAGCGATGGAAAAAGAAGCATTACCTATCCAAGACCCGATCTGAATAGGTACTCCCTTGGCTTCTCCAGTAAGCTCTTTCTATTCCCCATTTACTCCCTTAAAACGTCCCTTTGATGATGTCCATGTTAACCCTAGGGATTTAGCTGTACCTTTATTGATATAGTTTGTGTCAGCTCCTGTGTCGATAAGTGCCCATAAGGTACGTTCTCTCAATGTAGCCTCTACGTACATCCGCCCCTTTTTCATTGGGTTGATCTTAACTTGCACCGCATCAAGCCTTTTCATGCAAGCAACTTTCTACTCGTTGTCTTGCTCTAAACTTTGGGCAATGGCAGCTAACTTTGTTCGGGAAGGGAAATCTCTCGCTAAGTGAGTACCCCCGCACAAGAAACAACCTTCAAATTGTCTCTTGGGTTTGTCACCTTTGATAACGTCAGTATTATGAGTTAGCTTAAAAAAATTACCAGACTTTGGGTAAGATTTACCCTTGTCTCCCCCTCCTTTGCTTTGGAACGACCTCTTATCTTTGCCCTTCTCCTTAGTTGCATCTTTCTTCTGAAACTCGATTAGACTTTCCGCAATGGCCATGGCTTGAGTAATATTTTGCACATCCATTCGTTGTAACTCAAGCTTGGCCCAACGATTAAGGTCGTCCATAAATGTAAACAATGCTTCCTTAGGAGATAAGTCAGGAATTTCTAGTATCAACTCCGAAAATTCTTTGACATACTCCCTAATGTACCCATCTCGGTGATGCAGCCGACGAAGCTTAGCCCTTGCTTCATCTTCCGCATCATTTGGGAGAAATTGCCTCTTTAGTTCAACCTTGAATCCCTCCCAAGTGGTGATTGGCTCAACATCACGATCTATGTTACTAGACCTACGCCTCCACGATACCAGCGCAGTATCCTTTAGATAAAGGGGTGCATGATTGAGTCTTTCCACATCAGCTTCCGCCCCCACTCCTTGGAAGTAACGTGCTAGGCCATAGAGAAAATTCTCTATGTCCCTAGATTTACGTGTCCCATGATAAGACTCGGGCTTTAGGACGTCGACCTTTGGTGTCCCTAGCATTGTACCCATAATCCCACCATTACGTAGAGCATAAATCTCCTTCTTCATTTGCTGCTATTCTTCTTGCACAAATGAAGGTTCCTCCCTAGGATCATGACTAACCTTAGCCAACTTAACCTGACACGCCTCAAGCTCACCCTTGAGTTTGAGAATCTCCCCCTGGAGTATCGTGATCATGGCCTTATTCTCTTCATCGACTTTGGTTAGGCGGTCCACGGCCTCATTGAGCGTACCCAACATATCCCCTTGCAGCTCTTCCCCTAGCTGCGTCATGTGTGGGTCTAGCTCCTCCCAACGGTCATAATGTTCCGCCACAACTAGCTCAACCTTGGCTTGTCTTCTCTCAAAATCGACCACGAGCTCTCTAACGACAGACTTATCCTTACGGGGTCTACCGCGAGTAGCCCTTTCGGTTTCCCTTGAGACATGATCACCTCCCTCTGTTTTCAGAATTATGTTCTCCTCAAAATGACTTGCCATCACTCTTAATCGGAAGTGTAGCTCGAACCTGGCTCTGATACCAACTGTCACGGGTTGCTTTATTCCTTTGCAAACCGTGCGGCACTAGCTCTATAAGGTTCTAAAAACTTCTATACTCTTCTAGAAGGTTCCGGAAACTTCTTCAAAAGTCTATATTTTTCTAGAAACTTCTATAAATTTCTGGAACGTGTCATAACTAGGATCAAGTAAGGGGAAAATAAGATAAGAGGGTAAGAGGTAACCACATGATGACACGTGTCCAGAACTCAAAAAGGGTATATTAGGTAGTTTACAAAAATTCACTCTCTCCTCCTAATTTTATGTAAATTTAATTATATTTATTTCTCTCTCCATTCACATCCAACCATTCACCCTTCCTTGTTGTAAGCCTGCTACGGCAGTAACCTCCAAACCCTAAATTTCCTCCTTCAACGTTCCCAACGTTCGATTCTTCATCCATCTCTAGCAAATGGATTTCTTCCAAAAAGGGTACATCCGCGCCAAGCAATCCTTAATGATACCACGAGAAATCCACCGACTAGGTTCGAAGATGTTCACGGAGTTGGACGATAGTTTTGTGAAGGAGATTCAAAGTTGCAGGTCATTTGAGCCTAATCACAGAAAGTATTCTTTTTTCCCTTAAGTTGACGGTCGACGGCGTTGAATCTCAAAGGCGTGAGAACTTGCAGGTCATGGAAAAATTAATTCATGTGCTATCTGATCTGCGTCCACCACCCTTCCCCCGTGAATACCACCGATGTTCACCACAGCTTTACCGTCGGGCTAATGCTCACTCGTACAACCACCATCAAACTCCAGCCAAAACCTTCGGCATCACCACTGAATTTTCTGGTCATCTTTCAGACGAAGGTTCTGGTTCGGGTTTTGAATTTTTCTTAGAAATCTTGATTTTAGTTCATCAAGGATGTGATTGGGTTTTCATTCATCAAGTTTTTAGTTCATCAATTTATTGTTTCATCAATACTATATTTTGATGGAAAGTTAGTTTTAGTTAAATGTTGTGAATTAACAGTCTGATTCATAAGAATTTTTTTTTGGTGTTCGTTATTTTTGATTTTGGTAAAAGGTTTGGTTGTATGTGATTCACTAATCTCATAGTGATTAACGTTTAAGGTTCTATTTTGTTTCTCGGTTTAGTTATCAAGACATCAAGTTCTAGGGATTTGCATCCATTTTGTTATTTTTGTTTGTTTAATTGGTGAATCATGTTTACAAGCATAAAAAATGGATAAACCATCGATCAATTATCTCAAGTATTTTGTATCAAATTCATTATGTGAATAAAAAATGCAAGCTTCAAAATTAAAAGTACATTATTGATATCGAACTCCTCAAATTCATCATCATATTCGAACAGATCAATCTTAGCTTATTCAGTAATTTTTTGTTCATCAGAATGTTAAAAGGTTATTGATCAATTTTGATATTGGACAGCTCTAAGTTTTTGGTATTCATCAATTTCATTTCTATGGTTTCTTCTCCATTCTACCATTAAAAGCATCAAGACTTTTTTTCCTATTTATGTTTCTTATGTATTTACAGTAAGCTTTTGATTGATGAATGTTATTAAAAAGTTTATTCATCAAAATTGTGTAGTGTCTAAGATATTTCTGTTCATGTTCCTGCATATATATATATATATATATATATATATATATATATATATATATATATATATATATATATATATATATATATATATATATATATATATATATATATATATATATGCAGATTTGTAATGTTTCTGTTTTTGCAAGAATTTATTATTGTATGTAATATGTTCTTTGTATTGGGAAAGGCTCTGGTTTGTTCTTGCAGATCAAACGATGTACATAAAAAATAACGGGTTTTTTCATCAAGTTTCGTAGGTAAAATCCCGTTAGATCATAAAAATTATTTAGTCTCCAGAACTGATTTTGGTGTTTGTAAGTTCATCATTTGATTAGGCATTAGATGTATATGTGAATCACTTTTCTTTTATAAATAATTCATCAGTTTTTGATTAATTTTCATCTTTTTTCCAATCTATGTGCCGTGATTTTAGGAGCCAACGTTTACTGGTTGCTCTATAGGATTTTTTTGAATGTCTAATTTGCCCTTACACCTTATTTATTTGGCAGATATTAATAATCAATTTTGACTAATTCTATTTGACTTTTTATAGAGATCCAATGGTTGATAATCCCTCTTACCCCTCTTATGATTATTCCCCTCTTACTATAATCTCACCCTATATATATACATGATTATTTATGAAAGCATAAAAGTTGTAACAAAAAGTAATGTTATTACATAAAAACAACCACTTTGATTTTTACTTTGGGTTTGGCTTTATTTTGTTAAGAAAAATTCTTGAAGTAAAAATTTGTTATGAACTCCTTGAAAAATAGAATCTGTAAAGCATTAACATCGCTACGACAAAGAGTTGATGGAATTACTAAACTTATTCAGAAAACTTCAATTGTCAATATGGTTTCGTTAAGTGTTCATATAATACCCGTAAATACAGTTGCTTTAAAAAAAAAAAAAAATTCAATTATAAATATTTAAAAGATCAGTGAAGTTAACCTTGCAGCTTACCCCCATTTGATTTAGCCCATATGACTAAGCCCTTATGATATTAAACCTTGAAGCCCTAATACCTAGTCAAGGCCACGTTCAACTGACTCCATTAATTGATTCGGTGGTCGTTCCCGTCATTCTTTCCCCAAATCGAAAACGAGAGAGAGAGAGAGAGACTGGGAGTGGCGATTGACGGCAGCAGATGAGAGCCACCGAGGACTGACTGCGACGCTTCAAACATGAGCGATCATGTTCAATCAAATGCGTGAACTACAATTAAGTTCGGTTTCGGTGAGCACCAATCGACAGCGATTAAGGTTAGTTTCACCCTTCTTGACTCGACAGTTCCCGACCACTATAGTTCTACCCCTCCGATTTAGTAATGCAATCAGTTCATTTTTCTTACTTGAGTCTGATTCTACCATCTGATGCTTCTGACCAACACTTTTGGTTCGGTTATTCTGTTTTGTAGTTTGTTAATCGCCTAAATTGAGTTAAATCTTAACCTACTTTAGCATGGTGAAACCCAATTGAAGAATTTTATTAAGTTACTAACCTGTCTTGGATTGAAAATCTGAATCAGATCACGTTTACAGATTACGTTAAGTACTCTTAGTGCTGTAAGAACTGAATTAACATCTTTTATAGGTGGCTTCCTAAATTCTTAATAGCATTCAAATTGAAAAGATCAAATTTGGAAGTAATTGACGGTTGAACTTGAGAATTTTAGAAATATAAGAATGAGTACTTGATAGTCTAATCTTGTCAACAGTAAACTAAATTAAATTGTGTAGTACTGGAAAGAATTAATACATGACTACCATTAGTACATTTAACACTTGTGATACATGTTCATAGTTCGTTCGATTCATACCCTTAACGGGTCAAAGTTCTTTTCTTTGTGTCGACCCGTTTGCTATCGATTCTTTTGGCATTGTTATGACTCTTGTGACAAACCAATTGCTATAACTCTTTGTACTATGCTTAATTATGGCCTAGTGTGTCGGCTATTTTGTTATTGTGTGAACCGTATCGCCTTGTTATATTGGCCTTTGTTGATTATACTCCGGGTATGCGAGCTATTTTGGTATTACCTACCTATGGAGGTACCATAGGCAAGTCATTGTGGCACCGATGGCGTGACACTTCCGTGGCAGTGTGATCGGTTGCGGCGTCTCCTCAGGGTTTTGCTCTAAGAGCTATTTTGTTTAGGGGGCGTATGGGTTAACCCTAGTTTTTGTTTTGGCTTTTGTTTGTGGATGGTGGCATAGTGCCCAATATAACCAGGGTGCGCATGTGGTCTGCAGGCCTTTGTGCAAAATTTTGTGGGTGGAACACTCGTCTTTTGATTAAGCGGGTTTTCACTATTTTGGAGCTCGTTTTGTATCATATCCCTGTGTTTCCTTTGACTTGGTTATTATTCGTATGCACTGTTTGACTCTGAAATTGTACTTATTTGTTTTCGTTGACTGTTATATTGGATTATTCTTGTTGGATATTTATATGTATATATATATATATATATATATATATATGTTGTATGTATTATTCTTTGTTTATGTTTATCCGCGCACTGGGCGTTTGGCTCAGCCGCATTTTCTTTCAATGCGGCAGGTAATTTATAGAACAAGAAACAATCGATCGAGGGCGAGACTTTGGAGCTACCAAGAAAGTAGGTTTCAATAGGTAGATTAATTGTTGACATCTATGTCTCTTTTGTAGATTTGGGACATGTAGACTTTGGTTAGTAAGGTTATTATTTGAAGGAAATTTTTTTTTAGGCTCTGTTATGTATTATATATGTAGCCTCCGGGTTCCACTTCGGGACCGGGGTGTTATTGTTCATGTGCTAATATTATAAAGGAATGAGTTACTTTAACCTCTAACAAAGTCTATATCTCTAATTCTCTATAGTCTATATGTAATAATAGAGTCAAATTACAAAAGGGCTTATAGCCTAGCGGTATCTGGTGTTTAGGTGTCCCACAAGGTTGTGGGTTCAAGTCCTGCTATGGACAAGATGGTGTAAATTTAGGATTAGGTTAGAGTGTGTGTGTGTTTAGCCGTTCAAAAAAAAAATAGAGTCAAATTTATCATTTTCCTGCATGTTTTTACTCATATGCTAGTAGTTAATCCAATCATTTATTAGATAATTTAATTGGACATAATGTAATTGATTCACTTTCTATTGCAGGGCTTCTCTATGACATCATCAGTGTAGGATGAATCGTTCATTGTCATTGACATTACATTATTTGAGTTGCTCAATTGTCATTTATAAACTAAAAGGTTCAGTTGTTTAACTTTTGGAGGCACAATAATGGCATTGCGTGAAAAGGGTGCGTGACTAAAGCCTTCCATTTGTATGTTTAACTACTTTTTATATTCCAAGATGTTTGGATGAACACATGATTGAATCACCTGCTCAACTTTTTTCCAGTACATCTATAACCAGATTATAATTTATAATAAATAGATGGTGATACACTGATACTATGAGTCTATGACATTTCATTCCTTCATATAAGGAGCAAAACACAGATCGATGATCAATATAAAGTACTTTTTACCTTATATTTTGACCATTAGTAATTTAGTACCATGTTATTCACAAGTAATTATGAATCAAACATCATATGATATTAATTAGTGAATAAGCTATTACCCTAGCAGCCAATAGATGGCTATTGGCAAAGGTCCATTATGAATCAATGCCGATGATGTATAAAGCGGAAGCTTTTGAACGGGTGAGTAATTGAGAGAGCAGAGGACACCGAGACAGAGAGAGAGAGAGAGGTTGGTAGGATAATAAGATAAGAGGGAAGTAATACTATATTCCTTTTCTCTTCTCAGTCACTTGGTTTAGTTTCTAATTTTTAGGTTCGATCTTCCCTTCGCATGTTTTTATAAATATTCTCTTCATTTTTTTAATAATTTTCTTCCCTTTCTCCCCAATTTGTACATTTGTTTCTTTCCTTCGCTGTATTTGTGGATACTATCATCATTTTGGGTCCATTTCATCTTCTTTCTCTATGCAATGTTCGAATGCAATAGTGTGTTTATTTTTGCTTTAATAGTTTCTTTTTCATCTTCAATGACATATTTTTACTCTATGTTACCTCAGTTATATTACAGGTATTTTTGGAATGCTTGGTATATATCGTATAACCTTTTAGCATTATTAAATTTTCTATATGGACAAAAATCACGATCCTTAGATCATTACAAGATTATTTTTCAAGAATTTTGATATGATTCTTATGACCTTTTTTATGTTTTTATTTTTTTAATTTTACTGAGCTTCCAAAACACTTGAACACTTGTCACTCTTTTCTTTTTATTTCATGTGGTTTTACAGGAACTTATGTTGGGGATGATTTGCAGGGTATGTGAAGTTTATGCATTTTTTTTATCTTTTTTTTTTCAGTTATTGTTTTCTACTTCCTATGTGCCTGATTATATCCTTCCATTTCAAGGTTTATTTAGTTACAAAGATTTAGTAATGATCGAATTTATACATTAAAAACCTTGTGAGATGCAACTTTCTATTTTTCAGTAACTTTTACAGTGTGAAGCAATTATTCTTTTTCTTCATGCTTATTCAATAGCTTCTTTATTGATATTCCAGTCCTCATAAAGAAAGCAGAGAAATTTGAAGTAAAGGAACTGCAGAAGATTGTAATAAATCGGGGGCAGTTACTTTTACTCGAGAAACTACTTAATGATGCATATGTCATTCGTAGGCCAAAACCAAGTGAATATGAACGTCGGAAACAACTTATCCGTGTTTTCAATGAGATAGCACAAGAATTATACGGTAATCTTTTAATTTTTATTATTTATATATAGTTGGTTTTCTTTTATATTCATTTTAGTAAGTAGTTGTTTCTAATTCAAAGTAAATTATTTTGTGATCCAGGTAACTCCGCCAGCTGTCCCGTCATTGTGGAATTTGGTTCTTTCTCAATGGACCTTTTTACTACAGGAAGTGATCTAGATCTTTCCGTCAACTTCAAAAGTAGTTCATTAGTTTTCCCTCGAGATCAAAAAATTAAAACACTTCGGAAATTTGCAAGAAAATTCTACGCGCTTCAAAGTAAACTTTTATCTATACTCGCCTTGCATTTTTATTAAGAAATCACGAAAATTTTCACCTAAAAAGTTGACATTAAATGTGTTTAGGCTTATATATGCCTATAGTTTTGAATGTATGACCTTTTGTGGTTTAGATGGAGGTCATGTACAACGGGTACAGCCCATCATGACTGCCAAAGTACCCATTCTTAAAGTTGTTGATAGTGGAAGCGGTGTTGAATGTGATCTTTCGGTAGAGAACAGGGACGGAATTTCGAAGTCGTTAATTATTCGCTTCATTACTTCAATAGATGAACGGTTTCAGAAACTAAGTTTTTTGGTAAGTTTATCCTTTTTTAGCTCAAATAGAATTTCAGGTTTTTTTAGATTTAAAAAAACTCTTAGTTCCTACTCTTATGAACTATGAAGAAATCACAACTTTTTAGTTCCTACTTCCACGAATCTGATCGATTTATTTATGTGGTTTAAATGTTTATAATAAAGAATTTGAATTGATTTAGTAGGTACAAGATTTAGAAACAAGATAATGGATTTAAGCTCAGACCCTTGAAAATATTGGTGTCCATTGGATTGAAGATAGTTTTGGGATTTGTAAAACTGTTTAATTTATAAAAAATGACACTTTTTTTTATATTAAATGGGTGGATTAACAAGGGTAGGCAGAGGAATGGCAATGGGGTGGATTCGGGGAGGGGATTGGTCCCCCCGTCCCCGCTTAAAAAACGGCGGGGATTTAAACGGGGATCCCCGTCGGGTATTCGGGGAAAACCGCGGGGAAACGGGTATCCCCGTTTAATGTAAACGGTTTTTTAAACGGGTAATTTTCCCCTCGGGGATTCAAATGGTGATTATTATACATTATAATCAAATGCAAACATGTCCGAAACGAACTTAAAGTCCTAATGCACTCAAACGGCCAAACCAATCAATCCAAATAAAACGAAATTGACTAATAGTAGATGTTTCAACATATTTCAAATATTAAGTAATTCTCCGACTTGTGTCATCCTCGTTCACGGCACTCGTCAAGGACCAATCAAACCATCATCATAATCAATGACTATATATATTATTATTATATATTATATATCATTATAATATATAATATAAATACTTTTTATATTATATAAATATAAATGGGTATACAGGGCCGGGGATCGGGTATACGGGGTGGGGATCACTGATAAGGAACAGCCCAAAGAAGTGGATTCTGTTCAGCCCAACAGGCCCAAGATCTGGAAAGATTATCAAAGAAGGAAAGGGACACGTGTAGGAGGCTGATTAATTGAGTTAGTTATTTTGTTAGCTGGGTGGATCCTATTTAGATACGTTTGAGTAGGCTGGTAGAATTACTTTTGGAATTTCCTTGTTCTTGTATTCGGCCATGGATGGCTTGGGCAGAGAGAGTTCCTTCTAGGAATCTCATCTGATTTCTATCTTTCAGTTAATGAAATAACAGCCTTACTCCATCTATTCTCATTTTTATCAGCTTAATACTTATTAATCACTAAACCCTGTCCCCGTCCTCGTCCCCGTTTAAAAAATCGGATTTTCCCCATCCTTGTCCCTGTTTGCCATTCCTTAGTACGTTCTTCATTTTTCATTCATATATTTTGGTCTGTATTCCTGATTTGACAATAAATGAAAAGGAGACCATAAAATGCAAGAAAAATGAATGCAACATTTAGTAATTTTTATATATAGTGTACCTAAAGAATATTTATACGTTGGACATGTGTACATGCACTCTTGGAATTGTATCTATCTATCTATCTATCTTTGTATTCACAGATGAAAGCATGGGCAAAAGCACATGATATCAACAGCTCAAAAGATCGAACACTTAATTCTTTATCCATAATATTATTGGTTGCTTTTCATCTACAGGTACAA
Organism: Pulicaria dysenterica; assembly: GCA_947179395.2. Classification (NCBI taxonomy): domain Eukaryota; kingdom Viridiplantae; phylum Streptophyta; class Magnoliopsida; order Asterales; family Asteraceae; genus Pulicaria; species Pulicaria dysenterica. The sequence continues at coordinate 34,382,365 of OX359296.1, read as the reverse complement.
TATGTATGAACTTTCTACCTCAACTCTTAACTCTTTATAGAACATTAATATACTGTCATGGCGTCAAACTAACTTTATTTGAGAAAAATGCTTGTAAGTTATTTATTGTCTTTTCTAACTCAATCTGGTCTTAAATCTGTCTCTCATTGCAGACTAGAGACCCCCCTATATTACCTTCATTTTCCGCTATACTAAAAGGTAGTGCCAAGAATTTGTTGAAGATGTAAAACTGATTAAATAATAATATGAGAACTTGTCTTGTACAAAACTAAAAGTATTTATAATATAGTGGTCTTACATCCATTGTCAAAATTTGCTCATTCTCCCATAAAAATCATTTGCATTTGTCTCCATATCTATGTCTGTAAATCATATGATTAAATGGCCTTGGATGATCCTAGAAATTAATGAATAATTATTAATGGAAGGAGTACGTAGTTTATAAATTTCACTCGCATGTTGCAACTGAGTTACTATCGGTTTATACTTTCTCTAGTGTTAATATAGCAGATTCTTTATCAAACTAATGGTATTGATCGTACATATTGACCACTAATGGTATAGAAGAAATTTTTGTATTAGAAATTTGCTAGAGATTTTTCATGTTTTTGGACATTCCAATAAGGGAATACATATAAATATCCAATATATTTCCATCATTTAGATTAAAGGTGGCGAAACCAGTAATTTCAGATTCTTGTCGGGTCGGGACATTGGGTTGACACGAAACATTCTCTTTCCTTTCTTTTTGAAAATTGTTTAAATATCTACAAATATCTAATTTGTAGAACAATAAACTTTTTTTCTTTTTACGAGAAATAAAGGATTTGCTTGGTTGTATGCTTTATAAATTATAACTACACTTTGGGCTACTTCTGAGCCTTTTCCATTTTAGCCTCCCTTTTTTCTTTTACCCAATTCACATGTCCCAACCGGCTCATTCAGAAGTCAGCGGGTCAAAATTGCCACCTATTATTCTATACTAAACGTATGGCAGTTTTTTTTTTTTTTTGTATTTTCCGGGATGAGTAACTCATGGTCTTTTTCCTTTATTTTGGCATGAGAATTTTGTAGATGGACATGATCCTGCAGCTGTGAAGAAATCAGTTAGAAACTTTCAGGACTATGGTAGAAGAAATACTGAAACACTAGGTCAATTATTCTTGTCATTTTTAATCAAGGTAACAACATCTTTAAATGTTCTAGTTAATTACAACCAGTATTTATTTCATATAATTTACATGCTTCAATTCTTTAAGTTTCTTACTGTAAGTAATCGTTGCAGCTAGCATCTGTTGAAAAGCTTTGGCCCAAAGGACTGTGTGCCAGTCCTTATCTTGGACATTGGACATCTAAAACATGGGACACTAAAATAGCCAGCATGAGTGTAAGTTTCTGTAACTGGTCAGTGGTCACATGGCCACTTGGTGGAGAATATACCAAATATAACTCCAGTGTATCATGTAAATGTGACAATTTTGACCAATTTACTTTTGAAGGGTTAATTCGGCTATTCGGGTTGTATTTTGTCTTTAAAATGTCACATGGGTAATACAAAAGATCAGATTTGTACGTAACAATACATTATTTTAATCATATAAAATTATTTACAACAAATAAAATAGTCGGGAAAAATTGAACAAAGTGCTTCAAGCCAACACGGCCTTACCCATTTTGTTGTTTTTTTTTTAAATTTTCATGAAGAATGTTCCCAAGTTTTCTTTCATATACTCTACAGGTTGAGGATTTTACTGACCAGACCCAAAATGTTGCGAGGGCAGTTGGAAAATCAGAAGTGGAAGAAATCTATAATTGCATCCATCTTACCATTGAAAACCTCAGTCTGTTCATGAATTCTAAAATTGAAGTATTAAAGTTGAAGGAATCATTATTTGGCATTGATAAAATGCACCACCAGCTTATTGAGCCGAGACCGAATATATGGAAAGAAAATTACGAACAAAATCAGCATGTAATGACCACAAGCCCCATCTTGACCATAAACAAGATCTCTAATCCTAATTGGTCAACAATGACCCCACCAATGGGCCACTGGAGTGGTGGAGCGGAAGACATGACACGCACGGAGAATCTTTGGGCTCAGCACTCGTTTGGCTTTGGCCATCAGCCAACGAAAAGGATGAGGACTGCAGAGGGTGCGGTGCCAACAACCCAAAGTTGGGCTGGGCCAAGGTGGACACAAGGCTGGGGTGGTGGTGCCCATGGAGCTGTTTCCATGGATAACCCACTTCAAAGGTCACAAGAGATGCAGCAGCCTGGCGCAACGCACCCGTGGGGAACAAGGATTCAACAACCTCGTAATGGTAAATCATTATGTAACACTTTTATTGAATTCACATTTAAGGCAATTACCCTTTTTTCTATTCAGATATGAAGGTTTTGGAAGTATAGAAATTGCACTTGTATGTTTGGTTACATTATGAGCTCATTCTAGATTTGTAGTAAATCTTGTTCTTTCTTTATTTCTTTCTTCTTTCTATTTATTTATTTATTTTTATTTTGGTGTGCAGGGAGTTCCTCCACATATGTTTCACCATTTGGTTGAGACTCGGATATGAAACAGAAGCGTATGCAAAACAGCTAACCAGATTGCATTTGTGCATGTCTTTCTTTATGTAGAGTTCCATGTATCAGGTAGGTTTGTTTTAGCTTGTGTTTCTTGTATCATGTTAGTAATATCTGTTTGTTTACAAGTAAAGTTTATAGTGCCAAAACCCGTTTTTGATTAATCAAGAACTCGGAATTCAGCGATGAAATTGTTGCTGAGGTATCATGTGTACCCAACCACAGTAGCAGCTTTGAAATCCAAAAACCGTGTCTTTTGTGTTCTTAATGTTAATTGTTTGTTTTTAAGATTAGTTTTAAGAAAATAGTTGCATTTTTCTTGGGATGGTTAAACTTCTGTTGAAGAAAACCTAAAATCTTGGGTTTTAATGCCTCTATAAAGTACCAAGTCTATAAAGGCCGTCATTCATACATAATTTTATCTACTACTCTATAATGCCATTATCTTATTTCTTAAGATCAATTCCAAGTCAAGAAATACAATATTTTACTAAAATTTAAATATGCAATCATAGGTAATTTGTAAAATCATGTGAATTAAGAAAATGAATCTTCGTTTAAAATTTTCAAATGCAATTTAAACCATTGATGTCATTATCCAAAATAGTCTCTTAAAACAATGAACTAAGTATGAATTATATTGAACATTATTGTATGTACGTATTATAATATCTTAAGTAATCAATTTTCAAACTCTACAAATAGTGAAGTTTTAAGTAATTGTTCGATTACAAAATAAAATTTAGTAACGTTATAAAATAACCGTATATTTTTAAACTCTGCAACACATGACCATTATTCATTTGATTACTATGGGAAACATATCAAGGCAAAGATATTTAACATCGTATTGTGCATGTGAAATACTGGTTATGAGTAAGTACGAGTTTTTGAAGAGAGAGAACATATCTTAGCTATCAATTAGATGTTGATCTATTAGATAACGGTTGAAATTCATCCGTACTGATTCATGACCGTCGCAATTAATGGTCGGGTAATGAATATTAGACTGGTAAAATGTACACCACCCGATAAAATCAAAGCAAGGGTAATAATTAAGTCTCTCTTTCTTACCTAAATATGTTCTTATTAGAACAACCAACTCTCTCTCTCTCTCTCTCTCTCTATATATATATATATATATATATATATATATATATATATATATAGAGAGAGAGAGAGAGAGAGAGACAATAGTTCATGTGAGAACTGTTGTTAATGCGAAAACCGCGAGAACCAATCTGAGCTGTCCAATCCCCCCTACTTCAATGTCATTGCCCACCCATGAATTCCTCACATGCACTCTGTCACACTCTATCCCTCCACGCTCTCCATCCATAAAACTTCCCATATCCAAGGAACGACTGAGATTGGTTCTCGCGGTCCAATTTCCTCTCCTTCAATGTCATTGCCCACCCATGAATTCCTCACATGCACCCTGCCACACTCGATTCCCCCACGCTTTCCATCCGTGAATTCCACTTATAAAATGAACGGTTGAAATTGAGTCTTCCATTCTCAATTAAATTATCATTCTCATTTAAACCTTCCCATATATATATATATATATATATAACCCCATAGAACCTAAAGAACCTTCCCTGATAATAACATGTGTCACATAATTTAGGGGCAAAAAAAGAAAAAATTTGCGTCTTACAACCCTCCCCCCCCCCCCCCCCCTCCCCCCAATCAACCCCCAACAAACTTAAAAAAAACCCCACTTACTTTAAATGATCATAAGTCGTTCGTTTTTAACAATTTTAATCAAAAAATTATACTGTTAGATTCAGTTTTTCGTCATCTTTCAAACAAGACCGGTGTTGATATATTTCAGAAACTTTTTTTTTTGAAATGCAAATTTTGCATTTTGAGTTCTGTTCATACTAAATGCAAAATGCAAAAAATCGAAAAATGCAAAATATCATCATGAATGTCATCCATATGCTTCCAAAATGCAAAATATGAAAATGCAAAATGCAAAATGATTCAAAATGCAAAATCCCACAGAAACACTACCTGCTGCTCAAATGCAAACAAAATTTTCATGTTAAATTTTTTTTTAGAAAAATATGGAAAGAGTGATCTTGTTTGAAAGAAGATTAAAAAACTAAAAGATTAGTATAATTTTTATGTTTAATTTCACAAAACTTAAAAAGTTATGACAATTTAAAGTTTTTAGGGTTTTTTTTAATTCCTAGGTTGTTGGGAGGGGCATTTTCCATAATTACCTTTTTCTTCATAATTTAATATATAATAGTTATAGTTTTGTCATTATTCAATCTCATCCATTGATTTTGATAATCCAGGGGTTTAGATTAGTTCTTTAAGTTCTTTGTTTAACACATGGTTCTTTATTGATTCATTTTCTATATATATATATATATATATATATACATATATATATGGGAACGGCTCAGATTTGTTCTAGTGGTTCTCGCACAAAGAATGGTTCTTAAATGATTCTCTTTCATAGTTATTAAACTCTTGTTCAAGTTTTTTTTGGAATTTGGACATGGTTGTTTTTGGTTGACATTGTGGTTTTAATATTTTGAAAATTTGTTTTTATATCCCGTGCACGTGTGTTTATGATGAATCAGGTTTAGTCCATCTGTGACTAAAGGATGCTAATAAGTCAAGTTTTGACTTATTAAGGGATTCATAGTGATCTTATGCAGTAATTGTTGTAGTTACACAAATGCTAATTCCACTATATAAATACTTAGATAAACAAGTTATGTTTATGAAATTAGAAAGTCTTGCAATCGTGTTTTGAGGCTTAATGAAACCATTTTCCGTAACTGGAAAAGTGGATATTTGAGAAATCCAAGTTCTTGTTTCATAGAACGTTCAAATTTCTTGCAAAAACTTTTTAAGAAGAAGTGTTTTAAAACACAAGCTTTAGGCATATTAGTCAAGGTCTGACTAAGTCTAAAAGGTTGTTTCAAAGTAATGCATTTTTCATAAAAAGTTAGTGGTAGCATCTGACTAGTGTATTTATCAAGTTATCAAGGTTGATTTAACTAGTATGATAAATGCAAGTATGAACCTTCAAAGTATATATAATAGTTGGATGATTTTATAAGTGATCTAAAATGAAAGGTTCTTGAATGAGAACGGATCCAAGAAATGCATGACTTATTGAAAGGTTCTAAATAAGGAAGTCGTTGCAATTTTTTTGAGTCAAGTCATGACTTAAAAAGGGATTATATATGACTAAAAGGATTCATAAAGGTCAAGGTAATCAATGTTGGTGGTTGATTGACGTTAGAGATGATAAAATAGGATATTTTTTATATCCTTAGTAATTAAATTAGATAAGTGTTAGTAAACACTGGGGATCTAATCTCAAGTTTTCAAGTATGTGTAAACATATTTATCGTTTAAAAAAGGGAGTATGAATCTAGTAAGATTTTATGCATCTGCAAGTGTAATTAAAGTTTTAATTACAAGGGAATTATTTTATAAACTCAGAAACTTTGGAGTTATTTCCAGTTCTCCAAGTTTAAGGATTTTATAAAATAAGTAAGTCTAGAATTGTTTTTAGGTTGCGAAAACGATTTCTAGCAAAACCAAGAAGGAGTGCCTCAAGGTACCAGTCTTGAGTTTTTGGGTTTATAGACATATTATTTTCTTTATAATCCATGATAAGTTACAATGTAAAATAATAAGTAATTCAGATAAACGTTGTGAATTGCGTCAATGAAATGGTAGAAATTATGCATCTTTATTCCAGAGTGGAATATGGAGGGTGCAGAAATTAGTTTCATTGTTCTTCACCATTTTGTATGTAACACCAGTTTTCACGCGCTTAAAATTAGGGAAAATTAAAGCTTTTTAAACTTATATAATAAAAGCCAGCAGCGGAAGTAACCAACATTTTACAAAAAATAATAATGTTTATCTGACTTGGTAATGTAAAAAGTACAACACCATATACCAAGTCCAAAATACCACCGCGTGTTACCCAACTAATTCCGACCATCGGATCACATATATAAACAACGAGCAGTGTTCCGCAAAAAGGTATATACAACAACTACCAACAGTCCCGCCTCACACAGGCCAACTACTTCGCATCTGCAAAAAGGGAAATTCAGACACCGTTAGCTACAACTAGCTAGTGAGTACAGATTAAGACATAAGCATCAATAAGCAGGTTATCTCAACTACGGGACAGCACATAAGACTATCCTAACATATAGCGTCGCGCCAACGAGTCAGTAGGAATCATATCTCGCAGGGAGGGAAGCCCCGCATAACATACCTCATATATGCACGTATGCGACATCGCCAACATATTTCAATAAACAACAGACAACGCTACTTACCGAGACTCATGGGAAACCGGTACTCACCTCGAGGTTATAAGAGGCAGATATGAATTCGGGAATCCCAGGAGCACACGGATTCGTCCGAGTCACCTAACACATAAGGTTCAGGCTTAGACACCAAACAATGACAACCAATAAGGCTTAAACCACAATACAACAAAACTGCCAACCGAACAATAACACTTGCGGTCGCAAGACATATACATGCGGCCGCAAGGGTCCTCTAAAATACCCCACTTGCGACCGCAAGGGATTACCTTGCGACCACAAGGGTCCTACCTCAGCCACACCAGCTTGTGACCGCAAGGCTTAACCAAACGACCGCAAGGATGGTATCCTGAGGGCTTACGATCGCAAGTTATGTACTTACAACCGCAAGTATCATTTCTTCGTCCTTAGACGGTGAACCATGAAAACGATCCACTTGCGACCGCAAGACCCATGCATGCGACCGCAAGGGACAACACAACCATGCTTGCGACCGCAAGGACACCTGTTACAGAGTGTTCTTGCTCTGTTCGAACACAACGACCGTTTTACGATTTTTGACACCAAAACCCAACTTGAATCCGTATTCAAGTGTTTATACAAGTTTTCTAACATACATATGGACCTTTTAACATGATTTGGACAAGAAATCATCACAAAAACACACCTAAATCCTCAATTTAACACCACACCCACATGAGCATGAAGAACAAGGCTTTGAACAACAAAACATACAAAGATGATGATCTAAAACAGATTGCTAGCTTGGATCCTCTTTGAAATCAGCTTCTAATCCTTTCCCTTTTTGATTTTCTTCTCAAAAGATCAAGGGTTTGTGTGTGTGTGTGTGTTGGTTTGCACGTATGTTAGTATGTGTATATGTGTTTGTGTGTTTTGAGCTACAACAGGGGATAAGAATCCCACACAAACCGACCTTGATTGGTTTAATACCCCGTGTGGATATTTTGTTCTCCTATTCAACTTAAAACACTACTTAGGTTTACCCGTTTCAACTAACGGAGATATTTTCGGAATCATTATCCGAAACCGTTTAACTATTTACCAACATTATCTATTTATGAAACATTTCTAACTTTAGCCACATAACCAAGTGTACCAACAAATAACAACAATTAAGCAACAAAACAACTTAAACAACTTGGTTAATGTCAACGTACAACTAAACAAACACGAGGTACAACTATTTACAACTAGGCCCTAAATTAGGGTGTTACAAATCTACCCCCTTAAGAAGATTCCGTCCTCGGAATCTAATCGTCTACGAACAAGTGAGGGTATCTAGCTCGCATGTCGTCTTCGGTCTCCCAGGTCATGTTCGAACCTAGGTTGTGCTTTCACTTGACCAAAACCAGTTTTATCATCTTTCTGCGCAAACTTCTTGAACTTTGAACCAAGTATTTCAACCGGTTCTTCAACTAGACGTTTTGAAGCATCCACTCTCAACTCTTGCAGAGGCAGAATCTGGTTCTCCTCCACTTTGCATTTACGAAGGTAACACACGTTAAACGTGTTATGAATTCCAGAAAGCTCTGGTGGCAACTCAAGCGATACCGTCTGGTCGTTAACCTTACGAAGGATTTTAAACGGGCCAATATATCTCGGGCTCAACTTACCCTTCCGACCGAATCGAATAACGCCTTTCCAAGGAGAGACCTTTAAGAATACTCGTTCGCCCTCCTTGAATCCAACATGTCTACGTTTTGGATCTGCGTATACCTTTTGTCTATCACGAGCGGCTTTCAACTTTTCGCGAGCGATTTTAACTTTATCAGCTGTAATCTGAACGATCTCGGGTCCGGCAAACTGCTTCTCACCGGGCTCGAGCCAACATGTTGGTGTGCGACAACGCCTCCCGTACAACATCTCATATGGAGGCATCCCAATACTGGAGTGATACGAGTTGTTGTAAGCAAACTTGATCAAAGGTAAGTGAGAATCCCACGCACCACCGAATTCGAGAACACATGCGCGAAGCATGTCCTCCAACGTCTGAATCGTTCTCTCTGACTGGCCATCTGTCTGCGGATGATACGCCGTGCTCAGGTGAACACGAGTACCAAGTTCGCTTTGCAAACTCTGCCAAAAATGGGAAGCAAATCGCGCATCCCGATCAGATACAATCGAACATGGAAAACCATGTCGTGATACCACCTCATTCACATACAACTTTGCTAGCTTTTCCAACGGAGTAGACTCGCTGATAGCTAGAAAGTGAGCACTCTTGGTCAATCGGTCGACAATGACCCAAATGGCATCGTGACCTCTGAGAGTTTTCGGCAACTTTGTCACGAAATCCATCGTAATGTGATCCCACTTCCATTCTGGAATCTCAAGTTTTTTGCAGATTGCCATAAGGCTTCTGATGTTCTGTCTTAACTTGCGCGCAGATTTGACATTTCTCCACGAAGGAAGCAATGTCTCGTTTCAAAGTAGGCCACCAATACAACGCTTTCAAGTCGTGATACATCTTTGTGCTGCCCGGATGAACCGACAGCCTAGACTTATGGGCTTCCTGCAGTATCAGATCACGATTACCACCATGGAGTGGCACCCATACGCGAGACTGGTAAGTCTTTAATCCGCGTGTATCGTCAACGAGTTGATCTTTCAGCTTTCTCATCAACTCAGCTTTCATATTGTCATCTTGCAATGCCACTTGCTGCGCTTCCTTTAATCGAGCAATGATATCAGGAACCACAGTAAGTTTCATAAACTTCGCGTCTACAGTAGAGCTTTTGCGACTCAAAGCATCCGCCACCACATTGGCCTTACCAGGATGGTAGCAAATTTCACAATCATAATCTTTTATCAACTCTAGCCATCTGTGTTGCCTCATATTGAGCTCTTTCTGCGTGAAGACATATTGTAGGCTCTTGTGATCGGTACAAACCACACATTTGGTGCCGTAAAGATAGTGTCTCCACAGTTTCAACGCGAACACCACAGCTGCCAACTCAAGATCATGAGTCGGATAATTGCCTTCATGGGGTTTCAATTGCCTTGAAGCATAAGCAATCACTTTATCACGCTGCATCAGCACACACCCCAATCCGGAGTACGAAGCATCACAATAAACAATGAAGTCTTCAGATCTATCTGGTAAGGAAAGGATTGGAGCTTCGCACAATAGCCGTTTCAAAGATTGAAACGCTTGTTCTTGAGCTTTCGCCCAAACAAATGCAAAATCTTTGCGAGTTAGTTTTGTCATAGGACCCGCAAGTTTAGAAAAGTCGCGGATAAACCGACGATAATAACCAGCTAAGCCAAGAAAGCTTTTAACTTCAGAAAGAGTTCGGGGAACTCCCCAATTCATGACTGCCTCAACTTTCGCTGGATCAACTTTCACACCATCACTGCAAATCACGTGACCAAGAAAATGAACTTCTCGCAGCCAGAATTCACACTTCGAGAATTTAGCGTAAAGCTTCTCCCGTTTTAGAGTTTCGAGAACCTCTCGTAAATGCGACTCGTGTTCAGCTTCAGTCTTAGAATAAATGAGAATATCATCAAAAACACAATCACCGACTTATCAAGAAAAGGACGAGAAACCCGATTCATCAGGTCCATGAAAACAGCAGGAGCATTGGTTAAGCCGAAAGGCATCACCAAAAACTCGTAGTGACCATAACGAGTACAGAAAGCCGTCTTTGGAACATCTTCGTCGGTAACTAACACTTGATGATATCCCGACCGCAGGTCAATCTTTGAGAAGCACGCTGCTCCCTGCAGTTGATCAAACAAATCATCTATCCGCGGCAAAGGATACTTGTTCTTTACCATTCGCTTATTCAGCTCCCGGTAATCAATGCACATCCTCATCGTTCCATCTTTCTTCTTTACGAAAGGTACAGGAGCACCCCAAGGAGAAGAACTCGGGCGAATAAAGCCTTTGTCTAGTAACTCCTGAATCTGCGTCATCATCTCGCGAACCTCGGAAGGAGCAAGACGATATGGAGCTTTGGCTACAGGGGTAGCCCCCGGAACAAGATCAATACGATATTCAACGTCTCTAACTGGTGGTAACCTTGGAAACTCATCAGGAAACACTTCTAGATAATTGGTCACCACCGGAATATCACGAACAACACGTTTCTCCAATTTAGCGTCAATCACATGGGCTAGATAACAATCTCAACCTTTTGAAATCGATTTACGAGCTTTCATCAGAGAAATGATAGGAATATCTGATTTTCGTCTTTCGCCACGAGCCACAGCATATGACCCGTCAGGTAAAGGAACTTTGATCAACTTCTTGGAACAGAAAATCTCAGCGTTCAACTTGCTAAGCCAATCCATCCCAATTACAACATCGAATCCCGCAATCGGCATAAGAAGAAGCGAAACAGGAAAACTACTCCCGTCGACATCAATAACCGCTTGAGGAACATTATCAACAACTGGAACTACTCTACCACTAGCAGTCTCTACTATTATTGGCTCAGATAGTACAGATACATGCATTTGCAGTTTATCACAGAAAGATACAGATACAAAGGAATACGTAGCTCCAGAATCAAACAATACACATGTTGGGGCAGAATTAATAAGAGAAGTACCCGTTATCACGTCCCCAGCACCCTTAGCCTCCTCAGCTGTCATCTGAAATGCTCGCCCTTTAGCTCGGGGAGCACCATCTTTCTTCTGCCCCGAGGCAGATCCACCAGCACCGGTACTCTGCTTTGACCGGCAATCAGATATTATGTGCCCTAGCTTATGGCACTTGTAACAAACGTACTCTTTAAACTCACACTCGGCAACCACGTGCCCCTTCTGTCCACACCGTAAGCATCGAGCAGTGGCTTTAGAACAATCACCACTGTGATACGTACGGCAAGTTGCACACCACGGACGATCCACCCTCGGCTTCTTTTGGGAATCAAACTTCCCACCAGCAACAGATTGTCCTTTAGAAGGACCCGGCTTTGAGGATTGTTGAAACTTCCTCTTATGACCTTCACCAGCTCGGTCATCCCTACCCTGAGTACGATCATCTTCAATCTGTCGAGCTATTTCAAATGCTCGATCTAAACTCCCAGCCATTCTAACGAGAGCGCGGTAATCAGCAGGCAACATGGCCACAAACTTTCTCATCTTCGCAGCCTCATCCGTCGTCAAGCTAGGAATAAACCTCACTTTATCAATAAAGGCTTGGATCAGAACATCTACCGACTTGTCTCCCTTACGGAGAGCGTTGAACTCTCTTTCCATCTTCTCCATATCATAATCCGTACAATATCGCTTTGTGACTTTCTCAGCAAATTGTTCCCACGTCATAGCCATGACAACTTCTTTACTCAAAGTAGCTTTTCCGGAATCCCACCAAAACAACGCGCTACCCTTCAACATCCGTGCCGCGTATTTGACACGAAGTTCCGCTTCACAATCACAAGAATCGAACACCTCATCGGTCTCTCGAAGCCACCTCACGGTATCTGAAGGACCGTCACCACCCTCGAATTCTTTTGGACCGCAAGAACGAAACTTCTTAAACGAACACTTCTCCGGTTTATGCCCTTGCACAGCCGCTAACAACAGCTCCCGTGTAAGTCAGAGCTCTTCCTCCAGACGTGTAATACGCGCTACTTGATCTGGATCTTGCCTTGGCGGCTCGTAACTATGCGGAGCAGATCCTTCTCCAGCCTCGGGATGAACGCTCGAAGCTTCATCCTCCATACGCTTAAGAGCCTCTTCAGTATTAACTCGTTGCGCAGCCATTCTTTATCAACTTACTACACATGGGAACAACGTTTAGTACTCTATTTACTCAACAACTACTAACGCTACAAGTTAGTTTACACATGCAACTACCACATAACGCTCATACTCAACCCCAAATACCCAACTAGGAACACTTAACGATGGTCGGGCCCGAGCTTGAGATTGAATACCCCTACGAGTACCTAATTCCTCAAACTTAGGCTCTGATACCTATTTCTAACACCAGTTTTCACGCGCTTAAAATTAGGGAAAATTAAAGCTTTTTATACTTATATAATAAAAGCCAGCAGCGGAAGTAACCAACATTTTACAAAAGATAATAATGTTTATCTGACTTGGTAATGTAAAATGAACAACACCATATACAAAGTCCAAAATACCACCGCGTGTTACCCAACTAATTCCGACCATCGGATCACATATATAAACAACGAGCAGTGTTCCTCAAAAAGGTATATACAACAACTACCAACAGTCCCGCCTCACACAGGCCAACTACTTCACATCTGCAAAAAGGGAAATTCAGGCACCGTTAGCTACAACTAGCTAGTGAGTACAGATTAACACATAAGCATCAATAAGCAGGTTATCCCAACTACGGGACAGCACATAAGGCTATCCTAACATATAGCGTCGCGCCAACGAGTCAGTAGGAATCATATCTCGCAGGGAGGGAAGCCCCGCTCAACGATTCAAACTGGGGACCATCAGCAACAACTATCCGCAATGGTGGAGGAGCGAAGAGCAGTCCATCAAACGCGTTACGAAGCTCGAAGCTCGACTTCTCGGATCTCAACGGAAGCTAAGATCCCAACTCACGTTAAGGAGCGGCGGTTTGCAAGACCACCCCGGCATGCTGCACACCGAGTACCGTTGATCCCCGTTATTCCATCAAAGGGATCCAGCCTTCGGGAAGAAAGCTGACCTTAACCATGCCATCAATAGTCCGAACCAGTATCATATACAACTATAACCCGTAGTCGGTTCAACTATACGCATGCGATTTATAACCAACGTGTAAAGAAACTTAACATGGCAACAGTATATAACAACATGGCATAACATACCTCATATACGCACGTATGCGACATCGCCAACATATTTCAATAAACAACAGACAACGCTACTTACCGAGACTCATAGGAAACCGGTACTCACCTCGAGGTTATAAGAGGCATACATGAATTCGGGAATCCCAGGAGCACACGGAGTCGTCCGAGTCACCTAACACATAAGGTTCAGGCTTAGACACCAAACAACGACAACCAATAAGGCTTAAACAACAATACAACAAAACTGCCAACCGAACAATAACACTTGCGGTCACAAGACATATACATGCGGCCGCAAGGGTCCTCTAAAATACCCCACTTGCGACCGCAAGGGATTACCTTGCGACCACAAGGGTCCTACCTCAGCCACAACAGCTTGTGACCGCAAGGCTTAACCAAACGACCGCAAGGGTGGTATCCTGAGGGCTTACGATCGCAAGTTATGTACTTACAACCGCAAGTATCATTTCTTCGTCCTTAGACGGTGAACCATGAAAACGATCCACTTACGACCGCAAGACCCATGCATGCGACCGCAAGGGACAACACACCCATGCTTGCGACCGCAAGGCATAACACTTGCGACCGCAAGGACACCTGTTACAGAGTGTTCTTGCTCTGTTCGAACACAACGACCGTTTTACGATTTTTGACACCAAAACCCAACTTGAATCCGTATTCAAGTGTTTATACAAGTTGTCTAAAACTTACACCACACCCACATGAGCATGAAGAACAAGGCTTTGAACAACAAAACTTACAAAGATGATGATCTAAAACAGATTGCTAGCTTGGATCCTCTTTGAAATCAGCTTCTAATCCTTTCCCTTTTTGATTTTCTTCTCAAAAGATCAAGGGTTTGTGTGTGTGTGTTGGTTTGCACGTATGTTAGTATGTGTATATGTGTTTGTGTGTTTTGAGCTACAACAGGGGATAAGAATCCCACACAAACCGACCTTGGTTGGTTTAATACCCTGTGTGGGTATTTCGTTCTCCTATTCAACTTAAAACACTACTTAGGTTTACCCGTTTCAACTAACGGAGATATTTTCGGAATCATTATCCGAAACCGTTCAACTATTTACCAATATTTTCTATTTATGAAACATTTCTAACTTTAGCCACATAACCACGTGTACCAACAAATAACAACAATTAAGCAAAAAAACAACTTAAACAACTTGGTTAATGTCAACGTACAACTGAACAAACACGAGGTACAACTATTTACAACTAGGCCCTAAATTAGGGTGTTATATTGTATGTTTTAGACCATCCAGGAATAAACTTGGTTTATTCAAAAAATATCATCCGTGACTACTTATCTAGGTGGGAACCTTGATAGGGTTGTAAAGTCATCGTAATTTTGGGGTAGACTCGAAAGGTGTATTGAGTATAGTTGCAAAAGGTTTTTACGGACCAAAATTGACGAATATTCGTCAGGATTACGAATATTGGATTGACCCACTGTGAAAAATACTTCGTGAATTCGTGTCAAAAGTATTTATCACATATGTGATCCTCAAACCTGAGGTATTTGGTTTGGGATGCAGTGACTGTTGTCTCTTTAGTGCGTCTTCACGGAAAGCCGTAACAGGGTGGTCATAAGGGGCGTATCTAGATTCAGTGCGAGCCATGTTGCCAAATGTAAATATGCAAGAAGGTATTTGCACCTCCTTTTTAGGAGAGATATTTCTGGGCCCCTTGACTGATTAGAGAAACTGGTAAGTGCATGGCCGTGCCCAAACGACCTAATTTGTTCTTTGTCGTTTATCATGCAATTTTTAAATCAAGTATGTCATGAACATAATTCTTGAGACTTTGGGTTGAAACTCTCCATGCTCATGCTCAAAATTGAAATATCGTGTTGCAAGAGACAAACCTATAATAAACGTACTCATTCATAAACAGGTAGTTTATGATAGTTAATCCATGAACAGTTAGTTCATAATGAATTGTTCATGAACAGTAGCTTTATGAGAGTTTACATTATCACAAGTTTTCTTTGGGGTATAAGAGTTCTTATGACCTGGTTATCCTAAGTGTCTGGCTAGGGACCTCCTTAGGCTGGCGATGTACAGTAACTATTACTTATCTTGCACAAGTGGGAGTCTGTTGGATTATGTGCAGAGATAATTAATGGGTGCATTGTGTCCAATGTTAGAATAGACTAAAGGGTCACACTGCTACGCACCCAATTAGAACAGTTGGAATTCACCATAATTTGTGTGGAAATAATTAATCAGTTGGATTAATTATTAGAAAGAGAAAAGAAATAATTAATCGGTTGAATTAATTATTAGTAAGGGAAGAAATAATAAATAGTTATTTATTATTTAAAGGGAAATTAAATATTAAGTTTAATATTTAATTGGACCAGTTAATTAATAGTTATTAATTAATTAGTAAGGTCAAAGGGTATTTTCTGCAATTAAGTAATAGTTTAATTAAAGCTGGGCTTTAATTAAACGGGCTTGGGATTTAGTAAGGTTTATCTATAAATAACCTTTTAAGCCTTAAGGATAATATGAATTAAGGATTGCAAGAAAGAAAAAACCCTAGCCTCCTCTCCCCCTCCCTCTCTACGTCGACCTCCCTCTCTCTCTCTCTCGTCGAGATCGACGAACACGCAAGGGGGTGTTTCGGTTGCTTGCATCGATCAACACACACACGCAAGGTTCACGTTTTGACTTTGTTGTAATTCCAGGACCGGTCTAGCAGGCAGCTCGTTGGAGGTGCAGTAGTAGGGGACTAATTTTTGCAATCCCAAGATCAACCAGATATTGTTTTTCTAAACCTTTTATCTGGTTTATTGTTGAGAAACTGATATGATCATTAGTAAGATCCTAACCCTTTTTGGGGTTTAGAGGGTTGTGTTCAATATGTTTCCGCTTTAGGATTGAACCAGTAGAATCAAACCCAGGGTTTG